>CM017562.1:28666792-29197891 GCA_007844125.1 Sinonovacula constricta
AAAGATCATTTATAAACATATCAATAACAACTCATACTATTATTATAGTTCAACGCTAAAAACTAAATAAAGCTGGACAATAAGAAGATGGTATGACAGATCCTGGGCTCAAAATTATAAAACTTTGAGGTTGAACCTGTAACAAATATTGAGCATCCAGTTTTTTTTAAGTTTTTTTTTGGTATGTTGCATTAAATCTTTTTTTTTTTTTTTTTTTGGATGGTATAACTTTATTTTCCCCGTCATAGGTAGCATGTAGGTCAGGGATCCATCCTACATGTACCTTACAATACATACATATATAATTTTAAATGTATAAGGCATGACATAATTTATAGCTTTACAATGGCAAATGTTAAAACAGTATCGACAGAATATAAGCGGCTGTTACTTTCAATCCAGTAATCCATCCACTTAACACAAAAAATGAAAGGAGAGACCATTTCAAAATTTTTTTTAGAATCTAACCAATAAGATGATTGAACATTATGTCAGATTCAGATGACAGCTACAATGGGGACCTGGTTGATCTCTAAATTTCACAATCTGCCAAAGCCTGGTCAAAGAATTTAAAGCTACAATGGTTATATATTATAAAAAGTACCTTGGCCACCAATAAGAGTTTCTCAGTAAGGCTTTTCAACAAGACTGGTACTAGAGGAATTAGATTCTCCTGCATCATAGACGAGCTGCGCATGATTGCTGAAAGGAAATGAGTTATGGTAAATGAGTCAAAGAGTATCAGTCATTATTTTTACACTCCAATGTCTGATATTTAATCAAGAAACAAACCATAAGTTACAAATTCAACCATCACACACTTAGACACAGAATCACAATATGCTATGTTCAATGGTCCTCTAGTCAACAGCAACAGTCTATTTTCTATATAACAGTCTATGGGATTTGCCAGCATTTTTGCCATTACTGTGCAGTGACATTTCTATCATTATAGCACAGAGGCACTTATGTGGTGCCCAGGGACTGAACCCAGCCGGTGGATAATACTGACACCATGAGTCAGGCGAAATGCTGTTCCCTTAGCCCCAAGCGTTAGGAGTGAAGCTACTACTACCAACTTCAAAGTCTTTTGTAAGACCTGGTCGGGTTTGAACCCACCACCTCCTGATCTGCAAGCGAACACCCTACCACTTGAGCTATTGCGGCCAGTTGGTACTGTATGTTTTCTCTTACCAGCCCATGAGGCTATTATAGTAACATTTATGTTTCTAATAAAATAATATTCATACATTCATAATTCCATGCTGTGCCTTTATTTTCAAGCTTAATTAAAATATATACAACATATTCACAATATTATCTAAAATCAAGACAGATTTATGCCAGTAATTGTTGATACATATACAGATGAACTTCGTTATCTCAAAGTTGCTGGAACCTGCCAAAATACTTTGACTTAAAAAGAACTTTGAGATATTAGAATTGCCTTTTTTTCTCTTGGATTCTAAACATGTTTTTAATGTTATCTTTTGCATCTTTTGCTTTCAACCATGAAGACAATATTTACTGAGATATGCCGTGTTCCTCTGCGATTTGTTTCTTTGATTTTATCCCCTTTTCATCTTCCATTATTGCTGAATATTTTTCTTAGTAAGATTTGGCATTCAACTTTCTTTTCACTCCTTGACCCTTCACTGATCCAGATATTCCCCCCAGGATTAAGTCGGCAAAAGAATTTTGAGTTAAATATATGGCAAAGAATTTCGAGTCCTTTCGAGGATGACGATCCGTATACATTTAGTGAAGAACATGGTATTCTCTTATTTTGGAAGTTACACGAAGGACTTGTATCAGCTTTGTAAATGCAGATAAGGAGATCACAACATTTTACGAAGTCAAGAATGTACACGAAATTGCGGAAAATATTCCAATTTCATTCATAGACAACTCTACCACTAGGCCACAGGCGCTCCGAATTAAGACAAAGTGTACCTTTCATGATATATTCATTCTCTGCAGAGCCTGGGAGATTCATGGCTGCAAACAGGTTCTCAATCAATTGACTCACACAGCCTTGGATATCAGGGTAGGTGATCCTGAAATAACAGCAATTTCATTATGAGACATTTTCCAATTTTTCCAGAAAAGCATTTTTTTTTTTTTTATTTGAATCTACTGACACACCACAAGTTAGCTGGAAAACCTCCCCATATGAAAGTTCTCGCTCCGACGAGGACTCAAACCCACGTGATGAGGAGCGGAGGAGATAAAAGTGACTCGTAACTGCGCAAGCAACAGCGCCTAATAGACCCACTTATATGCAGCAGATGTGTTTCAAGTCTTTCTTATATTGAAACTATGCCCATAAGTGATATAAATGGTAAGTTTCTTACTGTCCTAGACCTTTTTATGACAAGGGATATGTTCTTTTGTATTATTGTATTTTTTGTATCTATAAATAAATGTTAGGTGTACATTAGTGATGCACCGATGATCGGAAGATAACGAATAGCGGTGTGTAAAAGCTTCTCGATGTCGATAATCGATGTCATTGTCTCATAATCGATTAACAGAAGAGTGCGAACGCACTCCAAATAAAGGTACGGGTTCCAGCTTTTACACTTACAAGGCCATAAAAGGAAATCAAAATTAAAATGGCAGCCCGTGAGATTTACGAGCATATAAAAATAGAAAACAAGTGAAAAATTTGTATTTAGTCCTTGAAAAAAAAAATGTTTTGTAGAAAGTGGCAGCACGTACACCATAGCATCAAGTGATTATGTAAGCTACTAATCAAAAACCATTTGTGAACACACCACTGCATAGATTAATAAACTCATTATACTTGGTGAAATCGCATCGGAAGTGGCAACCCCTTCCAACCAAAGATCGATATGATTTCCCAACACTAGTGTACTTACGCAGGAGGTCCCTGTGGTGTTCGCACCATAAGCAGCCTCTCGATACAGTGGGCGGAGTATGTATGAACCACATGACTCGTGGCCAGGAGGTGTCGCACCACATGAGGGAATATAGAGATCAGCACCTCCTTTGGCAACTGAAACAGGAACAGTTTATATTTACTTATATTTCCGAGAGCACAAGGAGGAGCCCTCATATCTATAATGGTCTTTATCCTATAGCACACAGCAAGGGCAGAACAAGTACTCAGGAATTAAATATTGGAGCCATACATATAAAGTAGTTTAACACATGGACAAACATCGCAAGTCAGGTATGTGGTTGGAACTGAGGACCCTCCAATCCAGACTCAATCTAATCCATCGGTTAGACTACAGAAGGCTATTGAAATTTAAGTTACCCTTAAACTAACTCTTATAATGCTACGTTTGTTAAAACCCTATCCTAAATACCAAGTCATTTGTTCATAACTTAATGCCTGGGTAACAAGATATTGACAGATTATGCAGCAGTAAGTACATATCCTGATCATGGGGCAAAGGGGTCAGGAGTGAAGCCAGTAAAAGTAAAGAAGAAAATAACAAACAATAAGCTCAATGCAAATTACTTGTAAATGTACATGGACATAAATGAGGAAGATAAAAATACAGACCTGATTTCTAAACACCATTAGATATTTGATACAGTCAGCCTTAATGACAGGCTTGGAGTTAACTGAAATAAAAAAAGAAATGTTTAATTTTTTGTTTGTTGATTGGGTTTATCGTCCCACCAACAGTATTTCAATTATCTGGCAACGGTGTCCACTTGAAGCAGATATAGAGCTGCCATCACTGTGTATAGCATACCGTGAACACCTGGCATGATTACAAACCCAGTCATATTATCCTGACACCGGGCCAACCAGCCGTGGAACTACCCTTTTATTTGCATAAGCTTTAGCAAGGGAGCTATACCACTATCATTTTTTATGACTTTGGTATTATTGATTTAATTAAGTACTATGCTGAGTGTTTGCATTTTTATATATTAGCAAGGATGGCAAAATCCTTGTTTTTCAGCTTTACAATTTTCGAATCATCACATGTCCAATTTTGCTAAAGGAGGCTATTTTCAATACCTATAAGGATGACCAAAGACCTAAAAACATTCTAAATACAGTATAAATATAGCATCTGGAATACTGTGTCCTTAAAACAGAACACAAAATGCTATTGCAGCCTGACTTAAAACAACCCTGATGGGACTACATATCTGCTGTTATTAGCATGTCTTTCACAATGTTCGCTACATACCAGTCAGTATGATGTAACGGATTAAATATGATGGTAATTTATTCCCTAGACTGCCAACACTGTTGTTTTCGTAACAACTTCCCTACTCTTCTAATGTGGGTAAGAAACCGTTCAGTTAGATTATGACATGTTTGACCCAGAATTGGACACTTACTCGGCACTTATTCTTTGTAGGTCACTTATTCTTTGTAGGTATTACTTCCTGTAAATTAATAATTCTTAAATATAAAACTTCATGCCTTATAGTCAACTGAGCACTAAGCATTCTACAATGGGCTTATGAAATATGAAACTTCATGTTTTATGGTCAACTGAGCACTAAGCATTCTACAATGGGCTTATAAACTATTTTTCCATACATGTATACATCAAAAATGTGTTTGAACATTCACATTAAATCCTAATGTGCGAACAGTCACTTACATTCCAAAACTCAATAATGTTTGCAGGAAGAAGAAAATTTGAATTGATCTTGTTCATTTTTAGTTTCACTGTTATTGCATAATGTTTGCATTATACACATTTCAGAATTCTGTATTTTGGGTTTTATGGCACATCGACAATTGACAGGTCATACTGCTCCGAATATGATTTAACGTAAATAGAGTTTAATTAGGTTAAAATTATAATATGTGAGTTGAAATATAAAAATCTATAAAGTTAAAATAATGTGAATGGTAAATGAAAACAAGCTAGGTCCTAAACAGTTTGCTCATATTAATGACGTTAAAATACTAAACGGATTTGGTTTGTGTTAAAACAGTGTAATAAAATATGATTAACTGTTTGTGGTTCCTGGCAAGTACAGAGATTTTTGGTCAATATGAAGACATCCAGCTGCCAATTGTATTGGAGGAGAAATTCATGAAAGGGCATGAGAACTACTTTACCATAATTAAAGCTTTGACTAAACATTTTTTTTATGTAGATCATATTGTGCTGAAATTAGGATGAAGAACCAACCCTACCATCTGCATCCTGTATGTCTGGTGCAATATGTCCATTGAAAAAGTCTGTAATGTTGACAAGCTCACTTGTGGATGTAACACCGTGCTGAAAAAGATTTTGATTAAATTTAAAAACAAGGAATTGGTAGAAGTGGGTTATGCTCCCTGAATCAAATTTGGAAACAGGAATATAAGCCTGTCTACAGCAAATAAAATAATTATTAGATATCAATGGTCTTATTTAAACAAAGGATCTTTTTTCGTTTGATATAGACACAAAAATTAATGGCTGTAGAGTTGACTGTGCGGAAGACTAAAAAACTAACAAAGGTACAGCTATGGTTCTGGTAACCTGTCCTTTCATCGCACCAAGAAACCTTTATAACAAGTTTAAAGTATATCCAGAGCAACAGTTAAGGTGCGTATCTGCATAAATATGCAATTCCAAATGGCCATTTATGCAATTAAAATGCAGAGTAGTGAGTGACACAACCCAATTAAAACATCCATTACTCATTTAAAAATCATTTGGTTGCGTAATGTTGAAAACAGTAATGGAAAACCTGCTAATTCATTGAAACAAAAATCGTCGAGCGCGTGCATAACAGACACTACGTCATCGACTGTACAACTATGTTATTTCATTCATAAAATCGAATCGAGGCTTCCAGTGGCAGGTGCGCTCAAGTTTCATTGGCCTATTCCTCCTCGTGACGTCGCGTGCTCATTAATATTCATAACAAGCTGGTTATCGCCGTAACATGATTTTGGAAGATTTATAAATATTTGCCAATTATGTCTAATCAAAGATAGAATTAATTAATGCGACCACGCATGTTTTTCCTGCACGCTGCAATTGCAAAATAATTTCGGCAATATTTCTGGATGCCAGCGGTTTCGTAGCTTATTGGTTTAATTTCTTACAACACTTAATGCAAAAGGCCTTGGGTACTCAATTGAACTCAGTGTATGTGAGTAATGAGATGCCAGTACTCAACAAATGCTTATTGGTACTCAATTAATTTCAAAGTAGTGTGGTAATACTCAATTCACAGTCAATCCTTATCTGTTGCTCTGGTATATCCCTTTAGTTGTTTTCAGCTTCTTCTTTTTCAAGACAAGAAAAGTTCACTAAGAGGCCCGAATTCACAAGTTAACATTTGTAGAGTTATGGTTCTTGAGCAGTGCACTTCTCTTTATCAAGATCTATTCAACCTACAAGTTTAAAGTCCACAAGTCAAATAGTTTTTAAAATATGTTTCACACAAAACATTGATGGACAGATAGACGAGTGGCAGGATACATAGACGGACAAACAAACCTGCAACATTTTGCTTCTTATGGGATCATAAATATAAATAACAAACATTTCTTATCACTTTATCGTAAGAATTAGATATTCAAATGTGTTTATGGAAAGTTTCTGTGATGGTTTAACTGCATAATTTATTCAGAGAAAATGCAGAAAAGCTGACAATAAAACTGAATCAGATTTATTCCAACAAAATAGGTTTGTATATACTATTGATCTACATTTTTATAAATAAGGGTTATGTAACAAAAAACAAATTTCAAGCATTCCAAAGACCAAAGTCTGAAGTTAATATGTGTATCAATATAAACTTGTGGCAGGCTAAAGCTTCACAAAAAGAGTGCCTGAAATGTTTGAATAGGATTATCCTAAATAACAATATTGCAATGAAAATAAGGACATTCTTGTGTTCTACACACCATTCTTAACAAGACCCTTACTGATAGAACACAAGGACACGGTTGTTTAGACATTACTTTTTTTAAATCATATAGAGACAAAAAATTAAGACATCATAAATTATATGTAATAATTACATTTTATAAATATTAGTAGTGAATCAGATACAGTGTTAAACTGATGGGATTTGCCAGCATTCTTGCCAATACTGTGCAGTGACATTTCTATCATTATAGCACAGGGGCACTTATGAGGTGCCCAGGGCCTGAAGTCGGGCATAATGCTGTCCCCTTAGCCCTGAGCATTAGAGGGATAGGGATAAGCCGGCATTTTTGCTGATACTGCGCAGCGACATTTCTATCATTATAGCACAGGGGCACTTATGAGGTGCCCAAGGACTGAACCCGGCCGGTCCATTATACTGACACCGACAAGTCAGGCGTAATGCTGTCCCCTTAGTCCCGAGCGTTAGGAGGGAAGCCACTACTACCAACTTTAAAGTCTTTGGTTTGACCTGGCCGGGGTTCGAACCCACGACCTCCTGATCCGCAAGCCGACGCTGAGCATTAGAAGGGAAGCCACTACTACCAACATGAAAGTCTTTGGTTTGACCAGGCCAGGGTTTGAACACACGACCTCCCGATCCCCAATGTTAAGGGAATGTTAAACAATCTTTAAGAAAATGTAATACCTTCTGTGTCTGCCCCTTTGCTGCCAGTGATGTAACCAGGTAGATGGCAGCATCCTTGCTCTTCCACTTCTCTGCTTTGTTGGAGTCATACTCCTGAAATAAAAAAATGTTTTGTTTGTTTATTTGGTTTATCATCCCACCAACAGTATTACAGTTATCTGGTGATGGTGTCCACTTGAAGCAGATATAGTGCTGCATTCACTGTGTATAGCATGCAGTGAACACCCAGCACGATCCCACACCCAGTCACATTATCCTGACACCGGGCCAACCAGTCATGGAACCACCCTTTCTAATATTTGCTTGAGCAAGGGAGCTATGCCACTACCGTTTTTAACGACTGTGGTATGTTGCAGCCCTGGATCGAAACCGGGGCCTTCCGTACATGGAGCCGATGCTCTGCCGCTTGTACTACCAGATCGTATGAATGAATGAATCATATACAAAAGAAAAATGGCTGATACTGTGTACAAGAAACTGCCTGTCATGTTAGTAATGACTCTGAATTCTACAATATTATGACTGATTTAGCTTGTCTGGAGGAAGATTTGTAGCATCGTGACTAGACAGGACCATAAAAATATCGAAGTAGAATCAGTAAATATTTAGAGAGTTTACTCACAGTCAGAAGTCCCTGGACATACTGTGAGAAGTTCTGGATAACTGGACCTTCAAATGACTTGGACAACGCCTGGACAAGGTCACAAGCTGCTCTTCTTCTCGTGTCCACATCTAGGATCAAAAATAATATCACTGTTCAGATATGGGCAGTTAATCAGCTTTGGTTTTTAGATAAATCAGACACACACTGTTCTGATAAGGGAAGTTAATCAGTTTCGGTTTTTAGATATATCAGACACAATTATAATGATATTGGACATTCACCAATGGAACCAATGGCTCCAAATTATTAAATTTGGCTCAAATAAATCAGGATTGGCAAAAATCACAGAAAACCATGACTTCAGAAATTTGGACAATTCCATGTTCAAAAAATAGCTCCAGCTAGCCATAACCTGTAATCTTCTTCCACAAGACCTTATGCCTGTTAGGCACCTTGCCCTTTTTTTGGTCAATTAAGCACCCTGCCCTGTTTTTGGTCAATCCAAATGAAGACCTGTCAGATTTTGAATCCTTAAAAAATTCAATTAACTGGAGTGAAACTTTCAATAAAATTATTGTTGTTGTTTTTATATAGCTAAGTACCACTTATATAATAAGTGTGGCACAAAGTGAACATTCTTGTGTCAAAAGTAAGTTTTTGACATTTTCAGAGTATTCACTATCAGACTTCTGACAAGAACCATTTGCCAATTCCAAGGAAATTAACTTTAATTTAAATACTGCTTTTTCATAAATAATGGTGGATCTATTCAATCCTACAGCATGTATCCACTAACACACAAGTTAGGAAATACTAAATGTTAACTTTAAAGTTTGACATTTTTTACAAAAAAATAAATATTTAGTCAAAGAACACATAGTAATATAAAATACATTTTTATTATAACTGATACTTTTATTCAATATTAATTAAATACAACCAAATCAATGAGTTTATGTAACTAGATTTGAAACTAAGCAACAAAAAAAAGTGATGGCCATAATTTTTCCATTTATCTGAAAAAGTGCCATATATAAATATACACAAGTTCTTGCTCTAATATACATGTATTTGCCAATGCAGAAACATAACCTATATGTGATAAATTATATAGTTCCTAAGGTACCTTAGTAACAGCTATTAAAAAGTCAGATTCATGGAATATTTTGACAATCTTGGGATTTGGAATTTGCTGGCATTTTTGCTGATACTGTGCAGCGACATTTCTATCATTATAGCACAGGAGCACTTATGAGGTGCCCAGGGACCGAACCCGGTCGGTCCATTATACCAACACCGACGAGTCAGGCATATTGCTGTCCCCTTAGACCCAAGGGTTAGAAGGGAAGCAACTACTACCAACTTTCAAGTCTTTGGTTTGACCTGGCCGAGGTTTGAACCCACGACCTCCCGATCCGCAAGCCAATACTCTACCACTTAAGCTATTGCCGCCAGTGACAATCGTGAATAAACATGTTCTGTTAGCTTGCTGTTCTTTCTTAAATCAGTCAATGAAAAAATGACACATTAGCCTATATACTCATGGCCTCAAAATTGTATAACCTAAAGACACAATTCTTACCTGAGCCCTCAATGTCTCTACGAATATACTCCTCAGGATTATCTTCAAATAGTTCCTCATCCGAAGCTAGAATAATGTAAAATATAATTTTGTTAAAAATTTCAAAATGATTTTTTACCGATAAAAAACATACATACATATATATAGATAATAGTCAAACAATTGGTTTTTTGGAGCTTGGTGTTTACAATGGAACAAAATGTTTGGTAATACTGAGATGTTAATTATTCAACTATCCCTATCATCAACTTTATCATATCATCACATGAAGACGAGATCTTTATTATTAAAAAAGTTTTTAAAAAAAGAGTCAAACCTTTCTATAAGTCGACTAGGGTCTAGTTGTTAGAAAAAGAATTACCAGATCTAATATGGGATGGGATGGGATAAGCCGGCATTTTTGCCGATACTGTGCAGCGACATTTCTATCATTATAGCACAAGGGCACTTATGAGGTGTCCAGGGACTGAACCCGGCCACAGTCCATTATACTGACACCAACGAGTTGGGTGTAATGCTGTCCCCTTAGCCCCGAGTGTTAGGAGGGAAGAAACTACTACCAACTTTAAAGTCTTTGGTTTGACCCAGCCAGGGTTTGAACCAACAACCTCCCGATCAGCAAGCTGATGCTCTACCACCTGAGCTATGATCTAATAGATCAAACTAATGCAGCAATTTCAAGTCTTACATTTAGCTAAAAGCATGCTGAATTCTAAAAAAAATCATAATAATCAAATCTGTATCAAAAGAGATATCAGATACTCACCTCTGAACTGTATGTTGGG
Organism: Sinonovacula constricta; assembly: GCA_007844125.1. Classification (NCBI taxonomy): domain Eukaryota; kingdom Metazoa; phylum Mollusca; class Bivalvia; order Cardiida; family Solecurtidae; genus Sinonovacula; species Sinonovacula constricta. The sequence goes on from CM017562.1 coordinate 28,677,291, forward strand.
CACAATAACCTTCTCACAAATGTTGGCCAGGGTTGCAGTGTCATCAAAGAGACTCTTGTAACCAGGTCTCTCAGCCACGGATGCCAGGAAACCAATGGCATTGCTCACCAACTGTTGGTAGTAATTATATTGTATTATGCAAATCAGTGTGTTTACACATTTATTATGTACTAACAAAAACATGAAACCAGGTCTCTCAGCCACAGATGCCAGGAAACCAATGGCATTGCTCACCAACATTGTTGGTTGTAATTATGTTGTATTATGCAAATCTGTGTGTTTACACATTCATGGGTGAAAGTTGAAAAAATCTGAAATCCTGAAAAATATGCTGGGGGTCCAGGGGGCCGTCAGGGCCCCCGGTGAGTCCAGGGCAAAGCCCTGGTGGGGGGGCAAGGGGGGCGAAGCCCCCCGAAGCTCCTGAAAGATAGCAATTTATATACCTTTGGGAAGCCATTTCTGAAGTGCATTGGTCATGTATTAAGAGGAAACTCTGTTCATATACATTTAAGAAAACCATGAAACAAAAAGAACAAACAAAACTTAAGCCACCTGACTTGCTCTTTGTAATAACAATACTAAATACAGCCTTGCAATATAGAGTGGTTTAAAACTGAATGTATTATTACTCAGGTACTCTAGTGTCTTGCAGAATTGCTTTTTAAAAATAACTTTACTGTCACTCTACAAATCTGTGAGAGTTTCAAACACTTGTTTTTTTTACACAAATAAAAAAGTTCAGTTATTTACACTTCACACTATTTACACAAATACAAGTTTTTCAATATCTATATAACCACTTTTATCCTTTTCCATTGTTTCTTTCTTTCAGAGGTTAAGCTGTCCTCAGCTCTTTTCGTTAATGGCTTATTACTCTTGGCCATCAGTCTGTTTTTTAATTTTACTAACTTCGAAATTCGCTTAGCTTTCTCAGCTTTGAGAATTTGGACTGAAGCACTGAGTCTTTCTTCTTGGCGTTTCATCTCTTCCTCTTTTTTCTGTTTGAGATAAAGTTGATAGGTTTCATAAGCCTTAATGTATGCTTTTTTCATTTTTGGTTCAATTGTGAGTTCGGTACTCTTTATTTTCATTTTCCTCAAATTCTGCTTAATAATAGCAACAGCTTCATAATTGACAACTGTCAATTTTGTTCTGTCTTTTTCTACAATATCATCCATGATATTGAATGTTGACTCTATCAATGGCCCACTAAATATGGTCAACAGTGCACTGACAAGCTTCTGTAGGACTGGATATCTGGCACTTGCAAAGTCTTTAAGAGAAAAAACTTTGGTCCAATAATTGTCTATTCTTTCTCCATCTGGATGTGCAGCCACCAAGTCCTTTACCTGTAAGTCTGTGGCATAACGGTCTGCTTCTACAGCAAGTTTCCCAGCATCCTCAACAGACACTGCAAATGGCAGACTGTCGGCCAGTTTCTTCAACAATGCAGGGGTTTGGCTGTGACTGGCTAGTACTGGGTCCAAGAATGACAACCTTCTAAGTGTTTTGTTGCTAAGAGGCAGCTGCAGAATCTTCTTTGCTGCAACTACATACCCTTTCCTCAAGTCACTGTAGAGGGTTTTTACCCAGTACCGGCAATTTTTATCAAGCCTGGCCTTGTTAAGATCTGTGTATGCATATCTGCCAACGTTCATGTCCTTGTCAGACTTTTGAATGGAACTGTCTGTCACATCCAGTTTCAGTAATTCACTTACACGGTCCGGAATACACTCTGGCTTAACAAACATTCCTAAAACCTCTCTAGTGACATCCAGCATGCGCCTGTGTAGTGTGTGAATAACAGGACTTTCTGACTGGAAAGATTTCACATATCCATGAAAGGTGTCAAGCAGACCTCGAAATAGATTCAGCTTCACGATAGTTTCCCTCCTGTTCAAGAACAGTGCTGCTAGTATTCTGTCCTTTCTGTCTACGCTGGTGAGTGACTTCTGCTGCTTCTCCTGGTCTAACTGCAGAAGTGTGACTGCAGCTTGGGCTTCCTCTGACAGGCTATGGCTTTGAAAGATCTGGCAAAGCAGTGGTCTGAAAAAACATTTCTTCATACCATGAATATGCCTATATATTAAATTACAAAAATATATATAAATTTAAATGAAATATTTTCACAGTAATTCAGATACCTTTTCAGAAATCATTCATGATGATAAATCAACCTTTTATTCTTTACTTTTAAATTATAAATGAATGTAAGAAATTACTATTTAAGTCTTTAGCCTACTCAAGCAATGAGAATTGAGATAAATGTCAAATGTGTCAATGAATGGAAAGAAGACTACCAGTACAAGGTATATGTGAAGGTAAAATAATTATAAATTTGTTTTACAAAAAGTCTAGATTAGTGAAAGTTTAGTGAAAGATATTTGTAAAAGATATAAAGCAAGGACACTAAAGGCAACTCAAAGAAATATATATGAAATTAATATAGTATTAGTAAATACTGCACTAAATACCGAGCACTGACAAAATACAACATACAATGCAAACAAACTACACAAAGCTCATTAATATCTGCTGTACCATCTACTATAAATGAGTAACATGAGTATTGTCCCTGCACCAATCCAAGAACCAAGCATATAGTAAAATATATAAGCCAACACCATAACATGAAATATGCATTTAAGTAAAGAAAGCACCTTTGACCACCAGTAATTCTGCAATTTAACAGAATATATTCTCACCTATTTGGAAAGTGTAATGTCAACTGAAATAGATTAAAAGTCAAACTGTATTTCACTGTTATACATTACTTTTATTTAATTATACAAATTCCGTGAATAGCAGTACAAACAGAATTTTAAGTTACTTTCAATAAAATAATCTTACTTCTACTTACTAAATAGAGTAAAGACTCTTAAAATTAACAAGCTGTCTATAATCACCTGTACTGTGTCTTCTCCTCTTCCGACAGGAAGCTGTAGTAGTACACTGTCAAGATGTCGGTCAGCTCTACCACCCTGCCCGAAACATCAAGCATTTGGAGGAACCTACTCGAAATTGGTCTAATCAGATGTTTTGGTGTCTTCACATTCATGAGATTTTGAAGGTCATGAAAGAGCTGTTTGACCTTCGGAGATTCTTCAATGTCATAATACAGGTCAGAACATAAAAGCTGGACATTTTTGTCAACTGCATTCAGAAGAGTTTTGGCCACATTGTTCATCATGTGGACAGTGTCACCACTCACATCCAACAGATCGGTTTTTTTTTGCCTAATCAGTGCTTCTACACCTCCTCGTACTCCTCTCATCATGCTGCAGTTGTCCATAAGGACACTTACTACCTGTTTCCATTGAAACCCATATTCTTGCAGTATGCTTTCAATTGAATCCAGAATGTTTGCTGCTGTTGCAAGGTTTTGCTTTCGGGAACCCAGGTGGGCCAATGCGACCTGACCATCATTTTCATCAAAATACTGTACGATTACATTCAAGATTTTATCATTGTTATTGTTTGTAGCTTCATCCACATTCAATGAAAACATCTTTTCTTTCAATTTCACTTTCAAGTCCTCTTTCATAGATTTTGCCATGCCATGAGTGTTTATGTATGTAGCACTTGACTTTGACATAGTAGTTTTGTCTAGAGCAACTTTGTCCTGGCTAAGCCTCTGAGCAAATTTGATAAGGTCGTCTGCGAGTGTAAATGGCAAACAATGTTCACTTATGAAGGCTACAGTAATCGCCCTTTGCTTCGCTACCCTGTCCTGCATAGATTCTGTCTCTGGTTTAGCCTTCGATGACCCGAGTAGAACCTGGAAGTATACAAAGAAAAACAACATAGTTTGTTTTAAGTTTTGCAAAATGAAGTGTTATTTCTCATATAAATGAGTTGCCACCTGCAGAACACCAAAGAGCTGTACTTCCAATAAACTTTCTATACAGCCAATTACCTGAATAACAGTTATAATATAATGCTCAATATCAAATATTTATATGGCATTTTTAATGGAAAGCTATTTGAGAACAGTAGTGTTGAAACAAAATAAAAAGGGGAGAAGTGTAGTAATTAAAATCTTAGTTACCAACAAATATCATATTACAATGCTACAACATTAATTTGAGGGACAAGTGGGATAATAACGTTTACTAGAACTGACCACCTTACGTATCCGAATTTTGTTATCCAAAACTTTGACAGTTAAGATATATTTAATACAATTGTAGCGTTAAAAAAACAAATCTATTATAAATACCTGATTTGTCTTGATTGTTCGTACGTTTTTCTTGTGGTTTGCATCATCTGCATGTATTCTGAACGCTTTTTTCCCACTCGATTTGTAATTTATCGTTCTGCCACAGGCTTCACAGAAACCGACTCCACTAATCTCTGGCTTTTTCAGCCATTGTCCCAATTTTCCTCCGTCTGCCTCGACTTCGTTTAGCCATTCCCATCGCCACTTGTTTTTCACGTGTTTCTTAAGATCCGTTGTGTTATACCCCAGGGGTAAATACTTCATTTTGTCGAATTTCACTGCTTTTTGTCGCGTTTTTTTTTAGTTTATAAAATTACAGACGAATTTCCGGCACTAAAGTATGTCGATGGGAAAATTCACACTCGAAACTCCTCGGGTAATTCCGTCCTCTACGTAATCACATAATCTCCGAAGCTTGCCGGAGATCGCCGAGTAGGTACGATTGGAAAATTTGATGACGTTGAAAGCCCGCCAAATAGAAGCCCGATTACGATTGGAAGATTGGAACTGATAGCATGGTTACGATTGGTCTTTCAAAATAGTCATTGCTATATTTAGAAACTTGAGATTCCAAACGGTTAATCCGTAATAGATCGAGTTTTGTTGGAGCATCAGATTGCCTGACCCCCCCCACCCCCCATTTTCTCAACGGATTTACGCGATTTGGAAAAACGGCCTCAGCGGCCGTCACAGATCCGGAATTCCGGCATAATCCGGAAAACTTTCACCCATGCACATTTATTCTGTACTAACAAAAACATGAAACCAGGTCTCTTAGCCATGGATGCCAGGAAACCAAAGGTATTTTTCACTAACTGTTGGTTGTAATTATGTTGTTTTATGCAATTCAGTGTGTTTACACATTTATTATGTACTAACAAAAACATACTTTTTAAAAAGAAAACATTTATCAAAATATATTTGTAGCATGAAAAAAGACACTTTTTGGCTATGAATTGATTTATTCTTGTTTTCAAAGTACAAACATTTAGCTTGTTTGACCAAAATAATAATTATTTTGTTCAGTTTAATTCTTTGTGAAGATTAAAATGCCGTAATTTACAAAAGAAAGAAAGCTTATTAACTTGACAAGTCTAATTACAAACATGACCACAGCAAAAACAGAATTCTTGATTCAAAATTCACTACAAGCTAGCTAAAAACTTTAAAACTACGTGTAATTTTTCAATCCTAAAATTCATGAACTCCCACAAGCTAGTGAAGATGTACCAGATCATATTTCACTTCCTGTCCTGTTGAGACAAGCAGGTTCCAGATTGCTGTTACAAAGCCGGGGAGGTGTGGAGAGAATTCCTCGTCATATTTCTGGGCGTACAGAGCCACATTGTCACAGACCTGAGACTTGACCTGTTCAAGGAGACCTGCCTCTTCTTCATCCTGAAGGATAATCAAACAGTTTACAGGGGTTGAGATATGTAAAACCATACATTACCTTTGTTAGGGTCGGTTAATTCATAGGTATGAAAGGTCAGGGTGAGAATTGTTTGGGTGAGCGGAAGTTATCTGCCATTGTAGGTCTTTTGCGAGGCTAAAAGTTGCAACTATTGTTGTTATGATTATATATAATTTGTATTTTGATGTATTATCAGTGTGTATTCACGATACAACATATGTCAGAGCTGTAAGTATTGAAAATGTTGTGCGTGGAATGGCTTGATTTCCCCACCATTTTTGTAATGTCTTAAGAACACCATTTTTGTTTGTTTTACAGTTTTGAAGTAGCCTTATGAGTTCATACTGATGTTGATTTAAATTGCGAATAAAGACTTCAGTAACCTAACTGCTCTCTTATTTCTTCAAACTGAGAACCTATCATTACAATCTTCTGGGTCTATTGTTAGCTGAAATTGAAAGCAATTGTGATTTTAAGTGCACCACTTAAATACCATGACTTTGTAAAATGTTTAAAGAAAGGAGTATCACTAGGAAAATATGTTGGATATAATATCCACATGCTATTGTTTGTTTGTTTATTGGGTTTATCGTCCCACTAACAGTATTCCATTTATCTGGAGACGGTGTCCATTTGAAGTAGATATAGTGCTGCCTTCACTGTGAACAGCATGCCGTGAACACCTTGCATGATACCACACCCAGTCACATTAGCCTGACACTGGGCCAACCAGCTGTGGTGCTACCCTTTATTTGCTTGATCGTTAGCAAAGGAGCTATACCAATCCTGTATAACCTTTTGTAAGACCTAAACACTGTTTTCTTTTTATTGTGGGATTTATTGTGAAAACATCTAACATGTAACTATGGTGTTTGTATAAACATTAATTTGCCCATATGCAAATAGGGAATATATAGAATTTTAATCGCATTTTATAATATTGACAATAACAAAAATAAAAATATTGTGTCAGTTACTACATTAAAAGATAACTGACTAGTTTGATTAAATAAACAAGTTAATCTGAACATATTGGTTCAATGAAATGTTACGATTTTAGCTAAAAGTTACACCCCTGAGCTTTTGGGCATATTATAAAATCTGATAATTTTTTAACAGTGGAAAATATAGCAGCCAATGTCTGGGTATATATATATATATGCTATATACATATGCTACCCCAAACGGTATGTACAGAAGCTACTCACATCAGTTACAAGGAGCTTGTTATCAACCGAAAGAAGTTGGAGGAAGTTTGTCATCCAGATCCCCATGTTGTCTTCGAAATGTTCTGGCAGATCCTACAAGAATCAGACACCACATTTTGTTCCATGAATATCAACAATATTTAACCTAAAAAAACTAAAATAAGGAAATGAAATAATGAAATATGGTTACGTTTTTCTTACATAAATTTTTTGTAGTGTTTACATGTTTTTCTTCTTGATGTATTTCTTTTGATGTTGTCATTTTGCAACTGGCAGTTCATTTATATAGAGAATAAAGTATAATAGGAAATGTGTTCATTCTGTGCCATTTTGAATAGGAAATCAGTTTGACCAGATCTATATGTATATGCAGATTTGTTTTACCTTTCATTTTACATTTTATGCATTTTGACAGCTCAACTATACACAAAGAAGGCTTTGTACATACCTGGAAGTTGAGGCTGTAAAAAATCTTGCACTCCAGTACAATTGAGCTGAAGATAACCTTCAATGCGGCAGGGTCTGAAGCATGTGTCTTAGCTAGCTCCATAGTACCCTAGGACGATAAAATAAACAATCACAATGAAGTATGATGACCAATTTAATTTAGTATGATGGCCAATTTAATTTAATTAAGGTGAAATTATTTTATTTCAGTTTTCTTTTTTTTTTAAAAAGTCATGACAGAAACAAGCTGACGTTCTACCAATTGAGCTTTTGCGACCGGTTAGGTCTGGGTCTACTTTACTCAAAGTATGCTGGTTGTCAAGAGGCTGGCCAACTCTGAGACTAGACAGGCTAAAGTGATCAAATTGTATTTACTAATTTCATAGTTTCCAGTTACTTACCGAGAACAGCTGTGTGAAGGCTGTGGCAAAATTGTCCAGCACAAACTTAATCTCCGTCCACAGCTCCTGGGACTTAAACTCAAATCTGTACCTGTTGAAAAAATAAATGAATGGACAGTTGGAATTCTACTTGTCATCATATGTTAAAGTAAAAAAAAAAAGATGTAAAAATTTAAGTCAATATGGTACATATAATTTAGAGGTAATGGAAGACCTTACAACATCTAATGACCGATACTAAATGCCAAAAAGTAGCATGGCCAATTCTCATACTGACAAACTGATCGACAAAACTCCAATAAAGCCCCAACAGGCCATACATGGTTACCCAAGTTCAGGATTTTAACAAATGAAACAGATTTAATTACCTTTTGAAGATAGAGTGTGCAGTTCTGAGTATGCCATTGATGACATGAAAGTCTCCAGTCTGAAATTTTGCCACCATCTCTGACAGTAAGTCAGGCCACTTGGATGGGAAATCCTCTCGACCAACGATACTGATTGCATCTGACAGCTATAAAAAAAAAAAAAAAAAGCTTTTAATTCTATATATGCAACAAAAGCCATTTTATTTTAGTAATTTAATTATTTTGTTTTACATATGCCAGCAAATTAGATTAACACAATTATAGTCATTCAGCTATTACTGACTTAGGATTATTACAATCTCACTAAAGTTAGATCTTACAAAACGTAAGATCTGATGACGACCCGCAAATATCATCTATACACAAGAATGATTTTCCCCGATTACTATTTTTATAACAGGCAATTAGAGAGCGTATTGCATACCACTTACGGTTAGAGTCGCAAAATGACCGATCTCGATGATGCAGTAGAAAAGTGTTTGACAAAATTAGGAATTTGCTCGTTAAAACCACTTCAGAAGCAAATTGTTGAATGCATTATGGATATCGACAATATGATTGGTTGGGAAGGTTTTATTGAATCATCGTCTGATCCTGAAAGCGGAGCGGTTTTCAGGATATGATTTTAATTAGATAGGGATTATTATGACGAGAACTTATATTTCTAAACTGGGTTAAAAACCATATGGAGAGGGACTAAAGCATGGCAAGTAAGCAAATGTTTATTGGGTTTATCATCCCACCAACAGTATTTCAGTAATCTGGAGATGGTGTCCACTTGAAGCAGATGTAGTGCCGCCTTCACTGTGTATAGCATGTCATTAACACCTGGCATGATACCACACCCAGCCACATTATCCCGACACCTGGCCAACCAGTCATAGAACTACCATTATAATTGCTTGAGCGTTAGCAAGGGAGCTATACCACTACCACTGTAAACGACTTTGGTATGTCATGGCCCAGGATCAAGCCCTGAAGTGCCTTCAATTTCGTTTAAGAGCATGCTTTAGATATTTCATGTTAAAAGTCCTTAAATCACATGTGGTTCAAATTTCACTGGCAAGAGACGTGTCTTGCTTAAACTTAATTTATTTTTAACGTTTTATAACAAGATCTTGACACCACACTTCGGATCGCAATTAAACAATTTGTAAAGGCTCTTACAAAGACAATGACCAGTCATGTCATTCTTCCTAAATATTCTAATGTAAAAATGTTATGAAAATTCTAATATCAATAAGAAGACAATTCACAGACCCTTAAAGCAATAACCTGCTTAATTAGGGCATGGTTTTACAAATCTGAATTGGTGTCAGCTCTGCAAGCGACAATAACTACTCTCAAATATTTTTGATTAAAACAACAAGCATAGACATCATGGTTGATTCAAACAGCAAATTTAACACTGCCTTTAAAGCTTGACCCTAATACACAGGCATTCAAAAATAAATATCAATTCATTATTCATTGTATAGCATTTAATTTCATCATTAACAGAATATAAAGTCGAAAAAGTGATTTGGGTTACAGAGAACTGCCAATGATTTGGAAAACAAAAAGAAGAGAAACAATAACAATAACTCTAACCTGCTTCTGGATCTGCTCTGGACTCTTCAACATAAGCCCCACAATCAGCTGTTTGACAGCTGTTCTGTCCTGAGCATGGATTTTGTCTGAAGTCTCTTCAGTCTAGTAATGGAAATCAACAATTTATAAATGGATCTTGTCTGAGGTCTTCAGTCTAGCAATGGAAACCAACAATCATTATAAATGGACCTTGTTTGAGGTTTTCGATCTAGTAATGGAAATCAACAATCATTATAAATGGATCTTGTCTGAGGTTTTCGATCTAGTAATGGAAATCAACAGTCATTATAAATGGATCTTGTCTGAGGTTTTTGGTCTAGCAATGGAAATCAACAATCATTAAAAATGGATCTTGTCTGAGGTTTTCGATCTAGTAATGGAAATCAACAGTCATTATAAATGGATCTTGTCTGAGGTTTTTGGTCTAGCAATGGAAATCAACAATCATTAAAAATGGATCTTGTCTGAGGTCTCTTTGGTCTAGCAATGGAAATCAACAATCATTATAAATGGATCTTGTCTGAGGTTTTTGGTCTAGCAATAGAAATCAACAATCACTAAAAGTGGATCTTGTCTGAGGTCTCTTTAGTCTAGTAATGGAAATCAACAATCATTAAAGATGGATCTTGTCTGAAGTCTCTTTAGTCTAGTAATGGAAATCAACAACCATTAAAGATGGATCTTGTCTGAGGTCTCTTTAGTCTAGTAATGGAAATCAACAATCATTAAAGATGGATCTTGTCTGAGGTCTCTTTAGTCTAGTAATGAATATCAGCAATCATTAAAGATGGATCTTGTCTGAAGTCTTCAGACTGGAAATGGAAATCAACAATCATTAAAAATGGAAATGAGAATCAACAATCATTATAATTGGATCTTGTCTGATGTCTCTTCATTCTAGCAATGGAAATCAACAACCATTAAAAACAACATCAAAATAACTTACAACCAGCATGTAAACAATTTGACAAGATTACATATTAAAGAGGGAAAACCTTTGGACACGAGATGTTTTAAATTGTTTAGTCTTAAAGTCATTAGTCCTTTTCAGTGTAGCTTGATGCTTTTTTATAGAGATGTTCAACTTTTATCTTACATATTTTGAAGTAACAGGACTGTAAAAGGTAGCAAAGTGATACTTAAAAATCTCCTTTTGTTATAACAACTGTTTTAAAGTTACTAAATTAAAGTAGATCAAGTGTAATTGACAATTTACAGAATTGGAAAACTAAAACAATGTATTGAATGATTTAAAGGACACATGAATTCAAAATTTTAACAAAATTTACTTTTCGATTCTGAATACAGTTTTATTTGTCTTATTTGAAATTCAAATATGAAAAGGTTGGAGGTTTTTAATTAAGAAAACACTTAATATTTTGTCAAATTATTTCAGCTTCTGATAAGTGTTCTGCTATTAAGTATTGTTTGAAAATATAACAAACCAAACATGTTATGTGACTTGTTTGAATCAAACTATCTCAATTAGGTTATGCATTAACATGCCCATTCCAATTAAGATTTATTTTCCCAGGTATGGCTAAATACAATTAAAGGTCACTAAGCATTAGAAAGTCATAAAGTTTATTTCAAAGTTTCCCAAACTTTTGTAGATAGTACATTTTATTTTTTTACATAAATGGGATATGATTGCAAGTGTTTCTCTACTCTTTATTAACAAATATATGGTTTCTTCAAAATTCAATTTTATAATAAACAAAACTTACAGAACAGACAAACACAACATCTAATTACTCTCTAGTTTCTCGACATACTGCCAGCAGTTCTCTTAAATCTGATCATGAAAAAAAAGATTTTTTTCAAAATAATATAGGACTCATTTTTTATTAATTAAAAAACAACATGCAAGATCTACATACAACTCTCCAGTTTCTCTTGACATAGTTCTTGAATGTGATGGCCGCAGACACTCGGATGGCCTGGTCAACTTCAGCCTTGTCCAGCAACGTCAATAACAGAAGGGGGTAGTTCTGGTTTCCTTCTACAGACTCCAGAAACTGTTCAGCTGTAAAATTGTTTGTTTACATGTTCAGCTAACAATTCAAAACAAAATGAAAGTTTTATATACAATAAACAATGTTTCAGTGATTCTACTAATTAACTGATTATTAAAAATTAAACCACTTAGGAAACCATCATTCTGCAATTTCATGTCTTTTGTTCATTTTGTTTTTTGTTACATCGCACCGACACAATTATGGTCATACTGGCAACGTTCAGCTAATTGTTGGTGGAGGAAGACCCCAGACTTATGTCTGGGTAGAACCACGGGTGCATGACAGGTAAGCTGGAAAACCTTCCAACATGAATGAAAGTTCTCGCTCTGACTGGAACTCAAACCCACGCAGTGAGGGACCGAGGAATTTCAAGTCAGCCACTTTAACCGCTGACCATGGGCGTCCCCATGTCATTGGTATAATGTGTCCTACCTGGTTTTCTAACTGCTGGGTCTGGTGATAGGGTCTGTTGAAGGAACTGTGACAGTGACTGTAGATTGGCATCTGTAATCTCCATAGCTGATGTCTAAAATAAAACAAATCACTGTGTACTTAAGGTCAGATTTATTGATCTGTCACATGACTTAAGCAGAAAATACGGAAGATTCTGGTATTAATGGTAAGTTGAGTCCAGTCAGTTTATGTACTTGTCAGATATACCAGATAGCATCTAATGCTACTCATAATTAGGTTGGTGCCATAAGTGTTCTACCCAGGCCATTATCTCTTGTCAGATGCAACATACTTCCACTCCAGGACATTGTTTTTGACATGCTATAACATCCCTTACATAACTTCATCTCTGACTTGACACCCACTGATTTTTTTTAATTGTAATCAAAGCATGTAAACAAATTTCATCAGACACTGATAGCTAGGAATGATAAGGGTGTTAGTCATAAATAAGCCAGTGATCAACTGGCACAGCTGGCCAATCAGAGTCGAGCATTAAATGTAGCCAACTGAATAGCCCACTGAAGTACCTTTATACTATCAGCTGTCGGTAAATTTTCCATGGGACAAGAAACATTGGCATCCTTACTTGTCATAAAGCAAACAGGCATGCTTATACATTAAAATTCCCAAATCCAATTGAGTTAGATTTTATATCATTTAGCATTGTATTCCTTAAATAACCTTTACACATAAGATTGAGATAAATCACATTATGCATACCTAGCATTATGTGATAATGTCCCTGAGAAGATGCTGTATATGTAAAAGGGTTGGGATTTGCTGGCATTTTTGCCAATACTGTGCAGCGAAATTTCTATCATTATCGCACAGGGGCACTTATGAGGTGCCCAGGAACTGAAGCCGGCCGGTCCATTATAATGACACAGATGAGTCGGGTGTAATGCTGTCCCCTTAGCACTGAGCGTTAGGAAGAAAACCACTACTACCAGCTTTTAAGTCTTTGGTTTGACCGCGACCTCCCGATTCGCAAGCCAATGCTCTACCAACTGAGCTATTGCGGCCGGTTCAAAACAGAGGGAAAAAAGTACTAGTACATGCATTTGATATAGACAAAATTTAAGATACCACCTTTAAAGTCGAGCCCAAGGAGGATCAATTGCTATAGGTTTGGTCAGTTTTTATGCTACATACTTCTTATCTGATTTCTTTTGTACTGATTCTGAGCTCTGCAAACACCTTTTTTTGTGACATTCATACTAAAAATGAAAATGATGCAGAATAAGTCCTGGTTGCAACAAATATGCTGAGGACAAGCTGATAATTTAGTCAACCGACCCCCCAAAAAAGCATGTCATTTGTTGTTAAATAGTTAAAGTCTTTGGTTTGACCCGGTTAATCACTGCAGCACCGCAGTTCAGGTGGAAGACTTTTTATGACCAAGACTAAAAAAAAACGGTCATTGTTGTTACAAGTAGGCGGCACAGCCATAGGTGCCCCTTTAAAAAAAGTATTATATCTGTTGAGGACGCCCTTATTATGTGTTTGAGAATAACAATTGACAAACTGCAGGTTAGACTGAAAACCTGACCACAATAAATTGTTGCCAATCATAGAGCTCTCTAGTGATTGGGTGCTTAATAATCTGAGCGTGACTGGCAATGGTATGACTATGAACATGGGGTTCCCCAAAACTATTGTACAATACTGCTAAATAAATAAAAAATGAAATTTTAAAAAAAATTCACAAAGTGAACTAAAACATTAATTACTGATGTTGACAAGGCGGGAGGGATGTTTTTATTTCTGCGAGTTGAACAATTTCGTATTTCTAAAACCATATACTTGCAAGGACTAGCTAATAGCCTATACATACAATTGCGCTACATTGGGAAATCAATGACAGGAAACATTATTTTATTAAATAATTATTATATATATATATGGCAATTAAATTTACATCCTATTGCGTAGACTGGATAATATAACGGAAAAACAGAAAAACTCTTACATTTACAACTTTCCCCAATGTAAATATTATGTCGATAGTTCTTTTTCTTAATTATTATTTTTTCACTCAGACGCTCGCCATCAGCATGTTCGTTTTAAATTCTTGGTGGCGCACAAATCAGCGGCGCCCGTGAGAATTGCAGTTCTGTGAATTAAGTAAATGATCGGTATGCATGTGTTGTCTTCCCTCTCTGTAAATGTGTTCGTACTGTTTTCAGTCCATTCAACGAAATTATATATATTTATTTCTTTTCTTTTTATAGTGGGTGTTAACGTGAAAGCATGCAACTTTCTATGGTGTTTGTATAAAAGTTAATCTACACGTGCAAATAGGGAATATATTTATAGACCCTTTCAGTTACTACGGGTTTTGAATTACCTCCCCTTCGATGACGTCATCCGGTGATTATAGCGCAAACCAGCTACTACAGAAATAATAACGAAGAAACCTGAATTTTCTAATGGAATGCAAACAATAAGGTAAAACGCATTTATTTTACAGATGAAATGGGCTCTAATTAATTAAATATGAAGTATCGGCATCATTTAGTAGTAAAAGATTTTTCCATAAATGAGTTGTTTTGACATAATTCCGTTTGTCACATGTTTTCGCTATTTTTAAAAAGAAATTGATACCGATTGATCGACGAAGTTCACATAATACTTACAACAGATTATTTGATTAGTTCTGTTAGACAATTGTATATAGCTTATTTTACGTTTATTTAATAATATTTTACGTTCAAAAGATGACAGAAGACGGGCAAACGGACCACACGTATTGTCAGCAAGCTACTCAAGACTCTGAACAGCTATATCAGCAGGAAGGCTTCAGAATAACAAAGCCAGATGGAACAGCAGTAGAGTCAATCAAAAGAACCAAGGTAATAAAGTTATCTATGGTATATTTATGTTAAATTACAAACTGTCATTGTTAGGCAGGATTGGGGGTGGGGGTATTTTTTCTTCAAATATTTATTAATTTCTGATTGTTTTATATTGACTCAGAACAACCACATTAAAATACAAATACATAAATCAGCAATAAGTTAAATATATAATTCATACTGATTTGCATACTGACAAGCTTATAATTTTTTTTAAACATGTCAATTGCAGTCAAACCGAATCTGCTGTGTTCCTGAGTGTCACACTACTGGATACGCTATTATACCTGGATATGGCAAACCAAGCTACCATGGGTTTCCAAGGCCAGGGGACCCACTTCGTTCTGTTTGGCTTCACAAAATAAGAAGAGATGAAGGACCACATTTCAAAGTAAGTAGCAGGATTGTCAATATAAGAAGCATTGGTTAATTCAGTCAGTCTCAAGAAACCATGGTTTTCTTTTCAAGTTCTCTACTTGTAATTTTATCATTGAAAATGCTGTAGCAAACACCTTGATGCACCAGTGTTTTGTTAAAAATTTAGAAAATCATATGACCATGTTGAATAGTTCTTATTAACATAAGTTATTTTGATTAGATATTTTTAATTTTTAGAAAATCCTTTGTAGACTTAGTCTGGTACTTAAATCTACCGGCTACATGCAGGAAGACAATTTTACAGTAAACCTAAGTTAAGAAGGTGATCCTTAGCATTGTGTTATTTTGTTATTTTGTTTTCTTCAGGTGACATGCAACACTTTTGTTTGCTGTTTGCACTTTGAGAAGGAGGTCATGGAAACATCTGGATTTGCCAAACGTACATACTTAAAACCTGGAGCTGTACCAACTAAATTTGACTGTTGGAAGAACAAGGTACATCTGCAGAAGATCCATACAAGAAGAAAGAAAAATAGGCTTCAACAGCAACGCGAAGAAAGCACAATTCTTTATGATGCTTCTGATGAAGCAATGGAAAGTATATCTGAAAATAAGCCTGTAAGTTTATCAGATCTTACTGCATCTGAAGACACATTGCAAACACAAGTAGACAGTGATAATATAAGCAAACATGTCCTTCTAGAACACATCGAGTTTTTACAGAAAAAAGCAAATAAAGCTTTAAGTGAGAATGAAAAGTTAAAAGCTAAAATTAGACAGCTTAAAGCAGATCAGGAAACAAATAGTTTTTGTATTGAAAATCTCAATGCATCTGAAGTTCAGTTTTACACAGGTTTTTCATCAAAGGATACGTTCTATACAGTTTTAGAACTTGTAAACCCGGGAGAAAAGGGAGAGAACATCGTCATGTACTCAAAAAAAGAAGGGTCCAAAGAACAGTCTTGTAAGCCTAGAAAACTGTCACCTGCAAATCAGTTTTTATTATTTATGTGTAGAGTTCGAGTTGGGCTTTTCGAATACGACTTGGCTAGACGCTTTAATATTTCCATAGGAACTGTTAGCATGTTAATCATAACTTGGGCAAATTTTCTGTATTTGCGGCTTGGATCCCTCAATATTTGGCCCTCGAGAGACCAAGTGAACAAAACAATGCCAGCAAGTTTTAAAGACAAATATCCTGCCACACGAGTTATTATTGACTGTACAGAGATAAAAACTGAGATAGCCTCTTCTCTTCTTCTAAAAAGTCAAACTTACAGCAACTATAAAAGTTCAAATACACTCAAGGGTTTAATAGGAATTGCACCATGTGGAAGTATAACATTTGTTTCTCAATTGTACCTTGGAAGTATTTCAGACAGGGAAATTACAAAGCGAAGTGGCTTTCTGGATTTGGATTTCTGTAGTGGTGATAGCGTAATGGCTGATAAAGGCTTCGACATCCAAGACCTCCTAGATGTCAAATGTGTGAAACTAAACATACCACCATTTTTAGGACAGTTCGGGCAATTGACTGATTGTGAAGTGAGAACAACACAAAGTATTGCAGCAGAGCGCATTCATGTGGAAAGGGCAATTAATAAGATAAAGAAATTTCACATTTTTGATCAGGCGATTCCGCTGTCACTGTTTGGAAGCATTAACCAAATTTGGACAGTGTGTGCTCTTCTGACATTATTTCAGGATCCCATCATATCATGTCTAGGAAATCAATAGCCTACATATGAATGGCTGTAATATTTACAAGTGTGATAGTTTAAGTTGCCATGTCTGTATCTTGTGACCAAAATTGTTTACATTTTACTTTTAATTCATAGTAAAAGGCATTAAAGCAGTAAATCCATCTCCCATAAGCATGAGAAAATGCCAAGTATTTTTATTTATGGCACATTTAATAATCTACCCATGTACAAATTCTACAGAAAAAAAAACTGATTTTGTTATTAATCATTTCTTGTCATGTAAGGTTCTCATTCTTTACAATGCTGTTTCATTTAGTAAACATATCATACTAAAAAGTTTGACCAATAACAAGAGTACCAAAATGCAGACATAGCATCTTAATCAACATGCATGTATTTTTAACATGGGATTCTACTTGTATGACAAGTATTACTTTACTGTTAAACTGAATGATTTATGATATGTGTGGATTAATGAAGATACTTAATATAAACTGTTTGTTTTGTTGATTTGGCAATAATGAAAATTTCAATAGCTTGTGTGATGACAATTATTGGGACAATTGTACATTTCACCTGCATCTGTGTTATATTTTTGTAAATGTGATAAGCAAATCATGACCTAAAATACTTGCTTAGGTTAAGTTGTAAATACACATGTTAATTGATGCTTAATAGAGATAATGTTTCATTTTATAACTGCAAATTTGATCTCAAAGAATTGATAAAATATTGATTAAAGGTTGACTGAAATGCCACTCAAATTAATTACTATATTATTTATGTAGATAAATACATTATTGTTTTATAAGATTATATGACAATCTGGCGGATTCACATAATACAATGTTGAAAACTTTGCAGACTTGTGTTATTTAATATCCGTTTCTAACCTAAAATGGAACAAGCAAATTCTTCGAATTGATATCCCCCGCTGAACAGGTTTTGTTGATTGATGGGAGGTGAAGAAATTTAGGGAAAGGTGTAATGTGGACGGACATGGCCAAATCTATATCCCTCCGCCTTTGGCGGGGTATAATAAAGCCAGTGGTGTCAACGCATGACTTACTTCTCCCGGAACAAAGAACACTGTAAGCCCTGTCGAGACATGGTTTCTGACATTTGTAATGGATTTTTTACATCCTCTTCTAATTTAATTACTTAAGTAAGAGCAATACAGGTTTTTATACCTTGTGTGTACTTGATTATCACAAAGAGAAGAAACATTTCAACAAAGTTTCAAAAGTTTAATGGTTATCAGCACTATACATGTATGTGCCTTAGACAATATACAATATGTAACAACAAAGTAGTCAAAGAAAAGACCAGATTGTCTTGAGTTCTGTTTGCCTTAAATGTCAAATTATCCTAAATGTCACTCACATGAACAGTCTACTAGCAGGAATAATTTGTAAACATGGTCAATTTTTTTAAAAATTGCTTAGTAGACTCTTTGAAAAACTGATACAAGATGTGTTGAAAATATTTAATAACCTAGTAGTTACTTAACTGTAACAAAGTTTATTTTTCATTAAATTTAATTTCAATGCGTACAAGATTATTTAAATAACAGAACAAAGAACATGGTTTTATGAGCATTTTAAGGTTATATAAAAGTTTAAGAATACAGGAAAAATAACTTATCTACAATAGATCTAGTTCTGTTCAAAATGCCTTAGTTACTAGTTGTAGTATGGTTACATTGTGATCTTTAACTAGATACAACATAAAGAATTATGTCCAAATATCGAACACATGCACCTTGAATAAAAAACAGTTTAACATTCACATTAGCACTGTCACTTATTTTACTGAATGTTAACCTCTAAGAACTGGCAAAAAGTCATTCAGGAAAAAGCATCTCAGCTTGCTACTCATGGTCCTCCAATACATTTCATCAAACATTATTCGTTGGATTCCCAAGCCCTTTTTTGTGTACAACACAAAGTCACAGAACATTGCACCAGTTATTCCTAGTTGACCTTGTATTTGTGCATAGTAGTGATGGTCTTTCTTAAGACAAAATTTACTATCAACAATCTCACAGAAGAATGCTGTGTCCATGCAGGCTTCCTTGGGGCTGACATTCCTTTTCGAAAAGGAGCATTTCACCTCTACTAATCCAAATCCTGCAACACTGTCATGAACTACCCTGTCTGGAGATGCAGCCAACCAAGGGAAATTAGGATTGATGACACAGCCAGCTCTATACACACTCACATTTCGGCCACTATTATTCATGTATTGAACATAGTCAAAAACTGCCTTGTCTTCATTTTCCCTCCCGAACAGTACTGCAGGTACTTTAGATAAGTCTACTTCATTCAGCAGCTGATTCAGAATAAACTTTTCCTTATCTTTTTTTCTTGTCACTATGACGCCAAATTTACTTGCAGTTAAGCGTTTTTTCCTTACATCATGCCATGTGTCAGACAATGCTTGTTCCATAGTTGCCTCATACACTTCATTTGCTTTCTCTGCGGAGATATCCAGCCCTATCTCTGTCAATATGTCATCTGCAACTTTTTCAATATCTGTAATACTCCATGGAAATTTTGGAATCTGATTGGTACATGTTTGGGTTTTCAAACCAGATGCACTTATTGAAATATTCTCTATTACACAAAAATCACCTTCTGTTATGGCTAGCTGGTAAGAGAGTGGTGAACCCTTTGGGACTGACAACCCCATTTGCGTTGATATGTCAGATGACTGAAAACCTGTCGTTAAGCCTACACCAAACAAAGGGTTTATTTTTGACAGTTTTTCCTGAATACTGTTCGGAACAGTCATATTTCCCTTTGCACACCCAGCACGCGCTTCATACAAAGTAGTTTTCACTCCCTTTGATGAACTTCCATACTTGGGCTTAACAACAGTGGCCTTCATGACTGGCTCGGACTGAATTCCATCCACTCTGCATTTTGTCCATTCAGCAGGCTTATCTGTGCATGTTTTTGCCCTTGGAAATGTTTTTAACTTCAGCTTCAAGGTATGGTCTATTGAGTACAGCAGGGCATATATATGATTACAATGTCCACCTACACCTGCCACACAGGAACATTTGCCTTCTTGCACAGAACCATCGCTTTTCAGAGTCACCAATAAGTCATGTGGCTTTTCACTTTTCTTCATTGACCTGTAACACTTGGCTTTTACTGTAACTATGGATTTGTTATTAGTTACACTCTGATTATGAACATAACCATCATGGAAAAAAGCATATCCCCTGTCAATTGGTTTTTCCACATAGTAGTTTTTCCCAGACTTTTTTGAGTAATTTAGGATGTCTACAAAAGTGAACATTTTTGGAATATCACCGGTATCCTGTGACCATGACAGTGTGTCAGTATTAGTCAGAAGCTGCTGGCTTTCCTGGGACTGCTGTTGTTTGGAGCAAACCACACAGCTCGCCTTCGCTCTTCTTAGGTAGGGCTGGTCTGGGTGAGGGTCCACAACTGGAAGGTTTTCACCCAGTTCCTGACATTTCTTCACTCTGTCAAAAAAAGATAAAAATATATTTACCCAAAAACATCAAAAGTTTTATCACAAGTGCCTCCAAATGCCACGTTGACAACAGATTTAAAGCTTTTTTGACCTTCAAGTTTGACCATGATCTTAAACCTTGGCGATAGGCATGACCAGGCTGTCCCGCGGACCATGGTAAAAAACTAGGAAAAACTAGGAACAGTCAACATGAAAAACTAGGAAAATACTAGGAAAACCTAGGACAATTTTGTAAAATACTAGGAACTATTTCTGTACATTGTCAATGTTGCATATAATATGCATAAAACTGCCTTCATGTTAAAATGTAAAAGCCGTAAAGCATTAAAAGTTCACGATATAATAAAACTTGGGTGTTTTTGACAAATTGAATCACCTTTTAATACTTTGTCTTGAATTTATAAATTATTCAAAATAGTTTAAGACTTAAAAATGCTACATTTGTCTTATTTATTTTACATTAATCGCTTTTAAAAAAACTGGATTTTAATTCTATAGCTAAAATGTACACTTTCTAGTTAGATTTTCAGAACTTATTCCTATTTTTTTTATGTCTCAGTACTGTTAAAAATTTTTTTGTTTCCCTTGCATTAAATTAATGCTTACACAAATTTATCACACATCTCGGTATGTATTACAGATTTAAATAATATAGTATTTTTAAGCTGCTGGGTCTCACCTCACTACTAACTCTGCTTTTGTCTCCTTGGACTTAACCCTCTGGCTTCTGCTTTTCAACCACAAACGCAGTTCATTCAGCTTGCACTTGTCCGGTTCCCTAGGTAAGACAGCCCCAGGTATATCAGCCACTGTTAGCTGAAGAGAAAACATTTAAAGACACATTAACATTTTGATGGTCACCTGCTTTGCAAAATAATGCAAAGAAATAAGTCATACCAGTAGATGCTAGTATGATTAAAGATGCTAGGTCTGAATCTTTATACCCTTATAATCAGTCACAAATCTTTCCTTATGTTAAGTATACCTAATTTATTGATATTTCAAAAGAAATTGCAAAAGTTTGTGACAAATAAGGTTTTGGACAAAAAAAGTAAAAACCAAGGGACCTCTCGCACCCAAAGCAGTTGCGTTACCTCTGCACCACCAGTCAACTCGGAGTAATGTTTGTAGACAAGCTATTTAACTGTTTTGATGCAATGGGTCAATCGTAAATAAATAAGCCAAATTTGCGGACCACACATTTTCAACAAAATCATTCTGTCTTTAATATTTTTACATGCATGGATTACTATTATTTGGAAGTTTTTCATATTTATGAGAGTACAAAATGTAGGTTTCACTGTTTAAATAAGGTTAAAATGTAAGATGTAAACAAATCAGACCTAAGAAATACAGTCATAGAGCAACTTTAAAATTATCTGCCAATATGTGATGTAAATAACTTCATACTTTTAATCATAATAAATTCAAATTAAGCCTGATGACCAAATTGAGATTGTTTTAACATATGTACAATTAAAATCTGCTATAAATCAATACTGCAATATCTTATTTTTTATTGACAAACATGCAAACATGTCACCACTTTTTTCCTTGCTCTGCTAGATCTGTTAATAAATATACCAGCATAACATGATTTATTATATAAAAGATCTTATTGTCTGCTGCATCTCCTACTCCTACTAGGAGTCCTAGTAGGTAAAATGAAGTTTATTTAGAAAAAAAAACACTTACTGCATCACATGTGCAATCTCCTTGCAAAGTACTGCTATCTGTGTTCTGCCCAGCACCACTCACATGCTCAGACAGGGTAGCCATCACAGCATAGTTTTATTGAACCATGTGACAGTGCTAAATCTCATCCAAATTGAATGAAATGATGCCTGAAAAATAATTTATTTTGTCAGCATACACATTAGTTTGGATATATGTACGTTATCTTTTTTAATGTGCTCAGCACTATTCTGCATAACCATAACAATTACTAATAATCTCAGTAGAGATAACTAATATTTAGATTTTATCTAAACAATCATTTGTTTACAATTGGTTATGTAAAATAAATGAAATAAGATAGGCCTACAAATAATAATTTGACCTCAACGTTATTAAGAAACCAAAATAATATTTTTAAACTTCGACATTGATGGCATAAAATAATAATCATGCTCGATAAGGATAAAATTGCATAAGTCATGGTCATGTACATTCGCTGTGTGTATCATTTTGCCATTTTGGCCTCCTCAACCTTTTTATAAAAACAATCACATTAACAGATCCAATACGAAAAAAACACACATTATTTCCAATAATTAAGCAAAAGGTTTATGAAAGTATATTGCAGATTACAAAAACTTACCTAATAATGCTCAAAACGTTCGTGAAATCGTTGAAAACAGTTTAATGCACTTCTCAGTAGCATGCAGACGATGCTTTCGTTTTCTAGAGCAATCACCGGATTACGTCACACATAACAAGGGGGGCTACTCTAATCGGCAAATTAATCGAGTAACTGAAAGGGTCTATAGAATGTTGATCATGCAACAAAACTTCAGTTGAATCATCGACGACAAGATCTGCAAAGCAGGTATCAAGAAAAGGACATAATGCAAGTGGCCAGAAAAACATGCAGCAGTAGGGCAATATTGTACAAAAACTGTGCTATTAATCGGAAAAGCACTAAACTTGGCACAATGTTGCATCGGTCATATCGATAAAATATAATATCAAAAATAGACCTCAGCTGAAAATCCAATATGGCCGCCATGTTCAAAATGGCCGACTTTCATTTTATTTTTGGACACCTGTGTGCAAATGCAAAAATGTTTTTCAATTAACGCAGAAATCCATTTTAAGTTTGGGTATGTGTACTAGTGTTTAATTTGATATTTCTGACAATAATTTATATTTTTGCTAAAAATCTTATAATTTACACTTTTTCTGTATTCGCTGTGCAATTTTGGATTTTTGGACAAGCTGATAAAGAAAACATTTATATGCACATACAAAGAACTTGATAAATAAAACGTAATGTCATGTAACTTCATGCAAACAAACATAGTCTTTTGCTTTACGAATACTTGTATAGTCCAAAATTGTAGAGTATTTGGTTTAAACTAGTATAACATATCAAAATACAATTGGTCTTAAACATAAACTTTCTATAAGATAATGTTAAACGATTGAAGTATGAAGCTCGCTAAACAGACTTTCTCTATGAACATATTTCAGTGAACATTCCAGCACGTCGCCAATAAAGCACTACGTTGTAGTTGTACGAATGAACTCCGTTGTTGCTATATGCTATATATATATTTTATAAGTTAATATTATTAATTGGTTGATTTCATTTTGGTCTTGCTTTTACCGTCTCATTTCGTATTTTCTCTATTGTCAGCCAATAAAACCGGTTTATTTCCGGGTTTTTTCTTTGATATAAGCGGACATGTACAATGATCAACACTAACTTTGATAAGCAATCATTTTTAAAATCAGCACATTAAGGTGTGTTTACGTTTATGTTTCGCGTCCTTTGCTATTTATATAAAAAAAGAAATATTCCTAGCTTGTGAATCTATATAGATTTACCAATATTCGACATACGTTCTGAAATTCTGAAAAAAAAAATATAATGGACGTATTAAATAGAAATCTTAGTTTGCGTTATCTAAAGCCAAATAGTGTATCCGAGCGAAAATTTTGATTTTTTTTTTAACTTTGTCAAGGTTTCTTGTCCAGATGTTGTTGTTGTTGTTGTTTTTTATTGCTTAATGGCGTTGTATCTGATCAAAAGAAATGCTTACGGAGGGTTAGAAAACAGAAATAAGTCGGGAACTTATTTAGATGCACTTTTCAATGAACACCACGTTGTAAGCGAGATAAAATAAAACTAAACATCTGCATTGATTTAAAAAACAAAGTTTATTTTTTAAATAATCATCAATGAATTATTAAAATATTTAAGTAAATATCACAGAAATCAGTTATTACAACCATCTGTCTACGCCGCTTCCTTCATGACCCTTCTCTTTCTTTTTTCACGCCTCTGTCTTCTCTCAGATACCTCGTCTTCCCCACCCTCTGAACCAGACCCCCTTTTATCTTCATTCAGCCTGGTGGCCATCTTGGATGCTCTCCGCCTCTCGCGTGCATCATTCTTCATTGCAGCAGGCTGCTGCTCTACACTTTCTGCTCCTCCGAAATCATTCTGATCTGGATCCAGCCATGCATTGATTGGTCCTTCGGTGGCTTCTCTCGTGCGATGGCGGCGTCTAGGCCTTGTAACTTTTACCTCACAATGTGTTGTGCCATCTGCCACTATATTTTCGATATCAGCAGACCAAGCATTGCGCTGGACATTCCTGGAACGTCTGCGTCTTGGCGACTTGTTATCGGCATCTAGTGTGTGGTTACTCACATCACTGACAAGCTGATTATCAATTGTTGCAACTTTTGCAACCTCAACAGCTTCAACATTTTTACCAACCGTTGCTTTCAACTTCTGAACAAAGCTTGAATTGGCAATAGCGGCGAACATCTTCGATCGAGTGCTCTTCTCTTTAACTTCTTCCTCGTTGTGGTCGACTT
The DNA here is from genome assembly GCA_007844125.1 of Sinonovacula constricta. NCBI lineage: Eukaryota > Metazoa > Mollusca > Bivalvia > Cardiida > Solecurtidae > Sinonovacula > Sinonovacula constricta. Next base: position 28,702,403 of record CM017562.1, read on the forward strand.
GCACATAAGAAGCGGCTCTGTTGCTTGACCAGAACCGCTTGCTTTCTGTAGGCCCTTTTTTGCCCGTTCGAGGAGGTTGTGGCTTTGTCTTCGTTTCCATGGTGGTCTTTAACCCTGACTCATCGTCTGAGTAACCAGTAACTTCTTCCAGGAATCTGGCCTCCAGCTCGTCGGCTTCGACGAAGGTGACATGACATTGCGGATAGAAACCTTTCTTCTTCTTCCTGCGGATCTTGCCATGGACCACTTCGCCGTAGGCATAACCTTCATCGTTTGGAGGTAAGATCTGGCGTACATAGTCGCCTGCGGTTGGAAAATAAGAGGATTAGTGATAAATTGAAAGGATAACGTGTCATATTTTCCAAAGGATAGTTAGATAACATAACATTTTACTCGTTAAATATAACAGTTTAATGTGTTAACAGAAAATTATTGTTAAAAGTGTTTTGCCATCTGCATAAAAGATCTGATTTTAGGGACTTGGCAATCAAGAACTGTAAAAGAAACTGAAACAAACCACGTGATTTCAACCAGTGAAAAATGGGGAAATTGAGCGAATATAGCAACAGTAACTAAAGATGCCAAATGTGATATTATAGATGCCAAATGCAAAGTTCCCGACAAAATCCAAAGGGGAATATTGGTGACATTAAAACTGTCCGGCCAGATAAAATCCAAAGGAATACAAATAGTCCTTTAGTTGGAATCCTTGGATTTAATCCCTGTTTCTTTTTGAGAAACTGCCATTGCTGACCGTGATATTTTTTTTTCTTTTACATAATAAGAGTTCAAGATCCATAAAAATACTCATAGGGATAAGTTATTTACACCAGAATATATACATAAATATGTATTTGTTGATGAATGTACAACTAAATGGCAAAGTATATGTACAAAAGTCATCATACACCCCAAGGAATACATGCATTAAAACCGAGTAATCCAATAAATGTAAGTTCCTGCATTTAGAGAGTATCAAGGGGAGACTATTCAGCAGTGTCTCTCATTAGAGAAAGTGTCGAGTACTGACCGAGTCTGAGCGTGAGCTGGTTCACTTCCTGACGTTCGTGCTCTTTTATGACCAGGAAAAGCAGCTTCACCTTCCGCAACTTTTTGTTAACCTTCAATCGCTCACTCTCACTACCATCTGCAAACAAATATAAAGTGGGATTTTTACATTTATGGAATATTTTATTGCAGTATAACCTCTGGTAAATTGCTTCCTGTTTTGTCTTGGATAAACACTTTACCAATTAGTATTCGCTTATGCTTGGCGGTAACCTTGCAGGTTTTTTGTGTGTGTGTGTGTGGGGGGGGGGTATAATTGAGTATTTCGAATGTTTGCAAGCTTGCATTTAAAGAATAACCTATAGCAATAACAATATTCGTTCCTCGCTAAAGATGTTTAACATTGTTTAAATTTTTTAAAAAGTAATAAAAAGTAAATACCGTTTTGTCTGACCCTTATGTAGGAATGTACAGTAATATAAATCTCAAAAATATTACTAAACGTGCATAGAGTGTTTAACTAAATAACTTGTTCAAGAGGTATTTTGGCAGCTGAATGCATGGCATTGTGAACATATGAAATGCATACACGATACAAAACTGGTTCATCATATGCCAAATTATCTGTGCATGAATGCTTGAGGTAAAAATAACAGAGAAACACATACAGACAACACAAGGAACGAGTGCAAGAAATGCATACCATAATCATCGTTATCCCGATTGCCGTCTCCGACTCTCTCTGTAGAGTGAGCATTATCTCCCTGCACACGGGCCCTGGCCCGAGCATACATCTTGTCTTTACCAGACTCTTCCTTGTATATCTGGTATAATTTAAATGATGAGTTTATAAAAGAAGTGGTAATACTTTATCATATTGTATAACTTATGTATGTGGTAAGGCAACAGGTGTAATTTGAAATTTTTGACATTATTTTTCGACTTTTTTATTCACTACAATTGCATTCAGTTAGCAATTATATAGCCTTACAAGAAAGCCGTTGATGCGAAGCATCAAAGGCGACGCAAACGATTAGAATAAACTTTAAAGAAATTGTGACATACATTTTTAAACTTTATTAAAGGTGGTTTACTGAGTTTTCTTTATTCAAGTGCATATAGATAAATAAATTAAAATAAAGAAAAAAAATAGAACTCCATATATCGAATTATGACCCGTATTTTACCTGGGTTATGGAAGTCCGCACAACAAACTTTCCCCTTGTACAAAATAATCGACTTAAGTAAGTTAAAAACATGCTCCAATATACTCCTAAGATCAGTAGTAATATTAATTCAATCATTCATTGTGGTTCAACATGTATTGTGCGTTTTGAAGCAAAAAGAAAGTACCAGTAAACTGACCGAGTAGCTTTAATTTGTTTTAAGCATATTCTATACGTCGCGAAAACATACTTCCGCTTTCCGGGCGGCTTTGTTAATATAGAAATGGTTTCCAGATTGAAGACAAGGTAAAATGATTTAACCGAAACTCGAAATGGCTACCAAATAGTTAAAAATCTGGAGAGTCATAGCGATATATTTTTTTACTCCAACGCCGTACGCATTACAGCTTTGTTATTGTTAAAACAGCAAAAGTCTCACTTTGCCAGCTCTCTTTGAGCCAAACTTTCGAGCCAAAAATACAGAAAATCGACAGAGTGGGAACACCCCTCTATACTTCCAACTTCATACTATATCATGTGTTGTTTTCTGTGTTAATTTTTTTGTTGTTGTTTGATGTTGTTGTTGTTTTGGGGGGTGGGGTCGGGGATAAGTTTTAGGTATGATTGCAAAGTTATGTAAAAACCAACTAATAAGCGGATCTGGTAGTTGGCTCCAAGTTCGGGAGACCCAGGCTCAATTCGTCATCGTTGACGACATACGTCGTTAAAATAGTAGTGGTATAGCTCCTAGTCGTGGAACCATCGTTATAATGCTCAAGCAAATATGTGGATAGTTCCACGACTTGTCGGTCCGGTGTCAGGAAAATGTAACTGGGTTTGGCAACACTGTGTTGGGTGTTCGAGTCACCGGCAATTTAACACTATATCTGCTTCAAGTGGACAGTCTCCAAACTTAACTTCTGTTAGGGGGACGGTAAACACAATCAAACAATCCATCAATAATACAAAAGAAGTAGTGTACGAGATTGTCAACAGAAATACGGATGGACTTCGCAGTCTGGCGGAGTGGACATGAGAGATCTTTTATGACTGGGTGGCATAAAAATGATCATGTTAGTCCTAAGAAATAGTCTCACCTCAAACATGGGAATGTCAATAGTAGTGGTATGGATCATTTTGGAGCGAACAATGGACTCGGAATCGATGTCATCAAACATACATTCCCTGCAGAAATAGACAATTATTCTTCGTACTTCATTGATCTATAAGCAATAAGATGAATTAACTGAACTTGTTTAGAAAAATGTTTGGAAAGAAGTATAGCCCTTTATACAGCACATGTTTTGTATTTCAATGTCATGAAAACTAAACCATAATTGATAAGAGTGTGTGTGTGTGTGTGTGCGTGCGTGCGTGCGTGCGTGCGTGCGTGCGTGTGTGTGTGTGTGTGTGTGTGTGTGTGTGTGTGTGTGTGCGTGCGTGCATGTGTGTTGTTAGTTTGTTTTTTTTGTTTTTTTGTAATAAGCTTAATTAATAAACACATGTTATTCAATGCATTTCTTATATTTGAAAGTCAATACAAGCGAAGGTAAAATAACAACGGAAAGCCAATAACAAAGTCATAATGGGCACGATGTAAAACATTTAAAACAAGTTCCTATTAGCGGCATAGTAGAATAATACAAAATAAGTCTTCACTCAAATAAAAGTGTTTGTTGAATATATCATATATCAACTTTCAGTGGGAACTAATCAAGTTGATGAAAAAATTTCTTCCGCCGAGTCTTGTGCCGTTTACTTTCAATGACGAAACAAATGAAAATCCATCTTTATAGACACTGGCGAAACTCCCTTTAGGCGCCGTAGGCAAGCGCCTACATATTTTTTTAAATGCAAAACATGGGAAAATGTAGGGGAATGTTATCACTGTGTATGCATGAGCTTTAGATACTCTAATTACACAGTTGTGCCTAATGCCATAGGTACATACAATTATTGATTGTTACTGAAAAGCGTAGCAAAAGCATGTATACAAAATTCATATATACTGTATGAGCCAGTACCCGTATTTGCAAAAAAAAAAACAACAACATGTTGATGCTACACTATGCACCGGGAACCATGCGAAATTCATAGAGTGGTTAGCGTATTAATTATAAACATTACACATGACTGACCGAAAATGGTAGCGCAACTGGTAGAGCGACGGCTCTGGGTCCCTGGTTCGATCCCGATATACCAAAGTCTTTAAAAAACGGTAGTTCTGTAGCTCCCTTGCTAACGCTCATATATAACGCTCATGCAAATATAAGGGTAGTTCCACGACTGGTTAGTTCGGTGTCAGGATAATGTGACTGGGTGTGGTATCATACCAGGTGTTCATGGCAGTGAAGGCAGCACTACTAGTATATCTCCAGATAACTGAACTACCGTTGGCGGGTTTTCCCTGATCCCTCTAGCTGTAAGGTGCCTACACGTGCTTTTCTTTCAAGCTACGTCCCTGATAGATGTTAGTGATACTTACTTTCTGGTGTAATTTCCGTTACTGGTCAACTCTACACTGTCTTGGAGGCTGTTTAGAACCACTGAAGCTCGTGACTTTTCCCTTGCAACGAACGACCGTTCGTAGTCAGCGGACAACTGTGGAAAGCGACCGAGGATTTATTTCGTACTATAACTGGACCATTCACTTGTAATTATTAAGATTTGCGTGTAAAAGATAAAAAATTTCTTCCGTAATAAAATTTGATGTAAATGTGCCCGACAAAGTTTCTCCTATATTTGCCTTTAAACAACCTCAAATTCGTCTCTCTGGGATTCTATCCAATATTTGACTCTGTTGCAAAAAATCGAACTTCGACTGTTATATTGTTATATATATATATATATATATATATATATATATATATATATATATATATATATATATATATATATATATATATATATATATATATATATATATATATAAATATATATATATATATATATATATATATATATATATCCAGAAAATGTTGGTGGGGGTGGGGTGTATGAATCAAGCTCCATTCAACTTAATTGCAGTTAATACGGGATATACATACACAGTAAGGGACCCTAACTCCGACCAAAGCAGCCAACAGACAAGATTTATTTTAAAAGCTTAGTATTCTTAAGCTCACATGTATGTGTTTTCATAACCCTACTCTTTTACCTGGTTGGTGGGTGGTGTGGAGGTGGGGTGGGGTTTTGGGCGGAAGTGCACCCCCACAATGGACCCATCTCTGTTATATTTGCAGGAGTATAGGTGTCGCACATTTAGTCAATGTAAGTGATCATCTTAAAATACGTAACAAGACAGGCAGACTTAAAAGTCTACTTCTTGCATTCAAACGTTGGTTTTATAAACCTCGGATTTATCAGCTCTTGTTTTGATTATTAACTTAATACTGAGTCACCATCTTACAGACCTGTCTGAGATTCTGTAGCTTGTCGTGCCATTTGTCAAGCTGTTTGTTGTATTTGTCCAGCTGGGTGTCGGCCCGCTGGTGCAGATGTTCAATCTGTTTGCTCGTTTCTTCAACACTCGTCTCCACAGCTAACATGTCCTCGATGCATCCTTTCTCGAGATGCCACATCGCTTTCTGGTAGTCCTGCAAGTCATAAGACATTTCTACAGAATGTCAAGCAGTAAGTGGCTATTCACTAATACAGTGGCTATATCACTTTTTCGGAAATATGTACAGGATAGAGTCTAAAAAGACGTTTCTATAGAAAATAGAAGCCGAAACTAGCGTAGCCCCATAAAACTGTCTATCGAACTGGTAGAGACAAACCATAATGCGTGATTTGTTGCACATGCGCAGTTGAAAATTAAACCATTTAGTAAAATAGATCGATCTATTTTGTTCATTGTAAAATACAAATATTGAAATAAATCGTTGGGGAATTTTCATATCTTCTGATTGTTAAATCTCTTTTTAGCAAAGAACTAAAAACTATTTGGTGACCTTGTATTATAATAAAGCTGTCTGTTGTGTGTGTGCGTGTTTTGTTGTTGTTGTTGTTTTTTTTTGTGTTGTTGTTGTGTGTGTGTTTGTTGTTGTTTTTTGGCATTTGTAATATAAAGTGTTTATTGCAGTTTTTATGGATTATAATTGTTATTGCCTCTGATAAAAGTTGTCCAGCCTTCCATTGACCAGTCGTTGTATACTTATATACTTATTGTAGTCGGTTAGAGACTTTGCTCTGAATCGGCAAACCCTCATCACATAAAAACATTCAGATGCTATTTTACTTACGATGACCATTGCGCAAAAAAATCAGTTTAAAACACCATTTTATTATTTTCAAAAAATACTAACGAATTTTCTGCAGAATAAAGCCACTATACATTGTTGGTGATATCGTACCTGCTTGGACTTGGTGACTAGGCCTGTTTGTGCTTCCAGCTTGGTTCGAGCCTGTGTAAGTGCGTGGTATAGACGGCTCAGTCGAAGGTTAGGGTCATCCTCGTACCTGTATAAAGGATAAGAGTAGTTCCAAACTTAGTCGTTTACATTTGATCGTTTGGTATTTTGCAGCAAATGAATTTGATGGGAACCAACTTAACGGCTTTGAAAATGGGCTTTAAAAGAGCTCCGCTTCGCCCACTCATTTCCCGCCACTCTTTCCCACGCCCTCCTCAAAGATAATGCCGGTAAGAACACTTATTTTGTGCATTATACACAGATATGTTATAAGGGAGAGGTCGTAAAACAATTTGCCACACTTGATGCACATTTGCTTACCATTGGTCAGCAAGACTTAAATCACCACCCTGCTTCCCAGATACATTTGCAGTATTAGGCTGTGCTGCGTAGCAACCATGCCCCATCCCCACTATCCTTCCCAACACATTAATCTCCCCTTATGATCTCAGTGTGGAGCCGGATAAGGACATACGATATTTCAATGTTCAATGTCTTTAAAAACGTAGTATTCTGACCACTCACCGTACATTTTCTTCGTGCACTAAACACTTGTAGATGGTTGGATAAGAAATACGTGTATAGTTTAATGTGTTTAAATCTACTTATTGATTTAAGTGTGTTTAAATCTACTTATTGATTTCAGTGTGTTTAAATCTACTTATTGATTTCAGTGTGTTTAAATCTACTTATTGATTTCAGTGTATTTAAATCAAATTATTGATTTCAGAGCTCTGAAATAAATCCATTGACTATTCGCTTTTCTAACAACTAACAATACGTACGTATGTACGTGAATAAAATGCACATGCGTGAATCCTTGTGAGACAATGAAAAATGGCAATTGTTGATTGTACTTGTTTTGGAGAAAAGTTGTCACATATAACCTACTTGGTCTTGTCGTTTCAGCCTTTTCAGAGAAAATGCAAAACTGAAAACCGAGGACAAAATTATTATTGAGTTACTTTTCAAACTGACCTCCGGTAAAACAATAAGAAATACTCACGTTTTGAAACGTTTTTCGATCTCATAATACTCGCATGCGTCCCTCTGAAGCCGGTCCTTCTGCTGCCGGAGGCTGGCCTGGAGAAGGTCAAGGTCACGGACCAGGAGTCGCTCAGCTGTAGCGCGACAACGGTACAATGCAATATACTGTTATATAGAGTGACCATACTACTCACAGGTTCAAGGTCAGTGCAGGGGCAGATCCATTTAATTTATTTTATTTATTTTTTTATTATTTTTTTTTAGGGAGGGTGGAGGGGGTGGTGCGTTGTGTGTGTGGAGGTGTGTGAATTAATATCCATTCAACTTTATCGGAGTAAAAACTAATCATATAGTCAACAGACAAAATTTACTTTCAAAGGATACTATTTTAAGCTTATATGTATGTGTTTATATATATCTTGTATTTACTGCGATAAAGTTTAATGGATTTTCATTCATACCCTCCCATCCCCCACCACCACCATCAAAATTTTCTGGATCCGCCCCTGCGGTGAGTGTACCAATGAAACTATGAAAGCACAGGAAACGTGCACACCTTTGGGAGAGAAAACTGTCATTTACAGATATTTGCAATTTTGCTTTAAAAAAACTTACTATCGACCGGCGGTATGTTCAATATGGTGCCATACAAAACTACGCATTAACAAGTTACATAGCGTTTAAGAATAAAGGTTGGAGATTATAAGACTTTTGAGTATGGGTCCGAGTCAATACTCTTGCAACCGATTGGCTGGATTTAAAAAAATTATCTGATTAATCAAATTAATGTTGGTGTTACCTTTAACAAGACCATCCTGTGGTCCGAGCTGTTCAATCTTCTCGCTAATTCTATTAAGGAACATGGCTATGGCTCTGCTATGTTCGAAGTTGGCATTGTACAGCATCCGCCAAGAGTCTTTCCAAAATAGAAGGTCACTTACCAAGCTGAAGCAAAAAAGAGCATGAGAATTCCAAACGTGTATGGAAAGGGCATGAGATAATGCGAACGCAACAAATGTTTAAACTTTAATACCGCATTTTAACCCTCGTGCAACAATTGTTAATGCTAGCATTTTAGCTCGCTGAGCTTGAAGAGGTACATGTAATCAAGGTAACCTGTGTCGTTGGAGTTTGCCAAGACATTTATTATTATTATTTATTTATTTATTTATTTTTTTATATAAATATTATTATTTTTTAATTTTTATTTATTTACTTACTTATTTTATTCTGGGATCCTTCTCAAATTGTTAGATCATATTTTTGCTGCTATTTTTTAAACAACATACCACTACCACCAATAACAACGACGAAACAATATCGAAGAATAAATGTATCAACAGAAAAAGTACATGTATGTGTAAAATAGTTCCTGAGAATGAAGTCTACTTTTGTACACTGTTTTCCACTGTATATCCAAAATAAACACATGTCCTTATATTTACAATATTATAGCCCTAACCTATTATAAGGATAGTGGTAGACAATGCAGATCATTTGTACTAAAGCACATATCTACATGTATAAAAAATAGTTTTTGTGTTTTTCTGTGTTTTACATGCGTGGTTTGGTTTTGGCCTGATTGCGCTCTTTTCACGTTTAACTTTGTATTCGGCGCCGTATGACCTGTTAAGTGTCGGTGTGCCGTAAAGCCCAAATAAATAAATAAATAAAACATGTATAAATAATACAACACATGTCCTTATATATACAATAATATAGCCCTAACCTATTATTAGTATAATGGTAGACAATGCGGATCATTTGTACTAAAGCACATATCTACATATATAAATAATACAACACATGTCCTTATATATACAATATTATAGCCCTAACCTATTATTAGTATAATGGTAGACAATGCAGATCATTTGTAGTAAAGCACATATCTACATGTATCAAAGATAAATCGGTCAATATACGTTTGAAAATATCATAAAACAAGAAATCTGCATGTATAGTATGCAAGTTGCAATAGAAAGTTTTCACATCAGTGAAGATCCCTTATCTTGGTATTCATCTTTAATGGTAACTTCATGGGATTTTCAGATGAATCGTACAGCAGCGTAAATTTTATTTTCTTGTAAGTTCTTCATTTGTTGTCCAAAAATTAAAAGTTATACACCACTGCAAAGCTCTTGAAATGCATATTTTAAGAATATAATATTTTTTCAAACTGAATAATGAACAAAGAATACATAAACAGAAATAATATTTTTATTGATGTTGTTGTTGTTGTTGTTATTATTATTATTATTATTATTATTATTATTATTATTAAAAAGGGAAAACCAAATATAACCACATGATTAAGGCATAAGCTTTTATAAATGTAACGTTGCAACGACTTAGCAAACAAAATCAGGTTTTAGTCGAGCGATATTTTATTTGTCAAAATCTTCTTTTTTCCATAATTGAATAAAAGAGGCGGCTGACAGTTACAAAATGCATTATATCTTAGATAAAACAGGCACATAATTTAGTTAACTGTTTCAAGGTAGCGTAAAAAGGTACAAAAGCTAAAAAAAAATCAAGGCAGAATAAGTTATTTAAAATTACTCAATAGATTATAACACGAAAAACTTACTGCTTAGAGTGGTGGGTTATTGTATGATGTAGAACTTTCTCAGACATTGTATGTCTATAAACATTACAATTTTTAATCATACAGCAAAGTGATCAAGCACGTTCGAACGTGGCTGTCTCTGGCAAAGACGGTCGATGAAATGACGTTAACGTCGCTCTGTTGCTAGGATTTATATACTCTTGGGCGGAAGTTAAACGTCAGGACGTCATATGCTTTAGAGTGACGTCAGTGACGTTCATTGCCGAACATGGAACATAGGGTTGTGATTTCACGTTTATATGATATCCAACATTCAAACATTTTGCGAGACAAAATATATTAAAGTATGTAATTCTGTAGTAACTTTGGTCGTTTTTTTTCTACGACGATGTAGATTTTGATGGTTAACAAACCCAAACCCTAGTAGGGGCGGATCCAGAAAATTTTGATGGGGGCGGTATTAAATATATATATATATATATATATATATATATATATATATATATATATATCACAGTAGGAGACCCTAACTTCGTCTTAAGCAGTCAACAGTCAACAGACAACATTTATTACTTTTAAATCTTAGTACTTTTCAAGCTGACATGTATGTGAACTCTACTCTTTTACCTCGTAGCCCTGGTGGATCCAGTGGGGGGGGGGGAGGGGGGAAGGTGGAGATGGGTGGTTGAATCCCCGCCCCCTGCCCCTACTGGATCCACCCGTGAGCCCTAGCATCTTTTACTTTTTCAATTATACAATACATTCACGATCAAAAATTTTAAACATTAGAGACGTAATCGCCTATGGAAGCATTCAAGGTCAAAATTATTATTATCATTATATTAAGTTAACGCAAAAAAATATTATAAAACTATATGTTAAAATATTTGTTTAATATATATAATAATAATAATAATAATAATAATAATAATAATAATAATATATATATATATATATATATATATATATATATATATATATATATATATATATATATATATATATATATATATATATATATATATATATATATATATATATATATATATTCACTTTGCTTTAGCTTATATCTGGTTTATAACATTGCTGATAGAATTTTAGTCTATATCGCAGCACATTGAATTTATGTTCACTCGATAATCGCTATCTAGATTAGAAAAGGTCACCAAATGGTATGAAAGTAAGAGTAAAACAAATTGTCGACATATAACCTTAAGTTAACTAAAAGCCCCATGGACGAAGCTTCAAGAAAATACAATGTGTAATTTGTTCCAGAAGGAACTGTATTAATTATATTTTGTCTAAAAACGCCCAAACTCAAAGTTTCGGAATATTGCCTCTTTGTTTGTTTTTAACTCTTGAAAAAGGCAATTTGTCGAATAGAAAAAAAAATCATGTGAGCGTTTCAAGAGAATATTTATTTGTGAGAATTGTCGACACCTCATGTACTGAATTTAGAGATTTTTCTTTTGTTGATATCTCTTTATTTCCAATTACAAGAGATATGAATAAAATACCAGCTCTGGGGCGGATCAAGGATTTTTTCAGGGGTGGGGTCCGAATTGAGCGACCACAAGAGGTGCTAGGCGTTGGGGTGGGTGGGGTGTCATTTGTGTGTGTCATATTGAACGAGAACCATGATTACGAGTAATGTTTAGCGGGTCTGGAGGCAACCTCAAACAGGAAGAGTGTTGACATCTAAAGAAAAAAAAGCATTTCAGATGCTTAAAAAAACTTTATAGAAGAATTTTTACACAAATAGATTACATGTCAATGCGTTTTTTCAAGACATTTTAGACGTAAATACGTTCTTTCTCGTCTTATCTGTAGCACTGGATATATATGTGACAATAGTATTACAAGTGCCATAAAGATGTGAAACGTGCTTCATGGAAGGTATTTTTTGACAATTTCAGCCCCACCCCACCCCTTACACACTAGATCCGCTCATGCAGTTTCAACTGTTCTGTCATTGAAGTATTTACATAATAATGCGGTTTAAAATTCCTACGATTTTATTTCGTTTCTATGGTCGACACAGTTTTCACAAGAAAGAATAAAAATGTCTTTCTCGTTTGAAATGAAAAATGTTATAATACGCGCGATTTTAGAAACATGTTTTCAAAATATGCCGGAAAACGTCGGTTTATTTGATTTTATTTGTTGTTTTTCTTTTTATTTAAAAAAAAAAGGAACGTCCCGAGGACCATGCCCCTAGCCCCACCTCAACTATACCAGGGATTCACGCTCAACCGGCCGCAATTGCTCAAGTTTTAGAGCGTCGGCTTGCAGATCGGGAGGTCGATCCCCGGCCGGGTCAAACCAAAGACTTTAAACTTGGTAGTAGTGGCTTCCCTCTTAACGCTCGCGGCTAAGGGGGCAGCATTACGCCTGACTTGTCGGTGTCAGTATAATAGACCGACCGGGTTCAGTCCCTGGGCACTTCATAAATGCGCACTTCATAAGTGCCCCTTAGCTATAATGATAGAAATGTCGCTGCACAGTATCGTCAAAAATGCCGGCAAATCCCCCATCCCAAAGGCCCATGCAACATCTTAAATATTGCTATATTATCACATATTTACTGCAAAAACGAAACATTGTTGAGTAGAGCATAATTTTATGTTTTACAAGTCTGGTCGTGAATATATTGCAACGCTAGGGTTTGGGTTCGCTTTCCAGCACACGCACGCAAGCTAACACATTAATATTTATCTGAAGTAAGTCCATAAACATTAAATCTTTCACAAAGTAATATCATGTCGTATACGACCATAAGTGCTTAAGCATGCATTACACCTGTTTGTCTCGTTAAAAGACAACAATCAAGATGCATCTAGTTGCTCGGACGTATATTCGCTGACGATAGACCTTCGAATACCGATAACCTAAGTTGCATCGTACCAAATGTCTTCACCAGCTCGGAACAAAGCCAGAACAAACTGTCGTTTTTTCAATCACCTCCCCCACCAACTCCCAAAACAACAACAACAACAACAAACATCAACAACAAACAAACAAAAAACAAAAAACTTGCTTTTGTGTGAAAAGCAAACCGATCAGGCATAATTATTTGATCGGTTAATTACTTAAGCGACTCAAATGTGGGGGGCCACCAAGAACAATCATCAACACACTGAATATGACAAAAGATATGTTTTCCCATAAATATATGCACACTTTGAAATTTAAATTAGGATAGAAATCAAATTGTGTGACTTTGTCTTTGAACATGCATAAAAAAGAGACTTACTGCGAAGAGTGGTGAGTTTTTGTATGGTGTAGGACTTTCTCTGACATAGTTATTAATTCAGCGTAATAGTTAAGCATATAGCAAAGCAATAGACACTTTTGAACATGGATGTCTCTGGTAAAGACCGTCGATAAAATGACGTTAACGTCGCTTAGTTGCTAGGATTTATATACTCATGGGCGGAAGTTTAACGTCATGACGTAATGTGATGGCCTTACCGTGACGTCAATGGCGTTAACTAGCGAGATGCCGTTGCACTTATCGAAACTCCCTGGACATTTTAATCTAAATGTCTCGGACGGATTTTGATGCCTCATAAACACAACAACAAACAAAAACAGCAATAAATCATTTTAATTCAACTTAGGAAACAATGAATATATTTTTTATGATAAAAAAAAACACAAAACAAAACAAAGTACAGAGAAGACCAAGGTTTAGAGATAAGATCAAGAAAGAGAAAAGATATATATCACAGTAGGAGACCCTAACTTCGTCTTAAGCAGTCAACAGTCAACAGACAACATTTATTACTTTTAAATCTTAGTACTTTTCAAGCTGACATGTATGTGTTTTCACAACTCTCTGCTCTTTTACCTCGTAGCCCTGGTGGATCCAGTGGGGGGGGGGGGGGGGGAGGAGGGGGGAAGGTGGAGATGGGTGGTTGAATCCCCGCCCCCCCCCCCCCCCCCCTGCCCCTACTGGATCCACCCGTGAGCCCTAGCATCTTTTACTTTTTTCAATTATACAATACATTCACGATCAAAAGTTTTAAACGTTAAGAGACGTAATCGCCTATGGAAGCATTCAAGATCAAAATTATTATTATTTTTATATTAAGTTTAACGCAAAAAAAATATTACAAAACCATATGATAAAATATTTGTTTATATATATATATAAACTTTGCTTCAGCTTACATCTGATTTATAACATTGCTGATAGAATTTTAGTCTATATCGCAACACATTGAATTCATGTTTTATGTTCACTCAATAATCGCTATCTAGATTAGAAAAGGTCACCAAATGGTATGAAAGTAAGAGTAAAACAAATTGTCGACATATAACCTTAAGTTAACTAAAAGCCCCATGGACGAAGCTTCAAGAAAATACAATGTGTAATTTGTTCCAGAAGGAACTGTATTAATTATATTTTGTCTAAAAACGCCCAAACTCAAAGTTTAGGAATATAGCCTCTTTGTTGTTTTTTTTCAACTCTTGAAAAAGGCAATTTGTCGAATAGAAAAAAAATCATGTGAGCGTTTCAAGAGAATATTTATTTGTGAGAATTGTCGACACCTCATGTACTAAATTTAGAGATTTTTCTTTTGTTGATATCTCTTTATTTCCAATTACAAGAGATATGAATAAAATACCAGCTCTGGGGCGGATCAAGGATTTTTTCAGGAGTGGGGTCCGAATTGAGCGACCACAAGAGGTGCTAGGCGTTGGGGTGGGTGGGGTGTCAATTGTGTGTGTGACGGGGTGGGGGGAAGCATGCTACCCCAGAAAATTTTGTAATGTAGCGGCCAAATAAAACCTTTTCCTCCATTTCAGAACAGTTTGGACTCAACCGGCCGCAATAGCTCAAGTTTTAGAGCGTTGGCTTGCAGATCGGGAGGTCGATCCCCGGCCGGGTCAAACCAAAGACTTTAAACTTGGTAGTAGTGGCTTCCGTCTTAACGCTCGGGGCTAAGGGGGCGGCATTACGCCTGGCTCGTCGGTGTCAGTATAATAGACCGACCGGGTTCAGTCGCTGGACACTTCATAAGTGCCCCTTAGCTATAATGATAGAAATTTCGCTGCACAGTATCGGCAAAAATGCCGGCAAATCCCCCATCCCAAAGGCCCATGCAACATCTTAAATATTGCTATATTATCACAATATAAAGATACTTAAGGTTTCAATATTTACTGCAAAAACGAAACATTGTTGAGTAGAGCATAATTTTATGTTTTACAAGTCTGGTCGTGAATATATTGCAACGCTAGGGTTTGGGTTCGCTTTCCAACACATGCACGCAAGCTAACACATTAATATTTATCTGAAGTAAGTCCATAAACATTAAATCTTTCACAAAGTAATATTATGTCGTATACGACCATAAGTGCTTAAGCATGCATTACACCTGTTTGTCTTGTTAAAAGACAACAATCAAGATGCATCTAGTGGCTCGGACGTATATTCGCTGACGATAGACCTTCGAATACCGATAACCTAAGTTGCGTCTTACCAAATGTCTTCACCAGCTCGGAACAAAGCCAGAACAAACTGTCGTTTTTTAAATCCCCTCCCCCACCAACTCCCAAAACAACAACAACAAAAACAAACATCAACAACAAACAAACAAAAAAAGCAAAAAACTTATGGAATATATGATAGCGAAACAAGGAAACATTTGTGTGAAAAGCAAACCGATCAGGGATAATTATTTGGTCGGTTAATTACTTAAGCGACTCACATGTGTGCGGCCACCAATAACAATCATCAACACACTGAATATGACAAAAGATATGTTTTCCCATAAATATATGCACAGTTTGAAATTTAAATTAGGGTAGAAATCAAATTGTGTGACTTTGTCTTTGAACATGCATTAAAAAAAGACTTACTGCGAAGAGTGGTGAGTTTTTGTATGGTGTAGGACTTTCTCTGACATAGTTACTAATTCAGCATTATAGTTTAGCATATAACAAAGCAATAGACACTTTTGAACATGGATGTCTCTGGTAAAGACCGTCGATAAAATGACGTTAACGTCGCTTAGTTGCTAGGATTTATATACTCTTGGGCGGAAGTTTAACGTCATGACGTAATGTGATGGCCATACCGTGACGTCAATGGCGTTAACTAGCGAGATGCCGTTGCACTTATCGAAACTCCCTGGACATTTTAATCTAAATGTCTCGGACGGATTTTGACGCCTCATAAACACAACAAACAAAAACAGCAATAAATCATTTTTATTCAACTAAGGAAACAATGAATATATTTTTTTATGATAAAAAAAAAACAAAAAAAAAAAAATAAAAGTGCAGAGAAGACCAAGGTTTAGAGATAAGATCAAGAAAGAGAAAAGACTTTTTCTCAATGAAAATGCAACATGTTTACCATTTTCAAATAACTTGGCCTAAATCTTCGTTTGTTGGGCAAAATTGTTGAGGCCTTCCGACTGAATATATGCAAAGTACCTTGATATAGCCAGGAGCGTAGCTAGGCATGAAAATTGTGTTGGTGTTGGCTTCTGGTGTGGTTTCGGTATCACGATATAACTAAATTTTAAGTATAATGCATGTATTATTTTACAGAAGTTAATCATGAAACAAGAGTTGTAAATAAACATGACATATAACATACAAGTTCTTTATTAGCAATTGAGAGGCTACTAAAAAACAGGAGCGAGTTTTCTATTAATGGCTATTTGTGTAAAATTTGATCCACTATATTCATTTTATACAACAAATGTTCATGCATACGCAATTTTTATCGTATCCAAGCTATTTTAAGAACTCACAAAACACAAATGCTTCAAATGGAATAAGTCATATTGATATAAAACAAGAGGAAAACATACATAATTGTCTCTAGATTATGTCAGTATGTCCCATGACTGAAATGTCAGCGCTTATGCCGTAGCGACGTGAATGAAAAGTCAAGAGGTAAACGACGAGCAGTTCTGAGCATATCCCTCCGCCAGATACGACTAAGGTGTGATCGACCCAGGGCGGAATGGTCTGAAAAGATCTGATTTGAAATATAAGAATACAAAACGTGTCCCAGACCAAATAAGCAGAGCTGCAGAAAAATTACTAAGTCGATTTTGTAGTTGAACATATTTTTCATGTACTAGTTGATTGCAATATACACATTAATCCTACTAGGGCAAGATTTTTATTGTAGATCTTGTCTTCTTGCATTTTCATAAAATATGGGCAATGTAAGAACGCAGCTGCTTATTCTGTTACCCACCTGATAGTAACATACCTTTTCATTTTGTTTTTCGTACGATTAACTACCTACAATTGAACGATACAGGCGATGCACACATTGTTTAACACAGGCAGTTGCAGTACAAATGGGCATATCGCTGCTTAGTCTAAAGCTCTTCTTTGTAGGAGGCAATGGCCAAGTACGCTCTTGGGCATGATATGTGTGAACATGGACACTGACAGAATACAGTTCAAATGGGCAGATCGCTGCTATGTCTAAATCATTTCTCTATGTGAGGCTATCCTGCACATAAGCTAATGCCTTGCTACGCTCCTGGGCATGATACGTGTTTATAAAATTATAGGATTTTTCGCATATTGTCCGATTAGAAGCAACCGCCATAAATGCGACAGTATGTGTTTAGCCACTATATATCTATGGTTTACCTGCGTGCAGACCTACAAAAACATTGTTTACCTTTTTAGCCTACTATCGATTTGGAATAATGGCCGTTTTATCTTAAGAGATCCAGTAAGCAAACTTTGCATGCATGCAAAAGAAACGTCCATTGATTGGGAGTGTTTCTTTTCCCTTCTCTTTAATCCAAATGGTTCTATAGCTACGTGTATAGGCCTTTTGACTTAAATAAGACAATACTGGGGGAAATGAACTTTCAAATAATCGCTGCACTTGATTGGTGGTTATCATAAGCTGCCAAAGCCTGATTGGCGCACCTAGGAGGTGTGCTTTATTATGATGATTTCGGATATTTTCGGCATTTATCCTCATTAAAAAAAAACACAGGATTACCTCCCTTGCCATGAAAGTCACGCCATATTCACTGAGATAGAAAACTATGTATGTGTCTATAGTTTGATAGACCCTCGTGACTTTATATAAGGTACGAGCACTTATTTCTGATTTTTCATATATTTTTTTTGCTTTGTTTAATTTATAACTTTTCCTTGAGCGCTTGTTTAAATTAATGTCCACGTCGACTGAAACGCCGACAAAACATGGCGTCTCGGAGTCGAAATGTGTGGTTAGCAGTGTAGACATTACTAGCACTGTAAAGACCGTAATTATTTGTGTTGTTCATTTGACCATCTGGTCAAATAAATGTATATTAGGAGTAGAATTCAAATTAATTGTGTTTTGTAAGCATTTGTTCGTCGGTTTTACTAGAAGTAACCACTAAAGTGACCCAAGGGACATAACTGCTTCATTTATTCATCGATTTAAACACTAAAACAGATCGACAATTGTTGTGGTATATGTTGTGAGTACAGGGGCTCAACATATACTAAAAATTGTAAGTTATGTCTGTCTATGTAAGTATATATATTTATAGGGAGATATAGAGTTACTCAGCATATGCAGCTTTCAACATTTACACTTGATCGCTAGGCCAAATTTTTACCAAATTTTACAAGGTCTGACCTTATTTTGGCCAGACCACTTAACTTTGGATTTGACCTTTGAGTCAAGAAGTAAATGCCTTGAAAATTTATTATTTATACTTAATATGTTATTATTAAGTATGTAAAGTTTTCAATTGCAATAGGATGACTTGAGTTGTACACATATCTGTGTGGCTTGTCCAGATTGATGGTGAAGAGCTACCATGTTTAATCTGATGGTTTCATAAGTAACATGTGATATAGAATCATTTTGACTTTTGAAAGTGTTAATTCAGAAGTTATTTTTTCCCTCAAGAAATCTGCTTACTTTCTCGTAATGTCTACATGTACAACAAAATAACATTTTTGTCTCATGCTAGATCTATGGAAACTAAATAACATGATTCCAATCAGGGCAAAATCACAAGTTACATTTGTTCTTTTCATTTTCTTGTTTGGGGACATCCTTTCCTTTTATTTTTTTAATTCTTTTTTTAAAGAAATCATGAACCTAAGTAGCTTTTTGACATTTTTATCGTCTGCTTGTAGCTGATGTACACATATCATAAAGCAATATTGTTGTAATATTAGAAAACTGTAAAGAAAAAGTTTTTTTCATTCTCTGATCCTGTTACTAGAAATATCAGTAAATAATTCTGATTAAGTTATCTTATTTCATGTGAAGGTAATAGAGCAATGGCTAATAACATGAAAAATGATGTAGGTCTGCCTATTGCATACCTATGTTTTCTAAATATATAATGACAGAATTCTTGGCCTGATACCAAAATAAAGCACCAATGATTTAATGTTTCGTTGTATTCAGGGGCTTATTTTTATCTTTTGTTGATGCAGAAAATGGTTTATGCGTCTGAGCAAGAGCACAGCCATTTGGATTATTGTAATGCAAGATTCACTAGACTGGACAAGCTACTTTAATTAATAGTAAATGTTGTTCAGGTGTGCCTTAATGTCGAACCCTTGCCAGTTCATAAACAAGCGTTTTTATAGAGAGATATTCAGTAACTAAGTGCCAGTTCATCAATGGTAACATTTTTAAAGAGAGACATACAATTACTCAGCTCCAGTTCATAAAAATGATTACATTTGTAAAGAGAGACATACAATAACTCAGCACCAGTTCATCAAGGATAGCAGTTTTATATGAGGACATACAGTAACGAAGCACCAGTTCATAAATGATAGCACTTTATATATAGAGACTTGCAGTACCTTGGTGCCAAGTCATAAACATGGAATACTACGTCAGCGTGCGATCCGTTGAGCCGGATCGTTTGAGTTTGCTGTGTAAAACCCGGATTGCGCGAGAGGCATAGCCTCGAGCATGCCTCAAGCACAATCCGGGTATTGCACAGCCACCGAGAACAAACCTGCTCGGCGGAGTGCACGCTTACATAGTATTCCTTTTATTATATACCTTTAATAAACACTAAACACTTTTTTCTCGACTATAAATACATTTTCAGTTGGAACTATTTTTACCGCAGATTACCTTACCGAGGTAAATTTTTTTCCATTACACATCTCGCAGAAATCTGGCATATATTGCGTTAAATCTATTTACACACTTTGTTTTGTCAGTTTGAAGAATAAATAAACTGGAAATTATCGATCTGTTTTATTTATAGAAAAAGTAGTCCGTCATAGTATGCACTTTCAGTTTACACAAGCAACAAGTAAAATACAAGAAGTTTTATCAAATACGGAGAGTGGAATACAACTGTATGTATTCTACAAGAAAATACTAACTAATTTTAAAGATGAACATTCATAGGTATATGATAAATGATAATATTTATATATAGATACATACAGTAGTAACTCAGTGCCAGTTCATGCATGGTTTAAATGTTTGTGTTCTGTGCCATAACTTACCAATTGTAATATTTGTTGATCCCCGGTGTGTGTCAGTATTTACGTCTGTATCTTTTAGCAATTTTAGTGTTTTGAGATCAAAACTAGTTTTGTCAGTTATAACAATTTTATTTATGTATATTCTAGTAGAAACTCCTCTTTTAATAATAGTCAGGTCAGACTAATAGATGTATCTTGCAGTTGTAGGGTATGTGATCTTTTTTGTCCAAAGTTTTATATATTGTTGGATTTGAAGCTATTTTCAGCTGATAAAGTTCAAACTTTGTCTAAAAACTTTACATTAGAACAAATGTCAAACTTTATGTTGTGAAATTAAAGCAAAATTAAACATTATATTTATTCAAAACCTTTATTGCATTTTGAAAAACAACAAATAATTCATAACCAACCCTTCATTTGCCAATAATAGTAGGTATGCGTTTGTTAATTTTGACTTGCATCTAGCCTGTATCCTGTTTTTGGGTTACATACTTGACCAACCAAAGATTCAGATATTTTATTGCAGAAACATTGCATAGGGATTTTTCTAATAGAAAAAGGACAGTTTTAATTTACAATTTTGAGGTTGAAAAGGCTTTCTAGAAAATAAGATACTGCTCGTTTATTTTAATCAAATACACAACTGTTGTTGTATTTATTTTCTTGTTGAACTTACAAGTATAAGCTCTGCATTGTCTGCAGGTTGTATTTATGCGGGACAATTTTGTTGTTTTACAGATTGTATTAACCATTGTAGATACCTAGTCTTATTTGATTTTTATGCACAGATTGGCTGAGATTGCAAACAATATATTTGTCATTAAAGTTTGTACTTGACAGTTTGCCTATATCAAATACATGTACCAATATCCTGCCTCTTCTTTGGGGAATTTGGGCTTGAATTCATACGTTTATATAAATAAAGATTGTTTTGCACACTTACTGTATTATTAGAAGATAATTATCGTAAAATAAATCATGATAAATATTCAAGTATTCTTTCCAAGTCTTTAATTTAGCATGATAGTGATCTTTGCTATAAATAGATAACGACATCAGAGTGAATTACCCGGATGCCGCTATAATATGTTCTCAAAAGTAAGTTGTCATGTGGTTTTCAAAGTTTGTTAATAGCTGTCCGTGCAGCATGGCTCATATAGGAAATATCAGTTTGCATTGGCGAGTTGGAATTTATGTTTCACTATTTACCCAGGTCTGGGGTATTCACTATTTACCCAGGTCTGGGGTATTCACTATTTACCCAGGTCTGGGGTATGAATGAACAGCATTTTGCAGGACCTTTCAAGTAACAACGGTTTATTTGGTTATTTGAGAAGAAAAAAAATTGGTCCAAACTGTTGGATATCACCTTTAATTAATCTACCTTGCTGCACCCCAGCATTTGTTTGCCATTTCTAAACATAAATTAAACAAGGTTGTTTGGATTCAAATGCAGATCACTTGCTATAAGATTATTACAGCTGCTTTTGAGGTTTTTACTATTTGCATAAATTGCAGATGATTGATGATTGTTAATAAAAATAACCATAAAACATGTTTTTTCTGAGACTGGCAAGCTCTGTAGTTTATAATATAACAGGCTTATTTATCAGTCAGTGTCATTGGAAGAGAATTGCACCCTCCGTATGATAGAACCAGATATAACTATATAACAGCAAATGACATGCTGTTTTTTTTGGGCTCAGTTGACTCAGTTATCTGTTTGGCCTCAGCATATTTGTGTGCAACATTTGTTGCAACCAGGACTTATTCTGCAGCATTTTCATTTTTAGTATGAATGTCACAAAATAATCTGAATCAGTACAAAAGAAATCAGATAAGAAGTATGTAGCATAAAAGACTAACCAAATCTATAGCAATTGATCCCTCCTTGGGCTCGACTTTGCAGTTGGTATCTTACATTTTGCCTATATCAAATGCATGTAATAGTACTTTTTTTCCTCTCTTTTGAACCAGCCGCAATAGCTCAGTTGGTAGAGCGTTGGCTTGCAGATAGGGAGGTCGCGATCAAACCAAAGACTTTAAAGTTGATAGTAGTGGCTTCCCTCCTAACGCTCGGGGCTAAGGGGACAGCATTACGCCTGACTCGTGGCACTATAATGGACTGGCCGGGTTCAGTACCTGGGCACCTCATAAGGGCCCCTGTGCTATAATGACAGAAATGTTGCTGCAGAGTATCGGCAAAAATGCTGGCAAATCCCACTGTTTTGAGGAATTCAGGCATAATTTTTGTATTAACTTAAAGTTTAGTCTAAGTTAAGATGATTTTTAACACACTGCCTCAATTTCAATTATGAGAAGTAAAACTTATGAAATAAATCTATATGTTTATTCTTTCTAAATCTATAAGCACGGTGGGGAAGATGGTTTAAAAATAGATATCGATGTCAATACAGATAACCTAGATGAGGATCTAACATGAATTCAAAAGTAAGTGGTCGCGCAACTGTGCAGTGTGGCTCAAATAGGAAACACATGAATGTAATAATGGATCATGCATTATTTTTTACTTTTTACACATATGTAAGATCAACAGGCAGCATTTCATGTGATCTTTTTTTTAAGTAACACTTTATTGGTAGTTTAATGGGGAAAAGTTTGTGCTAAACTATCAGATTATTCAGATACCACTTTTAATCTAAATAAACAGATAAGGTCAGGTTAAATCCCATAACCAAAGTAATGAGGAAATCATAATGTAAAATTGGCCCAGTCATCAGCATAAAAAACTACATATAACATGCTTGTACTAAGGTAGTCCAAATAAGGCCATGTGGGGAGATCTTTCAGCTAACACCCGTGGCATAGTGCTAGAGTCGCTGATTTGTAACTCCCCTGACCGCTTAGTTTCCCACCCCATGGGTTCGAGTCCCATTTGGGACAAAGGACTTCACATGGGAAGGTCTTCCAGCTTACCTGCAATGCGCCAGTGGTTCTACCCAGATTTTTGTCTGGAGTCTTCCTCTACAAAACATCTGGAGATCGTTATAGCCTATAATGCACCAATATCAAATAAATTATTTAGTTAAGATTTTGTATGTCTTTTGTGTGACATATTTCTTATTTGATTTCTTTTGTACAGCACTCTGCAAAGGACTTACTTTGCAATATTCATACTAAAAATAAAAATTTCGCAGAATAATTTTTTGGCCATTATGATGCTCAAAAACAGAATGAAACAAATCCTACACCACTAATAGCTGGATGTTACCAATAAAAACATGGTTATGTCAGTGTAATGTATAAAACCACAAACCTTTTAATACATTTATATATCAATTTTGTTAAAATTGAAGGCACTATGGTTTCTAAAGAGAGTGTACCAGAGACAGGAAATCATTAAATTGAACACTGACCTTAATAATACAGTAAAGACCGGACCTGGTAGTGAAATCGGTAGAGCAGCGGCACCAGGGAGGCCGCAGGTGCGATCACGGGCCACGACATACCAAAGTCCTTAAAAATGGTAGTGGTATAGCCCCTTGCTAACACTCAAGTCAATATAAGGGTAGTTCCACGACTGGTTGGCCCGGTGTCAGGATAATATGACTAGGCGTGGTATCATGGCAGGTGGTCATGGCATGCTATACACAGTGAAGGCAGCACTTTATCTGCTTCAGCCTTCAAGTAGACACCGTCTCCAGATAATTGAAATAATGTTGGTGGGGACGATAAACCCAATTAACAAACAAAACAGTGAGGCAGCATTTTGTCTTTGTCAGCACTGTTATGATTTTGCTTACATACTATTTTTGGTATATTATGTAGGCTCAACTATGCTTTAATAGTGTACAATATCATTGAACGCAGCCCTATTTAATGTGTGAAGTTAACACTAGTGCTGCGAGAAGTTTGTTGTGTTTTTCTTTTGACAAATGGGAACTTTAGATTGATGACCCATTTGTGAAGGCATGGGTTCCTTACTTGGCCTGTACTTATCTAGGTCAAAGGGAGGAAAGAAACTGGGACAGCCAGTGTGTAGGTGTGCCAGGCCTTTTTGTTCTGATCTAAGTTCTCTGTATACTTGATACCTGATATCATTTGAATGAATACTGCCAATCTTATCGTTGTTGTTTTTTTTGTCTGAGGTTTCAATACTTAAACCCTTTTTCTGCTACTTTTTGTTCACAATCAAAACTCGTACATGAAATAATGAAATATTTATTAAAAACCACATGCAAAATTTTACTTTAATTTTTATAACTTGCAAAAGAATTCTGAATAATGGTCATTATTCTAGTCTCTTGCAGAATAAATGTTTTGTCTATTCAGCTAGTCTCATTCAAACATGTTTTGTTTGTTTTTATTCATTATCTCCAGCCTGATTAGCAAAATTGATCAGAAGCTGCAAGATCAGAATCTGCACTATTTGCTGCTGAGTCTCTACCAAATATTCTGATTTTAATGGTAGTTATAACCCTAAAAACTAATAATAAAATATATCAGTGTTTTACATGGTTAAGGCTAAAAGTAAAAATTTTGAGTTTTTTTTGTTATGTTTGTATGAGAATTTTCATAAGAGTTACTGAAATGATCAGTTTGAAAATAAAATATTAGGCATAAGAAAAATAATCACCAAAATTTCTTAAATACCCATGAAGACTGGTTGACTTAGTGCTTAAAAAAATCTTTGAGTTAAACACATGTATATGCATAAAGTCAGCAGTCATGATTAATGCCCTTGTTAACAGGTTAAAATACTTTGATATTATTTGATATAGACAATGACGTTTTTTTTTCATCAAAAGACTTAGGACCATAATTAAATCCCTAGTTCTAAGTTGAGTAGACTATTCCTGAATTTATATATGGTTCTTAGGCTAAATTCGGGCTAAGGTCTTTTATTGCAACACATGTAAGATAGTTTGTTTTGTTTTTTGACCAGAAACAGGTGCTGGAACTTCTGATGAAACAATGCCCAGATGATGGAAACCTCCTTTAATACATAACCAGCCGCAATAGCTCAGGATCTGGAGGTCATGGGTTCAAACCCCGGCCGGGTCAAACTTAAGACTTTAAAGTTGGTAGTAGTGGCTTCCCTCCTAACGCTTGGGGCTAAGGGGACAGCATTACGCATGACTCGTTGGTGTCGGTATAATGGACCGGCCGAGTGCAGTCCCTTGGCACCTCATAAGTGCCCCTGTGCTATAATGATAGAAATGTGGCTGCACAGTTTCGGCACAAATGCCGGCTAATCCCATCACTCCCTTTAATTCATGGTACCAAGGTAAAGAGCTAGGATGTTATTGTGCAGCATAGTTGAAGGGCATATCCTACAGGTAGGACACATTCATTATAGTGTCAAGATCTGCAAGGTGCAGTCACCTTGTAGGGTTTGAATGAAATACGAGAAGACAATATTTTGACATTACCAGACGATTGTGAATAGTGAATAGATGTTATTAATAAACTTAGGCAATATCAATGTGATTTTCCAAGATTTTTAAAATACTAGGCCCTGGCCCACTACCCATGAAATTATGCAACCATTTTGAAAAGCGTGGACTCAGATTGCTGATGCAGATTTTTCAGTAGTTTTGTAAAACTGGTTACTTCTGTATGTATGATACACAAAAAGATGAAATTACTTTCTCTTCCTCAGTATAAATCATTCATTTATAATCAATGAACAATTTTTTTATGAAATAAGCAATTTAAATATCCATTGTTACTCCTTTTTCTTAATCTAATCAGTAATCAATCACTATTATACTGCATCCATACTTGATAACTTAGAACAGTCAACATCATTACCTGTTTCACTATTTGGTGAAGCTGGCAAGTTTTGTTGTTTTTGTCAGTAACATTTGAGGCAAGAGGGACTAAAATAATCAAGTTAAGATTTACGTTTGGACACCATTTTACAGCCACAGATGGCTTGTTTACCAACACAATTTACATCTTCAAAAATAAACAATGAAACTGATGTGCAAACAAATATTTACAGTCAGCTGTGTTTAAACTTTATGTTCCTGCTGTCATTTTTATTTATTTTTTGCTTTTGGTAAAAGAATGTTTTATATAAATGAATAATGATTTTTTTTTTTTTGCATACAGTAAACCTGTGTTAGTTATATCACCTATTTGCTTATATTTGCCTTGTTTATCAAGTAAATTGCCCCAAGTCAGGTTGATGTGATTATGAGGAAGTTTTTTATTTATTTTATTTTACATTTTCATTTACCTCTTCTATTTTATTCATTTATTCATTCATTTATTCATTCTTCAATTCATTCTGTCATTCATTACAAAATGCTTATAAATATTAATAAAATAACAAAATATATCATGCTTTTTTAATATCATGCATTTAAATTTATTGTGAAGTTGAAAAAGGCTTTTATCAAGAATATGCAACACAATCTTTAGACCTGTAGTGCACCAGTGGTTCTACCCAGGAGTAAGTCAGGGGTCTTTCTTCACCAGTAATTAGCTGGAGGTCGCCAATATGACTATAATTGTGTTTGTGCGATGTAGCAAAAAACAAACAAACAAATTTTTAAATGTTTTCTTTTTTCCTTTTGTTTTCAAGACTTATAGACTTTTTAATCTGATTAATGGATTGAAAATATGTGAACCATTTAATTAATTAATTGTGTATGTACAGTGAGTTTAAATTATTCTTTATATAAAACAATGTTTTTATAATCTATAGGGGTGTGTGTTTGAAGTTTCTGTCTCTTGTATGAGTGCTTTCTAGCTTAACTCTAGCGTTATGTGCCAAGTAGAGGATATGTTAACTGCGATAAATCTTTTAACCTGGATTAATTATATAGTTGCTAATGAAACTCTTCACCTCTGGCTGTAAAAGGTTCAGAACATAAATTTAAGTCCTACATTTAATAAATTAATTTTAATCCAGCTTAAAGACACTATTGTTGAAATTCCCTATCGCTGGCTGTGAAAAGTTTAAAAAGGTTGAAACATGATAATAAAAGTTGATATGTGGATTGTCGTATTTTTGGGGTTCTATTTTAAAGGTGGTATCCGGCAGTTTGCTGACATCTTATATTTTAACAATATCTGTAAATAAGAACGACTAGGATTCCTGCTAAAAATAGACATCAACGTCACGAAAATGACGTGTAGGAACTAAAACATTAGTGGTCACATGGTTTTCTTGGTTTAAAAATTGCTAACTGTTCATAGTGGCTCATATAGGAAATACGTGTTTGTAATGGTTCACTTTTCCGACAGGTGTAGGATATTAATAAACAGGATTTTACAAGGTCTGTCCACATAACAATGGTTTACTAAGATTTATAATGAAAATATTTTTTGGTCCGAATTGTCGGATACAACCTTGTTTTTGGTTACATCGCGTCGACACAATTATGGTCATATTGGTGACGTCGCGCTACTTATTGGTGGAGGTAGACTCCAGACATCTAGGTAGAACTCCGGCGCACCGCAGGTTAGCTGGAAAACCTCCCCACTTTTGCCTCAACCGGTACTCGAACCCAGGCACCAAGGGGGCTAAGGAGTTTCAGGTTGGCGACTCTAACTACGGGTGCCACATTTAAAATGTAGAATATAACTTTGTCACTAACTAGACAGAACAGTCTTACAATGTTACTAAAATAGCCCTGGTGAATTTTTTTTTCTCGACATCTTTCAGCCATTACACAACAATGGACATTGAACAGCGAATTTATTGAATAAATTGGCTGGAAAGAGTATTTTGTTCATTTTTTTAATATAATACCAATAACATTGTGTACCACATTAACATAGTATTTTTTTTTAAACATGAGCTAAACTGTTGTTTTTTTCATATTTGTTTTTATGAAAAAAGTCTCAGTATCAAAATATGCTTTTTTGTTCGCTCATGGAAGTTAGATTTTTTTTTTAGAATTGGATGGTATACAGGAAGACCACTACTCTTGTGTGACTTACTTTAACAGAAACTCACCAAGGCTTGTTTCCATTAAAACAGTTCACCTCTGGTTGAAATTACCCCATCACACATCTAACCCTGTAATAGGTTCTGTTAGTCACTTTGTCTGCATTCATGCCAGATTTTCACTCTGAGCAGGCTGGGGCAGCACTGTATCTGCTTCAAAGGAAATCTGCCAGAATAGTTGGTGGAGCAAAAAGCCCCAAAAGCAAAAAATAACTATCTTGATTTCTCTAACAAGAGGAAAACAATTTAAATATTTTATATTTTGTCAGAGAGTAAAAGCTTCCTTCTTGAAGTGTTTATGACAAGGGGCATTAAATTTATTTTATTTTTTTTTCTCAGAGAAGTGCTTCCTTCTTGAAGTGTTTATGACAAGGGGCATTAAATTTATTTTATTTTTTTTTCTCAAAGAAGTGCTTCCTTCTGGGAGTGTATATGACAAGGGGCATGTATTTGCTCACCTTGAACATGGAAAGTGGAGCATAAGAACACGTAATGCAGGTATGCCAGTATTATGTGTGCACACTTGTACTGTAATCAGCCTGGTAGCTATAAATCATAACAGACAAAGAACAGGGAAGTGTAAGTGCTTTACTGTTGCCTGCCACTAACATATTTATGCTAAATGATATATTTTTTTAAAAAGAGAATCAGCCACCAGTTTATCACCAATTTCCTGCTTGAATCAAAAATCGTTTCTTCCTTAACTTGAATTGGGATGGCTCAGGAAAATAGAATAAATCCATATCAAATTTCTACATATGTCACTTGTAGCTGGTATTTGTTGTGTCACAGTGTGCTTTCGTTGGGGCAAGTCAAGGTTGGAGTAAAGTTTACTTAATGTATTTGCCAAAGGACAATATGTTTGTGGTAAAGCAATTACAACATACAGAAAGGGTCTTTTTGGTTACACAGACTTGGGACTTTATTTAAAGCTTTTGGTTATATCAATATATTGAAGTGGATCTGGTAGCACAATTGCTGGAGC
Source organism: Sinonovacula constricta (assembly GCA_007844125.1). Taxonomy (NCBI): domain Eukaryota; kingdom Metazoa; phylum Mollusca; class Bivalvia; order Cardiida; family Solecurtidae; genus Sinonovacula; species Sinonovacula constricta. Next base: position 28,731,915 of record CM017562.1, read on the forward strand.
ACTCGATCCTGCAATTGGAGGCCCCGGGTTCAATCCAGGGCTGCGACTTACCAATATGAGGTGTAATAAGGTTAAAATAAATAACAGAAAAATAAATACAATTTTTTAGGACATTTCTCGGGGTTTGTTTTGTGTTTAAAACTTTCTGCTCTCTAGTGTTGTGTAAAATCAATATGTTCCATATCAACTTTAATTTTAATTTTGAGTCATACGGTTGTAATAACTTAATAGTAGCGATGCTACCACCATAAAGAGTTGATATTTATATTGTGATCATTCACATTAACAACCATCTGTTACAAATTTCTTTAAATATTTATAATTTGCCATACACAATTTTTGTCAATATTGATAGCATTTTCATCATAACGAGTCAGATGATCCTTTTTGGCCTTAGTTGGATTTACCAAAATTTGAACCCTCCTCAGCCCCTCACCACGTGGGCTCGAGTCCCGGTCGGGGCAAGAACTTTCATGTGGGGAGGTTTTCCAGCTAACCTGTCTTCTGTGAATATCAATAAAAATTACTTAAACTTTTCTGAGGAGAACTTGAAAGTTTATGTTTGGAGTAGATACACTCTTGAACTTACGACAATTTATCCATATTGTCATCATTGATATTGATCCTTAGTCAGATTTTACCGTAAATATAATATCATTCTGTTTCTTAAAAGTTAAAAAAAATGTTTGAATGTCTTATTGTTCAAACTATACATTTCAAAACAATTTCCTGTTCCTATTTACTTTCAACGCTAAAAGAAAAAATAAGATATAAGACCGAATCGAGAATAAAAACCTTTCCTTGTTATATTTGTTATCTGTAATCTAGTGTTACTGCATTCTTTGGTTCAAAACTTAAGAAGTAAAATCATTTTTCCAAAAATTCTAGTAATTACAAAATTTTATGTACATTAATTTAATCAGGCTATTATGTTAACTTCTTAAGAAGAAAAGTAGTAGAATGCAGCTACCAATTATGCTGTTTATATACCCTAAATGTTGAGTTATTTCGGTAAAGGAAAATCCCAGATGGATGTCTGGATAGAACCATGGGCACACCCCTGGTGAGGTTAAAGACATTTCCAACATAAATGTCCTCCATCCCATCCAGTACTCTAACTCACAGGGTAAGAGGCTAAGCACTCAGAGAAAATACAAGTCGTGGACACTAACACTATGCCATGGATGCAACGATAACTTTTAAATAAATATTTATTTTCAATTGGACCTGTTAGCCCAATCAGTAGGGCATCGGTTCCAGGTATGGGAGGCCCCGGGTTCGATCCCGGGCCGCGACATATTTATGTCGTTAAATATGGTAGTGATATAGCTCCCATGCTAAATGCTCAAGCAAATAAAAGGGTTGTTCCACGACTGGTTGGCCCGATGTCAGGATAATGTGACTGGGTGTGGAATCATGCCAGGTGTTCACGGCATGCTACACATAGTGAAGGCAGCACTATATCTGTTTCAAGTGGGAACCGTCTCCAGTTGACTAAAATACTATTGGTAGGATGATAAACACAACAAATAAGTTTATCATCACATTCATCCAGAATCTTAAAGTGGTAAAGAAAAATTGTTTTAGAAAAGTTAGAAAAGTTAAACTGCTTAATAGAGTGTTTTTTTTTTTAAATTTGAAACACTTTTTTTGACATATTCAGCTGAAATATGTAGCAGAAGCCACCTTTACAACCTTTTTCAAGTCTCAAGTACAATAGTATGTATCTATTGAGAGTAACAATGAAAAGTGCCCACTCCTTTTACCACTCTTTGTAATGAATGTGGGACAAAAGGTATTGGAATAGTTCTGTTAATGTTAAGCAGGTTGTTTAAACAGGGTCGTGGTACTTTTTGGCAATGCGCCAACTGTGACGTAGATAACTAACTTGCAGACAATACACACAATTTCATCATCACAAGGGTCACACCGACTCTTGAATAGTTTTTTGTGTTGACGGTATATCCCAGTGTTAAATGTAAACTGTTGGTTATACTCTATTTGTGTAGTAGTGATTTTATGTAACAAGAACTGTTTTGTTACTACTTTTTTCACTGATTTGTGATAATTGTTTTTGCTGTTTGTAAGGGATACATGTGGAGGTGAAGTTTTGTTTGATAAAGATTACAGTGCATTTTGGGTGACAGGTAATAATATAATAGGCTTTAATTGGTTTCATGTTCTAGGGCATATTGTAGAACATTTATCATACAGGTGTATTGAAGTGAATAAACAGTAGTGGCTTAAGACTTTTGTTTTGATTTTGTGAATGAGCAGACCTGAATTAGGGATATTGTAAGTTGTATAGCATAGCTTTGTTATACAATTTTACCACATCTCTTCAATTTAATTTAAGTTGATTATTAAAAAAAACTTTTTTGATTTTATAATATTTTAAAATGCTATTCATTGACAAGAAGACTTCATTATTACTTTTAGTGTAGGTCAGTTTACTTTATCAACTTTTTAATATTACGCTAACCATCAAATATTGACTGGACAGTTGTTCCAGAGCAGGAGTTGGCATTAACTCTAACCATGTTCTTGACTGGTCAATCTGTCAGTCCTTAACTGGTCGTTTTTTGCATTGGAATGACTGATTTCATAACCTGGTTGGTCCAAATGTCTGCTATCATTTAGGAAATATTTACAAAATGGTCATTAAAGTACAATGTACCAAGCCTGTACCCTGTCACAGAAAACCAGATTTTTTCTTGAAAATCTACTAAAACAGACGGGTGTTAATTTTACACAGTTTTCTTTTTTTAATACTAATATGAAATCTGAATCCCCTTGTGACAAAGGTGGTGCGGGGAAAACAGTGTCATTCAGAAGCCATATGGTAAATTTTTAACATTATAAAGTAATGTTATTGTCACTTATATTATTGTGCTTTATGTGTCAGAATAACATTATGAAAGTATAACCTGTTTTCAAAAAAATGCTCATGTAATATATAAAAAAACAAGTTCTCTCCCAGCCATGCCCACTTACCCCAGTTCTTGTAGGCCTTAGTAGATAAACCAAATTTTCCATGCTTCTAGATATACAAATGTTTGTCCAGATAACTTTTGCTGAAAATATTTATTTTTTTAAATTGTATTGTGTGTATTCTTGGCAGTTTAAATTTCCCAGAGAGTGATTCCCTTATCAGTTTCCAGTTTAGTCATTTTGTTATTCATCATTGATTATAGAAGGTGCAAACTTGTCAGTTTCATGTCTTTCACTGTCTGAACTCAAATATATCTATAAACCACCAACAAAAGTCATTAATGAAGCTCTGCCTGCATTTAATTTAACAAATTTTAAAGGCATGCTGGCGGCATTTGTTGCAAAAAAAAAAAAGAAGAGCTATACAAATCATTAAACAAATCACACACACAAGTGATTGGTTGATTTATCCATACAACTTTGAAATTAAAATCTTAGCGAGAAAACAGATAAAGTTGAAAATTGATCAAGATTGCAAGAACAACATTTCATAAACACAAATATACAGTACACCTGCATGCACTAGCCTCAAGCTTTAACCTGAGCCCAGCTCGTGGTAGGGCAGTGAATGTGTTAACTTTTTGTACCTTTAAGTGTGTAACATGTAGCTTGCTTACCAGAAACTGATTTTGACTTTTTATTTATATAAAAAGCAGTTTAAGTTTAAAAAGAACAAGAAATATATCAATTGTTTTTTGCTTTCTTCTTCCAGATCTGTGGCAATGTAAGCCGTCAAAATGACCAGTAACAGCAAGAGAAGGTTGTAGACCAGCAATGGTTGCTCCTACCATTGGTTGCCATGGCTACAGAAAAAGGTGCTACTCTGCAGGAGCAGAGCAGCAGAAAGATTGAAGAAACAACGCGGGGTAGAAATGTCTTCTCTTTGAGAGCCATTACTCAGACACTTGTGTCGGTAGAGCTGCAAACCGACATGCGATCGTCGCGGAACCGAAACTCGGTCTCGACACGGCGAGTCATTCTCAAAGCCAGCATCACTTCAGTGATACTGCTCACAATAGCGTTCATCATCACATACAGTGTGCTGCTAACCTATATTAGTAATAGGGTCCCGCTGATGAGAAGGCATGATGGGTTGTCTTCATCTGATGACAAATCAAAATCTGGAAAAAGAACTCGGCTCACATACCGACCTTTTGAGGTATTCGGTCGAGAGCGAATATTCCATGTTACAAAAGACACTGTGGTGAAGTGGAATATAGATGAATATTTTGGTGTATTACTAAATAAACCAGACTGTTTTAAGGAGAGTAAGGTTACGATACTCATTACCTCAGCTCCTGAAAATTCTGATCGCAGGAAAGCGATTCGTGACACTTGGTGCAAACATTCAAACTTTAATCTCACCTCACGGCCATGGCAGTGTGTGTTCCTGATAGGCCAGAATTCTCAAAGTTCTATCACCGATTCCATTTATCATGAAATTTCACAGCACCATGACATTCTATTAGGCAGCTATATAGATTCATACCGCAATCTCACCATCAAGATTATGCATGGACTTTACTGGACCGATAAAGATTGTCCGACAAACTTTGTTCTTAAAACTGACGATGATGTGTATGTTAATACCCAGTTGCTTTCAAAACTAGTCACAGAGTGCACTAGACCTAGCAATACATATTTAGGGCATTTTGTGAGGTCGTCAAAAAAACTCAAAGTTATACGAGATCCCACAAACAAATGGTTTATATCGGAAGAAGAATATTCACCATCACATTATCCACCATATGCGGTAGGAATGGGATATCTTCTGTCTTTAGATGTTATACGACAGATGCTTCAGAGTAGTCAATATATAAAACCGTTTGCAAATGAGGATGCATATATAGGAGTGTTAGCGGATAGACTGGGTGTTGAGCCAACGATTACAGGACGGTTTACACTGACTGGGTACGGTCTACGGGAGTGTAACTATAAATACTTGGTTGTGATTCATCATGTGGCCGCAGAGGACCAGTATAAACACTTGCTAATCAATCAAGAAGCAGATAAGAACTGTTTCTACCCTGATGGTGAAGATCACAACGACTGGACTTAATGCTAACTGTCATTAATTAGGTAGGTATTTTTAAAAGTTGTTTTATCTCCAATATCATCAATATATTCAGTATCATCAGTAGCCTCAATTTTTCTATGTTATCAACTCTAGAACATCATTTTATTGTCATCATCATCATCTGAAACATTACCATCATCACCAACATCATGATCATGACCATTATTATTTTTATTATTATTATTATTATTACTACTTTACTGGACCTGGTAGCACAATCGGTAGAGCGTCGGCCCTAGGCACGGGGTTTGAACCCGGGCTGCAACATACTTAAGTTGTAAATAATGGTAGCGGTATAGCTTACTTGATAACGCTGAAGCAATTTATAAGGGTAGTTTCAGGACTGGTTGGCCCCATGTATGAATATTGTAACTGGGTGTGGTATCAATGCCAGATATTCACAGCATTATATCTGCTTCAAGTGGACACCATCTCCAGGTACCTGAAATATGTTGGTGAGACAATAAACCAAATAACAATTATTATTATTATTATTATTTTTCTTATTATTATGCCTCCTTTGAATAAAAGGGGCATTCTGTTTTGCAGATGTCTGTCGGTTAGAAAAGCTCTTCTAACCTGTGATAAGTAGAGATTGCCTGAAACCACATTCTTCAATTTTGGTCATGATGGGACATCCTTAACTGGTTTTGAGGTCATTGGTGCTAAGGTCAAGGTCACAGTGACCTTAAACATGATTTTTGTTTCCGATTGATATCTTGAGAATGTGGGAGACTTACGGTGGAGCTATTGACCTTCTCTTTTGCATTGGTCAGCCTTATTGTCAAGGTCTATTTCTCGAAAATTGTCATATTTGTTTATTGTTTCTTTGTTTATTGGGTTTATCGTCCCACCAACAGTATTTCAGTTATCTGGAGATCTCTTGAAGTGATATAGTGCTGCCATAAACTTAGGCCACCCGCACCCTCTACTGTATTATACTTATGTTTCCTATAGGTTGGGAAATATTAACTGTATAAACTGCTTTGGTTCCATAATAAATGACTGCATCTGTTTTTCAATTGTTGTATTGTGACTGCTTAGCCTCTCACTGCATGGATTTGAGTCCGATTCGAGGCAAAGGACTTAACATGAGAAAGTCTTTTAGCTGAATTGCGGTGCACCAGAGGTTCTACCCAGACATCTGGGGTCTTCCTCCACCAAAAGCTGCTATATGGTCATAAACGGTCGCTGCAATGTATTTCAAAATCAAATCAGATAAACCAAACTTCCCAGGCTTTGTCATGTGACTTAAACCAGTGTACCAAGAATGTTTTATTAGGGTATTGATTAACTTTGGTACCATAATGACTGCATCTTGTTTCTTTTTTTTTTTCAATTGTGTATTATAAGATAAACCAAATTTTTCCTTGTTTCATTATATAAATAATTCCAATGTACCAAGAATGCATGTATACATATTTATTAGCTTAACTAGTTTTTCTGTCACTCTTCAACTGTAATCAGTCTTGTGTCATGTGGCGTCAAAAAATTCTGATTGTGATACTTCTGAGACTACAATTTTGATTCTCAGCGCTGTATGACCTATCAAGTTTTGATCCAATCATTGGCAAATTTGGTCAGAACGTTTGTGGTATGCAATCTTGGATGAGTTTGTAACTGTGTGAAGTAAAAAATAGGTCACAGATGCAAAACATTGTACAACCCTGTGAATACCATTAAGAGAGATTTCTTAAGTTTTCCCAAAACTTTGTCAATCTTGCATGGAAATCTTGATGTCTTATTTGGTGCAAGGATGTGTTTTAATCCAATACAATCATGGCCCTCTTTGTAATAAAATTCATTTTTTAGGCTGAATTATTTCTTTAGAAGTGTTGCATGATTATTTTATTCCAGCATTTCATGGAAATGCTTTCCTTGTAAACACATTCCTTATAATTTTGCTTTTGTGTTTTCAGGACTGTAGTGTTGCAATCTTCCAGTAACTGTGCCAAATCCATGTTTGTCAAGATTCAAAGTCAGGCTTCGTCATGTGGTGGTGAGTGGCCAGGAACCCAGGAAGGGTTAAGGTCAAGGTCATTGGCCTTTAATCTAGAAAGGTCATGAGAGTCCCTGACCACCAGATAGAAAAGGTCAAAGGTCATCAACTGCCCCCACTGTACCTGCGGTTACTGCCTACATGTGCATCAGCAAGAATAAGTGTCAAGAAATTCAAAGTGTCAAAGTTCATAATGTCAGGGTCACTGACCTCAAGCCATAAAGGGGTCAGAGGTCAGATCAGCTCCTCCAAACCCTATCTATCATCAACAGTCACAAGACTTATTCAAGTGAGAATTGGTGTGAGGAAATGTTGATCATTTTTTGTGATTTTGGCCAGTAAGAGCTAGTAAATTTGTCCATAACGGTTGTTAATACCACAACTTAATTTTTTAATTGTATTTATTTCTATACCTCCACTTTCACCATGAGGGCATTTTTCCTCATCATTCCAATTCAATGATTCAAACAAAGATCTTGTATTGGTGTTTTTTAATGCATATAGTCATATTTGCTACTTTGCTACCTTTGACACAGTACTTGTCAGACACTTGAGTCTTTAGTCATGTTCAGCCCATATTTAGGCACCTGTAAATACATTAGGGGAATTATTTTAAACTTTATGCCTGCTTAACACAAATTGATAACCCCGAGACAAATGGTGTAAGTTCATATCAGCCAGCTCCCAGATTTACCCTAAGTCTTCAGCTGCGGACATAGTTTATTATCAAACGTTTCTGAACTGTTAAGAACAACTATGGATTATTTGAAAATATTGCAGGTAAGTTGTTGATAGAACAAAACATTCCATGTTCATGTTTTCTTTGTTTACAATCAGCGAGTCTGGTTGCTAAATGGGTCCCTTGGCTGCACAACTTTATGCAAGTCAATAAAAACAAAAAATCAGGTTACTCTCTGACCCCCCTGCATCTGTGTCTGTCATCAGAGGTTAACCTCTTCTGGAGCGTCCATTTCTCTAAAACTGTTGCAATAACTTGGAATACTTGCTCACTTTTGAAAGCAATTTCAATCATTTTCAGTACAGTTAGAGTTATAGAATTCAAAAAAATTAAAATGTTTGCAATTTATAAATAAGATAAATTTTAGTGGAACTATTGTTATCAAGATGTTTTTCTTTTATTTGATTTCTTTTTATACCTCCTTACCACCATCCCCTAAAATATCATTTATTAACCCTTTTGCTCATGCATATGCCATTTTACGCCTTTGTAAAACATTCACATTTATTCCTTTTATCTTCAGCAGCATCAACACAACTAAGGGTTTATTTTCAAGACTAGTTAAATCTAGGTTATATAAAAATATGCTCAAAATGCATGTGTTTAAAAAATATTTAAAACTATTTCAAAGAAAATCAACAATATCAAGTGAATTTATAAAATCCTATGCATTTATCATGAATAAAAGGGTTAAATGCAGTTAACTTTGAAACTTGCTGTTCTAGTTATCTTTGAATTGGTTCAATTTCAACTTGTTTTGTACTGTTTGACTTTGCTGTCGAGCAAAATATCATAAAAACTTTTTTTCCTGACGTGCTCCTTTGTTACGTTTTACACTACTGTTGAGCTTCACTTTTCCATTATGTGTTCATACTATTGTTAACGTGTGTGCAGAAGGTATGAAAGGGTTGATTCTTTATAAGTGGTCAGGTGCAATTATTTGTTGACTGTTAATAGAGCCGCACTAATAGACAAATATACTGCACCCCTCTTATGTTGCAAAATTTATTCAATATAAAGTTGCTGGCAAATAATATTGAATATTTAGGCATGATGTACATATATTGTAGCAAGTCTCATTCAGTTTGGTCTTGTAGGATAGAGATTAGTTCTAAACTCATTGCTCTGACAAAGTTGTTAGTCAGAGACAAAAAAGTGTGAAGAACCGATCAGCTAGCTCCTGTTCTTGAGGTATTTGATCAAGATTTTCACTATTAGTGTCTTACTTTCTATCCATGATTATAGTTTTATTTGTTATGTACATTTCACACACAAGAAGTATGGTTATGTTAATTTGAAGAAAAAAAAACAAAATTGGCTTGGTTGTCAACAAATGTTACAGATTTAAGGATTTGGAATTACATTGCAGTGATTTTTTTTTTATTTTTAAAATTTTTTCTCTGCCTTTCAAAAAAATAAATAGCGCGTTAAGTCTTAAAATTGGGAAAATTTTCAAAACCGCTTTATTATGAAAATACAGTTTGACTAACATTCCTGTCATAAACAATATGGAACGAAGGAAAATGAAATATGATATTGAAATATTGGGGTGGGGTGGGGTTGGGGGGGAAGGAGGAGGAATCGTCTATTTCTTGTGGGGAATATGCTTATATACAGCTAAACTGTTTTTGGCAACAAAAAAATCACTGCATTGTGTTGGCATAATACCAATTACTGCCCTAATAAATCACTTAAACATACTACACAAAAAAAGCAGGCTACAAAATAAATACAGTATCTACTGCTGACATTTTTACTGCATACAATGTATACATTTTTAACAGAGCAGATAATAGACATTAATAAAATCTACTTCGGTGTATGTTCATACAGTCAGGTTAAGGTTATAATGTTTACTGTTTACATTGTCTCAGGGGTACATTCTGCAAGCTCTGTCACAGGAGGGGAGTATTATGCCCTTGGAAGTTTGCAAACTCTTACACCAGTTTACTGAAAATGCAAGAAATTTTATATCAGTGTCGAAAAAGGAGTGCCTGATTACGTTGAAAATCCCATTCCATGAATTGAATAGGAAGCTATATATGGGGAGTGTTTCAAAATAGCTAAGTTTCAAAATAGCTAATTAGATTGAATTTGTTTCAATTAAGGATCTTTTTCAGATAACTGGAAAAAATAATGGCCATTACATATTTTTGTGCTTTGTTCACATGAATTGTATTATTATGGGTTTTTTTATTTCATATTAACTGCAAAGATATTATTTAAAAATGTACATTGTTTTGTGTTGCTTGTCATGACTTGGTCATTGGTACTTTTTTGTCAAAAATGTCCAAACTTTAAAGTTCGACATTTTTGACAAAAAAGTAAAATAAAAAATTAGTCGAAGAACACATGGTAATATCATTTTTTTAATAATAATTAATATTTGTTTTATTAAATATGAAATGAATTCAACCAAATCTTTGAGTTTATGCAACCAGATTTGAAACTAAGCAAAAAAAAAATTGATGGCCATTTTTTTTTTCATTTATCTGAAAAAGAGCCTTAAATTATTTGCTCATTCATACAATACATGCAACAATTACTTAACATATTGATAATTACTAAGAATCATAGTGTAGATCCAGATCAGATTGCTCCAGGTAGGAATTATATACCATACCTACATGTAAGTCTGATCAATTTCAGGTATAGCAGAATAAGTGTTTACAAGGAAGCAATCAAACCTCACCTATGTTTGGTCTAGATGGGGATTTTTAATGTGGTTGAAACTTTATCTAAAATCAATGATTGCTTTTTGTGATAAGATTTCTAACCATTAAATAGCGTATGGCAGACCTAATAATTCGCTGAATAAAATCAGTGTGCTTAAACTTATATAACTTCAAACTTCAAAGTACACACTTTTGGTACAGTCATGTTGTATAAACATGTGATTTAATCCATGGGTAGCCATGCATAGCCATGTGTTCTAGTTTATTCAAATGTATAACTAAATAAGATAAATGAAGATATAAGGTGTAAATGTTTTTTCTTTGTCAAGTTGTTTATTCATCTGAATAAAATGATGTATTCTAAGGAGGTCCCCTCTGTAAGGCATGTACCAGTACATGTAATTAACTAATTAACACTAAGGGTTGAAAAAAATCTCATTCTTTTTTATCTTGTTAAAAACTCATTTTTGTGGAATAATTGATAAAATAATTATTGATAAAATTAAAGATCTGAAATAAATATTGTATTCTTTTTCAGTATTCTCATTTAAAACCACCTACAAGATACATTTATTAGTATTATTCAGATATATATATATGTGCTCTCTGCATTTTTTTTATGAAAAAAGACTTTCTTTTATTAATTTATTTATGTGTATTATACAGAGGGTTTACCCGTGTTATCAATGTATATACTTGGTTTTTGAAACGAGATCTGTACAACTTTGTTAATGTAATTTTTTTTTATCTTCATATTCCTTGATTTTTCTGTCCGACACAACCTTTAGTTTGATGTCAATCAGGATGTTGTTAAAAAGGAACTATTTTTGTTGTTATAAAGGAAATACTTTTTGTTTTCTCAGCTGCCATGTCTTTGTTATGCTTAATTTAGTCTGCTGATTTTATGTTTTTACAAAAATCCCTGTACATGTGCTAGATCTAAAGTGCTATTTTTGTAAATCTCTGTCTCACTGTATATTTGTATCTGGGATATTTCTCCCCAATAGTAGCTTTATGTTGCCAAATGTCTGTAACAGTTTTGATAAGATTCATATATTCATATATGTCATACATGTGAACTCTCCTACTTTTAGAAAGATTCCCATTTGTAAGGTTCAAAATGATTTTACAATGAGAGGTGTTTTACACATTTTTAGAAATTTCCCTACTTGGAAACTAACTTCCTTCTTTGTTTATATGAAAATAACAAATCTCCCTCTTTGACAGTAAAAATCTCCCATTTGGCCTCAGAAAAAGTTCACATATATGATATATAAAATGTGTATACTTGCTAAAAACCAACAAAAAAGTAAAATTTTATTTTTTAATATTCTCTTTGTAAAGCTTCAGATACATGCAGTATATCTTAGGCTAATCCTTAATTCCATTTTCAAACCCTGTATTTAAGGTACTTGTTAGAATTGTCTGAATGTGAACAATTACACAAGCCTTCACAACATAGGGTTTGGTGGAGAATTCTGGGACATTCAGCTGCATTAATTGAAGATTATCCATTGTAAACAATACTTTGTTGAGGTCTTTGTATGCATAACTGAATCAGGCTTATGCAAATAGTGTAGATCCAGATCAGTCAACTGGAAGATGGGTGCTGTGGATTAGGATCTGCACTATTGGTGGATTGGCTCCTACTTTCAGTTAGGTTTTTATGAGGCGTGGCAAATGTAAATTTTGGCCCAAATCTGCAGCTGTGATATTACACAAGTAAAACAAGGTCTGTCGTCTGTTATCTGTGTAAACTGCCTGCAGTCGGCCTTGTAAGGTAAATGACAACCTGAAACATGCAAGCAGGTTTTTTCAACACAAGTTTTTGTTCAGAACAATTTATCAGCAGTCCTGCAGCTGCATGCCTTTGCATATGCAAGCATGCAACTACCTAGACATAATAATGTAGATAGCTTAAAGGTGGTATCAGACAGATTGTCATGTGTTGAATGAACATTAGGAAATTACAAAGAGTAAAATAAAAGTATATTTAACTGATAAAAAGTTGGCCGTAGTTTTAAATACCATACAATCTTGAACCTCCAAAATTTTAAAATCCTCATCTTCATGACTGCTTCCTCAGGTATACAGACATTTTAATGAACATGATTTATGTCATGAATTATATTTAACTAGTCAAAATATCAAAGAATGTTTACCTGATTTTCTAGAAAGTTGAAACCTTGATAATTCAGTGATAGTAGTATTAGTTATATAAGTTCTCATCTTGATTTAGGTCACTGCTTGTGATTCACCTTTTATATTATACATGTACATTTGTACATATTGTATATAAACACAAGTTGCTCATTATGTAGAGGTAGGAATCTCATAGCCTTTAGATGTTGGCTCATCATCAATTCACAAACCTATCACATAGCTGTCTGAATCTCTAAATATATTCTCTGTCCCTTCAGGGAAAGTGAACCGCTTTGCGTCACATCTTGGTATATCTGTGTTATGTGTAATAATTGCCCTGGATTCAAGATATCCTGTTGATTATCAAGTAAGACTTACCATGCTTCGAGAATGCTGAGACCTTATTATACATGGTATGTAACCCTAATTGCTGCATGTAATTTACCAACACAAGCTTCAAGTTATTTGCTAACATTATACACAAGTCATGAGATGTATGCAACAAATATGCAGGTCCTGATTGAGCTACTGTGGGTCAAAATCTGTATTATTTGCTTAACCGAGTTTAATTCATTCTCAGTATGCTTAGTTTGAACTGATCAGATAGTGTAGCTTCACATGAGTTTGAACTGATAAAATAGTGTAGCTTCACATGAGTTTGAACTGATCAGATAGTGTAGCTTCACATGAGTTTGAACTGATCAGATAGTGTAGCTTCACATGAGCCAGCTCACAAGTTGTGTCTATGGATGGATCCAGGGAGGGGATGAGGGGGGTATGCAAGCTTGGGAAATCAGACTTGTTGAAAAGTTCTGTTTGATTCATAGAGTACCATTGCAAATTTACTGACTCCTTGCTTGTCGTAGTAGATCTTACTTAGAAACAATTGAAAAGTATGCAAATAAATGTCATTACTGAACAAGTGATGTTTATATTAGTAATTGTATTTAAAAAGTGTAATATTTTCTAGAAATTCCATTTTGTTTATTTTGCTTTAATGTAAGAGAAAGGTTTATCCATCGATTATCAATGATATATTTTTTTGTGAATTTAGAATTGACTTTCACTGGTTTTGCTTTATTGTTTTTATTTATACTATTATGCATTGTAAGCCTTGAATGTGGCTTTTTTTCTACTACTAAAAAGTATGATTCCAGAAAAAGTGTTATGTACATATTAACTGTATCCTTATTATAATAAAGAGAGGTAACCATTAAGTGATTCAGCAAAACAATGCAGTTATCTTCCTTGCCAAGGATATATTTCATGCATTTTTAAGGTACAGGTGCTTTTTTTTAAAGCATAATTTAACATAAGTATAAAATCATTTAGATCATTGTAAATATTATTTCATTTGACAAAAACATATTCTTATTTACAATTTCCTCATAATGTCTTCATACTTACATCAGTTTTTTTAATTAACAAAGTATTAAAACTTATTGAAAAAGTTTTTTCTAATTATGAAATAATTTGTGGTAGTCCGTGAAGTGATGGCAAATATACACAGGCTGGAAATTGAGTAATTAAAAAATTTAACCATCCACAATAATACACGAGAGGCTAAATTTCTAGCTGCTCAACAATCAGCATATTTGTCAACAGTGCAATGAATACCCAACAATGCATAAAATATGCAAATTCTTCCAATTCTAACATGATTACCTGATTTATATCCACACTCTTACCCCCATAGATGGGAACATAGCAGCATGCAGTACATTGAAGTCACATTGTACACTTAGGATGTTCCTTCTATTATCCTTCTCAGTAAATACCCTCGACTCAAACTCATTGGGGCTAAATATACCGTTTTGTTGCATATCAGGAAGTTTTGTGTCATGTAAGAATAATTAAAAAGACAATCCTCCTATAGGAGCGGTTCAATTTTTATTTATAAATAGGATAAATGGCTGTGGTTAAAATCATTGACTTCTTTGCCATCTCTTAGCATGATGATTAAAGTCCTGTTCATAACTGAAAAACCGGACCTGGTAGCGCAATCGGTAGAACATCGGCTCCAGGTATGGGAGGCCCCAGGTTCGATCCAGGGCGGTGACATACCAAAGTCGTTAAAAAATGGTAATGGTATAGCTCTTTTGCTAACACTCAAGCAAATATAAGGGTAGCTGCACGACTGGTTGGACCAGTGTCAGGATAATGTGACTTGGTGTGGTATCGTGCCAAGTGTTTATGGCATGCTTTACACAGTGAAGGCAGCACTGTATCTGCTTCAAGTGAACACTGTCACTGGGATAACTGAAATACTGTTGGTAGGATGATAAACCTAAGAAACATCAACATAATTGAAAGTAGGTAGTCATCAAGCTGATTTTTGATGCGCCGGTGGTTCTACCCAGACATTTGTATGGGGTCTTGGTCCAGCATTCATACCTGGACATATCCATTGTTATTGTTCCACTGTAGTATTCTCAAAAGAAAATGACAACAACAACAAAACAATAACAAAAACTTACTTCATCATTTATGATTGCAATTAAAATAGATTTTTTAATCATACTACAAAATAAAGGCTTAAATTTTAAATTTCTAGTTTGTGAATACATATATTTATTATCTCCAGATATAATAGAACACGGAAGTATGTTTATTTATGGCGCCACTTCTTTAGAAACATTTTCTGGTCCTTTTAATTCCCTTGTATTAAGCTGTTTTGGTATTAAGGTGTGTTTTTTATACCATAATGTGCCCTCTGGTATTAATTCTTCCCTTGTATTAAAATGTTTTGGTATAAAGGTGTGTTTTTTTTTATACCATAATGTGCCCTTTGGTATTAATTCTTCCCTTGTATTAAAATGTTTTGGTATTAAGGTGTTTTTTTTATACCATAATGTGCCCCCCTGGTATTAATTCTAATGTTTTAATTGTCATAAAAGGGATGTTTTCATTATTATTGTTGTTGTTATTTTTATTTAAGATCATGCACAATAAATATATAGCATCGCTGTGGTAATGGTAAGGTTTAGCTGTATCAATGTATGTCATGTTTTAGGGTTTGTCAGTTTCATTGTTATATTGTATGTATTTGTATGTTTGTACAAGACATGTTCACTATGTCCTTGTATATATCAATTAACTATTTCATTTTTCCCCCCTTGTTAATTGATTGTGTGCTTGATTAGTGTTTGTTCATGGGTAAAGTGTTATTAAAAAAGCAATAATAAAATGAAAAGTGCTAAACATTATGGCATGGATAAGCCATTGAAAATTTGTTATATATTACATTTTTGTTTCTTAGTTCTTTCAATATTTGTTTCTTAGTTCTTGGAAGAAATGATTAATATAGCAACATTATTTGAGAACGTTGAACTGCAGTAGTGTCCAAAATTGGTTTGGTTGTTAATTGATCTATTTCCTTTGTAAATTATTTTAATTACTATTTAATAACTTTTTTATTGAATAGACAAGAGTAGTTATTTATAATACCATGGCGTTTTTTTGAAAATTTCAACCAAATCATATACATTCTACATTTTTTCGCTTTATTTTTGCCACATTTAGAAATGACCCAATTATTTGGAAAAATAACAACAAACATTGTAGTACATTTTAATGAATTACAATTAGAACTTAATTACAAAATAAAAATTGTTTAAATAGTGAATTTTACTAGATAAAAGTCCTATTGAAATAAATTTTTTATTGACTGTGTATATTTTATATAATGCATGTCAAAGGTCTCACTGACTGCTGTTTCTGCTTAACACTAAAGCTACTCTTTCACAGAAGAATGCTTCTATGTTGTAATGTTGTTTAAAAAAAAAATTGATGCAAGGATTTTAAATTTATTGGACTTGTTGGCAAAATAAACTGTCAACCTTTGGTAGTGAGGCCTTTTGCAGTGTCCTAAGTTGAGACATTTCAAAGTTAGAAATATGGTTATGGTATAACACTTGGGTGTGTTTAGTTCCAAATAGCATGTGAAATTAGTCATATATGTATATGGATAGAATTTTTTATCATCTTGTCTTATCATCATATACGAGAAGAACATGTATTATAACAAATAAAGATAACATTAGTTTTATCATGTTCATAGTTCTTTGTTCACAAGTATAATGGCTTAAAAATTATAAATTAAACGATGTTAACCTTTCATAACTGACACTGGTAATGCTTTCATTCAATACTTTAGTAAGCATGTTATTTTCAACAAATACTGCAGATAATCTCATCATTTAACTTTGATCATAATTGGTCACTTTGATGTGCCTCAAAAACAAAACATCATTTATCTTTTTCTTTTTTCAAGGAACAAAAAAGAAGAATCTTGTCAAGGAATCTCATTTTTTCGCTTGACTTATGTTATTTGTAACAACTTAATAATGTTGAGTAATTTCAAATAATATATTTACCTTTCCAATGTATATTTTAGTAATCTTTCTATCAACCATTTCATATAAATTGAATAAGGAATGCATGTTTGTGAAAGAGTAGTTTTATTTTATTTTTTTAAGTCATTGTAATATGGTTGTGTAAATAGTATTTGTTGAAGATTAAACAAGTGTATTATATTGAAGGAATAAAAGAAATAAAACACTTCATAGAGATGTTTTTTGTTTGTCATTTTAGCTCCTTTTTTTTTGAAGAAAAACTTTGGGCCAGATTGAAATGTTTTATTTCACTGGAATTTTTCACGCTTTCACCGAACAGCATGAAATTAATAATGTTATTTCAAAACTTAAGTGGTCACATGTTTTTTTTAGTTTAAAAATAGCTAACTTTGCACCATGGCTCAGATAGCAAATACATATTTGTGATGATAATGGAATGTTATGCTTCGATTTTCAGATATTTGTAGGGCATTGCTTGAGAGACAAAACTTTAGTCCAAACTGTCAGATACCATCTTTAAATTCAATTTCTTGTCAAATATTAAACTTCACTCATCTGGAGATTGACCGGACCTAGTAGTGCAGAGCGTCGGCTCCAGGTACGAGTGGCCCCGGGTTTGAACCCATGCCGTGACATACCAAAGTAAACAAAAATGGTAGTGGTATAGCTCCCATGCTATATTGCTTTAAGCGAATATAAGGGTAGCTCCACAACTGGTTGGCCTTGTGTCAGGAAAATGTGACTGGGTGTGGTATCATGCCAGGTGTTCACGGCATACTATACACAGTGAAGGCAGCACTATATCTGGAGATGGTATTAGTATTCTTAGTGTTGCCTTCAATGTGAATAGCATGTCATAAACACCTGGCCAGATACCACACCCAGTTACATTATCCTGGCCAACCAGTCTTGGAACTACACTCATACATGGTGTTACTGCATACTTTTTATGACTGTCGAGCCAGAGTATGGATCTGAGACCTTATATACCTAGAGTCAACACTTTACCTTATGCACTATCTGGATTAATAAAAAAATGGATTTCAAATGATAGCAAAAACAATTTTGGCTTAACCATTTATTGCAAAGGTTTTTTTTTCTTCAAATTTCATTCCAGAACTTAGAATGAGATCACATTTAAACAAATATTAACATGATGTAACTTTTATATATACAATATTAACAAAAACAGCATAGTTATCTATACATATATTCAAACACTTGTTAATCATGAGACTGCCTTTTAGTGTAAAAAAAGTAAACATTACATATTTTAGTGTTTTATACATTGATATATGTAGAAAGTTATATGAACAATATTATTACAAAAATGGTAACTAGTACGTAACAGGTAGACAAGAAAGTTAACAAGAAGTAATATTTATACATATACATTAAATCTGTTAGAAGTACAAGAGATAGACATTATAAGACTCTTAGACCATTTAATCTATACATGCTGCAAATTCTTAACTAGTATTCTGAATAACACATCTTCATCAGGCTTAGGCAAACTGTGTCAATATAAGTAGCTGTCTGATCAGGATCTGCACTATTTGCTGCCAAGTTTACATTATTATGTCTTGCAACATACTGATATCATTGCAGCAAATATTTACGACTGCATTTCTTACTGATAAACTAGCTAGAAACAGGTTAACCATAAAATATTTAAGTTCGGCCGGCATGACCTCAGTTGAGTCTTTCTAATTCACAAAAACTCAAAACTTCTTGTTTCTTATTTTATGGATTTTATTTTTTGTTGTATTTTTTCTCCTAAAACATAGAGAAGGTTTTACTTAAAAAAGCTTGTTTTATATAGCGCTGTAAATTATGAAGAAAATGTGTATAATAAAGATTATATTGAAATTGACAGTGAATTACTGCAGCCATACGTTTACCACATAAACTTAAAAGATCATAATTTTTCTTCACACTTGATGTATACATTAAATATCACATCCAAATCACACTTTCAAATAATATCCACAGCATACCCATAATGCATTTGGAGTAACTATACATACTCCCTATTTTCCAAATGAAAGAAATGTTAAAGTTATCTCCCTTGTGGGAAGGTATTTTCATATACTTCAAACAAGAAATACAATAAATTTAATTTTTACTTGTTTATTTTTAATAAAAAGCGCCTAACCTTTTTTAATAAATTCTTATCTCAATCAATAAGATTCCATTTTATGCACACGCTTCAATCTTAAGTGTTTTTAAAAGTTTAAAAAGTGGAAAAATCTTAAGTTTTATGCAGTAACTCAATACCAAATACCTACCCACATAGGAGGTAAGAATGTATTTTTTTTAAAGATAGAGTACAGTCTCTTTAGTAAAGTCTCTTTGCCTATGAAAATAGGGAATTGTTTAAAATGTTCTTAGTTCAACCTCATCTAGATCCATTGCGGCTTACTACATGTATGTTTAACACTTGTGGTTATTTGTTAGAAAATTTCTTGGTTAGTCAAATATTTAGATTTACAATTATCTCGTTTCCTCAAGCACACACACAATAAAGTATCACAGATATAGAAAAATGAACACAAAACACATCTCTTTCCTCACAAATAAGCAAACATCACAGTCAAATGCACATAGCAAAACAATGACTCCTTTTAATTTCTTTTTCTTTAACAAATATACAAAATATAACCTCAAATATCACAATATACAAACATGAATCTTCAAGACACTGCCCGAAGGGACAAAAAATATCAATTTGACTGTATATATAAGACATTATTAAACATTTCCATTAGCTAATATATGAGTCTGATGAGAAAATTCAAAGACAGACATGTCTAAATAAGGAATATACCCCATGAAGTATTATAAAAACTCCAAGATTAAGGAAGATTCTTCCTTAAAGAAATTCTTTAAGTGTTTAATTGGTAAGCTTTAAGTGAAATACAAATTTTATTCTTAAAGTAAATTAAATTAAAGATTTTTTTCACTTGCCATTTTTTTTTATTTTTACAATATAAATCACAAACAAGCAAAACACTTTCACAAATTGCTGATTACTTCCTACACTTATAGTAAAAAATAAAACATATTGTAGCTAATTTTGATTCTATATATTATTTTCTAACATAACAAGTTCAAAGGATAAAACAATATACTAATATGGATAAGTTCTCCAAATAAAGACATACTGAAGATATAAATGTACAGGTATATGAACACGATGTGTACAAGTTCATTAGTTAAGAACACTAACTGTGTAAGAAAATCAGATCTAAAAACTATATGAGTTTTCTCCCTTTGAAATACAACTACTTTGATTTTGGAATTATTTTTTTTTTCAAATATAATTTGTTTAGTAATTTTTTTGAGTTATAATTATTTTATTCACATGCATAATATACTAATTCAACAAAAAATCAGTCAGAAGTAAAAAAAAACACAACAGCAAAAAATAGTAATAATATGATTTTCGTTAAAAAAATAAATTACTTACTTTTTAAACTTAGAGATTAAACAAAGTACACAAAGCATGTAGTTTAAGATGAATAATCACTAAACCATTGCACTGGTGGGAACAATATTAAATTATATTTAATGAACTAAATAGGCTCATAATGGAATGGAAGGAAGTACTATAACAATTATTATGTCAAAGTAAACTTATCTCTGTATAGTAGTTAAACTATACCATGAAGTTATTTTATAAAACACAATGAAAAAACAGCAACACCTCTTTCATGGTAAATTCAAGAGATTAAAAAGAAGTTGTGTGTTTTATGTGAAGAAATTGAATATGAAATTAACTATATTTATAATATAATTAAAAGATATAAGAAAAGTGTTCGTTGCTTTCATTTTGTTCTGACATTATCATTGAAAATTCATACTTTTATAATATAAAACAATATAAATTGAAATGTTCATAAATTGTAAATTCTTGCTGTCAAGACATTAATAAACTATTTTTCATCTATTCATCATTATTCGGGTCATAAACACAGACCTCCCTAAGTAAGCTTTAACTACAACAAACTGACAGATTATCAGTCAGTAACTATACAAGTTTATATTATTTCTGTTTTTCGCTTCCTAACACATATAATTTACCCAGCCTGCTAAGCATGAAGTGACCAGGTATAGACCAATAATGTAGATCCCGTTCTGCTAGCTCCCCACTGGAAGATTACTGCGTTTCTGATCAGAGCCTGCATAATTTTCCTCTAGCACAGTGTCTAGTAATCACTACATTGTTACATTAAAGGTGGTACCCTACAGTTTGTCAAAATCAAACACAGGTAACAATAAACTTACCTCTGCTTTGGGGAATTAAGTCATAATTTCTGCATCAACTCATACTTTAGTATAAGTAAAGATGATTTTGAACACTGCCTACATTATTAAGACAGTACACATCGCGATAAATACACTCTAAACAAGTTCAATCATTCCAAATCTATAAATAAAAATGATGCTATAAATAGATACAGACGTCACAGCGGTTACCTGGATGACGATATAACATCATCTCAAAAGGGAGTTGTCACATGGTTTTCCTAGTTTAAAAATAGCTATCTCTGCAGTGTGGCTTAAATAGGAAAGACCTGTTTGCAATGACGAGTGGAGATTTATGTCTCCCTGTTCACACTGATCTAGGGCATCAATGAACACCATTTTACAGGACGACAATGGCTTATTTGGTTATTTGAGAAAATAAATTTTGTTCCAAACTGTCGGACACCACCTTTTAGTAACAAATCAATTACTTGTTATCGGCCAAAATGAATTGTTCTGTCTAAGGCAGACGACAAAGGTGCTGATTGATCAAGATCTTAAAGGTGGTACCCTGCAGTTTGCCTATATCTAATATATGTAACAATATCTTATCTCTGTTTGGGGTATTTGTACATAATCTCTGCAGAAAAAAAAAAAAATTCTTCAATCAAAGCTTTGATGATTTTCAATAGTATCTCTAATTTAAGGGTAGTAAAACTCATTTATTAACACTTAAAATATTCATTCTTTACAAAATCTATAAATAAGAACAATTGGGATTCCCGCTAGCAATAGACATCGACGTCACAGCGAATGAGATAAAACATAAGTGGTCAAGTGGTTTTCTTAGTTTATAGGTAAATGTGCGGAGTGGTTCAGATAGGAAATACATGTCTGAAATAACGATTGTGGCATTATGGTTCAATTGTGTAACAGGTGTAGGACATCAATAAACAGCATTTTGCAAAATCTGTTCGAGTAACTACGGTTTATTATGATGTTTAGTAAAAAATATTTTTGGTCCAAACTGTCGGATACCACCTTTAAACATTTGCTGCAGACACTGGCAATCATATCAAGTTACTTAGCAAACATATAAGAGTTTGTATTTATTAAGTCATACATATAGCACAATAGGGGTAAGAATGAGTTATAAACAAATGTATCTAGTGTGTGATTAATCTAATGCAATATCGAATGGCATACTAACATACTACCAGTACATATATACTGGCCCAGTGTTAATGACAGGGATTTGACTTCAGTGAGGTAGGACCCAAACTCTATAGGAAAGGAGTGTTCCCCTAATTCCGCCATAAATTTCAAATATAATTTTAAATTACTATTTCAAAGTTAAAAACAAAAATATTAAGAAAAATCTGCACATTAAAGGAATTAATTAAGTAAATTATTTTTCACAAATTAAAAAATTTTGAAATGCATGGTTAATGTACAAATGAAAGGATCGTTCACAAACTAAAGGACTGTGAACAAATGAAAGTATAATCTTTGTTTGAATGAGGCTTAATCTAATTCTGTTTTTATTTATTTTTTATCAGCTGGTCAGATGAAAAACTTCCTTATATAGAACTTTATACCCTACTTGGCTTGAACCGAAGTAGTGAAAGAATAAAGAGAGTCAATGTCTTTAACCCTTCATCCTCAGGTGCCCTATCTTACACTGCAAATAGATCATTAGAATAATAATTGATAACAACTTCTATTTGGACAAAGATCAGCCCTTAAAAAAGAAATGTAACTTCTAAATAATGTTATTAAAGTTTGATTACATATAAGATTCCCAATTTCATGTAAAAAAAGGGCAAAATGGCATCAGTGGAATATGAAGGAATGACAGAATAATGGAAGAATAATGAACAGACAAAATACACATTGTGACATGCTTTTAAGCTGTCCTTCTCCTATTTAGCAAAGATGTTCCTTTTAAAGACAAGATAAAAAAAATAATTTTTTGTTAAAAGAAGTGAAACTTCGACCAAACATGATACTGTAAGTAGGAAATAGATTTTAGTTTTGTGTGATTCACTGCAGAATTGTGCATAATGTTGTGGCCGACGTGCAATAATCAAATCACAAAGGCCATAGTCCTAATGGATTAATTACAAAACACAGGGCATTATAATGGGATACATAACACAAAATTTAAAAAAAAAAATCTATTCTTACATTTTTACTTGACAGAAAAAATTATAAAAGGGCAAAAATATGAAAATACTTCTACTAGAATTTTTATGAAAAAATAACCGGAAAATGTGCAACCTTAATACCTTTAGCATTAAATAAATCTGATGAAAAAATGTATTTATACAAAAGTGGATCAGGGCAATTTTATTAAGAATTGGAAAGTTCGTTATAGTTTTACTATTTATATGTCAAGAAATAATACATGGTACAATCCTTCTATGTTTATAGTGTATGTTTTGTTGATCGTGATAGAAAGTTGATAGCAATAGTTAAAAATATTTTGTCAGTTATTCAAGAAAAACTTAATTTAGTGAAATCCTTAGAATCAAAAGATATGTTTGATATTTACAATTATCTTGCATTATTTTATTCTAGGTATGTCCTAAAAATAAAAAAAAAAATAAAAAAATATGCATTTGGGTTTGATTTTGATATGCTAGCATAAATATGACACAGACAGAAAATACATATATACAGTGGGGGAAAACCATAGTGTAATATAAATGGCAATTGTAAAATATTTCAATACAACATATAGCAAACTCAAAATGTACATTGTCTCGTCATTATAAAAGATGCATTCAGTGCCAAAAACAATTTCCTGCACTTTCTGGTGAAGCAAGATCCTAGAACAACTATAAAGGGATCACATTTATTTATTTTAGATCTAGTACATTTTTAACATGGACAATTTTTTTTATTGCAGGTTAAGTGTGAAACCTTAATAAACTGCTTTCAATAAATTACTTAAAATATTCTGTGAGATGAAAACTTACCGCTATTTCATAATGGCACATATATAAATTATTGGTAAAAATATTGTTTTATTCTGTTTTTACCCTCACAACTTTATAGGTATTTCAATACTTTCTGCACAAAATATAAATCAATAATACATACAGTTTTCTGACTAACATGTGCTACAGATTTCTGACAACATGTACTGTGTTACTCTTCCATAACTTGTAAAAAGAAAATACAATTATTTTTTTTGTACTGTTAGTTATTTCTCATTATATGGGTATATGACTGTTTTATAGAGACGTATACACTAATTATAAATAACCTTAAAAGTTTGCAGACATAAATGATTCTTGAAATTATCATATGTTGCTTTGTTGGGTTTATCGTCCCACCAACAGTATAGGAGACAGTGTCACTTGAAGCAGATATAGTACTGCTTTCACTGTGTATAGCATGCCATGAACACCTGGCATGATACCACACCCAGCCACATTATCCTGACACCTTGCAAACCAGTTGTGGAACTACCCTTATATTTGCTTGAATGTTAGCAAGGGAGCTATACCACTACCATTTTTTTTTAAACGAGTTTGGTATGTCGCGGCCCGGGATCAAACCTGGGGCCTCCTGTACCTGGAGCCGACGCTCAACCGATTGCGCTACCAGGTCCGGTTTTATCGTATGATTATGTCTTTCGATGTTTATTATATCAAATCTAATAAGTTACAATCACATTTGCATTTAACATAAAAATATTGGTTAGTAACTCGTTTTATTGTCTTCAAAACATTTAACAAATAAGCTTCGTAATACTGCCATAAACAAAAGCACCAAGATATAAACAACAATTTGCTATAATCAATCACATTTCTTGACAAGAAATAAATTTACAAGAAATAGATTTAGTAACAGTTTTGTCTATTCCTTCATTTCTATCACAAGCACACTACCATTTATAACAGGTTATCATGTAGAAGAAACATTTATTATAAAGAATAATAATTATTCGATACATTTAAACATTCCAAGACCACTGGATACAAGAAGATAAATTCCAACTTAAATTTAGCAGCATCTGTGGTTTAGAGATTGCAACTCAAAATTAGAGTGTCTCTTGTAATCAAAGATGGTATTCGACAGTTTACCTATATCAAATACATGTAACAATATTTTACCACTGTTTGGTGGTGTTTTGGCATGATCTCTTCATATACTCGTACTTTAGTCTAAGTAAAGATGATTTTGAACACAACTTCACTTGTTGGAAAGTGCAAATCATGAAATAGAACACTCTAAATGCTCGTTCTTTTCAAATCTATAAATAATCATGATTGGGATTTCCGCTTAAATTAGACACTGACGTCAGAACTGGGATATTACCGGGATAATGAATTAAAGCTTTCTCAAAATTAAGTGGTCACAAGGTTTTCTTAGTTTAAAAATAGCTAACTGTGCATCGAGGCTCGGATAGGAAATACCTATTTGCAATGATAGGTGTTAATAAATGCTTTATCGTTCACACAAATCTATGGAATTAATGAACAGTATTTTGCAGGACCTTTTCAGGTAACAATGACTTTTTGGTAATTTGAGAAAAGTTTGTTCAAACTGTCAGATACCACTTTTAAACTGTTATATAAAACAAGACTACAGTTATTTTCAAGCACATTGCTTCAAGTAATCACTACTAAGTTGGCATATAAGAGAGATTACTATAAGGTGAAAGAATAGGTTACCCAATCAACTCTTAATCTATATTCAAGATTAATTTAACTAAACATTTTAGTTATTAATATCTTATCAAACTTTAAACTACTTTTTTAATAACTGGAATACTCTTCTTAATGAATATCTTTTGAATGGTTTATTTGTGTTACATTTTCTTTGATCAAAAGGTTGATATGTAAAGAACTTTTTATGCAAATACTTATTATGGTAAACATGGTAAGCACACATCATTTTACTTAAATATTACATGTGTTTGTGAACCAGTTAAAATTATTGTCTCATAAAAAAAATACACATTAAAATCAAGAAAGTCATATGAAATATTTTAATCATGTTGAAATATGTGATTTTTTTTTTAATTAACCAACATATTGTTAAAGTAATACAATGAGATGCTGAATTATATTTTATAAAACATTTAACATTGAACATATACTTGTAAGCATAAAGAAAACTTAATGATTATTTAACAGGCATAAAACTTTCTGGAATGCAACATAAACAATAACAAATAAAAACTATTTAAGGTTTGTAACATAAAATCCCAAGCAGTTTTAACTTATGTAGGGTTCAACAAACAAATCTGATGTAAGGAACATAAACTGTAACAAATATCAAATAAATATGCTCTTAAATAACTGAGACAATAAAGCAAACCCTCTAAGCATATATATCTATTTAGTGAAAGTGCTGAATTAATTGTCATTATCTTTATCATTATTTCTGCGGCTATACTTGGAGATTTTCACTTGCAAAGTGGGAGATTTGTTATTTTCATATAAACAAAAAAGTTTCCAAATAGGGAGATTTCTGAAAATATGTAAAACACCTCATTTTCAAATTACTTTTTACCATAAAAGTGGAAGTCGCCCACCAAAAGTGTAAAAGTTAACAGGTTTGCATTTATGTCATCTTGAAACCAACATAAAAGCAATGCCAGAAAGTAATATAAACCAAACAAGCTTCATTCTTGGTTTTATATAATCTAACATAGGATTATAAACAGTCCTTAATTTCACTCACAATGCAAACCTGGCAGCAATTATGAATGTGTGAATTGAATAATTAACCTGGCAGCAATTATGAATGTGTGAATTGAATAATTAACCTAGCAGCAATCAAGAACGTGTGAATTGAATAATTAACCTGGCAGCAATTATGAATGTGTGAAATGAATACATAACCAGGCAACAATTACGAATGTGTAAACTGAACTTTTTGTGAACATAGTAAAGACCATGAAATTGGGACTTAAAATTCAATTCTTACGAAATGCTTGGAGAATTGAAACTATCGATTGATGTCTTAACTTTAGTTCAAGTCAAAATATGAACTAAATGAAAACAGTGGAAGAATGGTGAATGCAAAGTGAACACAGATCATATATCTTTAATTTAAATTACTTTAAGAAACTAAAAATGCTTTAAAGTGAATATGAATATTTAAACCATAGAATTCTGAATACTCAAGTGAGTTAAGTTCCAGCTAGTGATTAATGGTGATTTAAGCTCAATGGTTAATGATTGCTGAATACACAAATAGACCAGTTAATGAAGGACATTATACAAGTGATCAAAACTATGAAGACTTGAAATGACTGGTAACTCTGAGTAAGAATAAACAAGCTTGCCTTCGAACTGTAACATTCCCAAGGCACCAAAGGCTGTGCTCCTGATATAACATAGCAGGACAACAGACATCATTGATGAAGTGCTAATAACAATAACCTGAGAAAAATTAATGCCAATTTGTGATTGACAGATATTGTCCGAAAGGACTAACGGAAATCAATGGAAACATTTCGTTGCAATTGGTATACGATATCTAAGAAAATATTACAAAATGGGAATCAATTAGATTTGTTTTTACTTTTTTCTTAAATTTATATTGATCATAGATTATACAACAATCTGGTAAAAAAAAAATTAAATGCTTATATTAAACCAAAACTTAACTTGTTTATGACTTCCTTAACCACTATACCAGGTAAAATAAAGATCATGTATTTGGCTCTTTTCAGATAAATGGAAAAAATAACGACCATCACTTTTTTTGTTGCTTAGTTTCAAATCTGGTTGCATAAACTCAATGATCTTCTTGTATTTATTTCATAGTTAATAAAAATATATATTATAATTAAAATGTATTTTATATTACCATGTGTATTTTGACTAAATATTTACTTTTTTTGTCAAAAATGTCAAAACTTTAAAGTAAAAAAAAAGTACTAATGACCAAGTCATGACAAGCAACACAAAGTAATGTTCTTTTTTAAATAATGTTTGCGCAGTTCATATGAAATAAAAATATCTTAATAATAAAATTTATGCAAAGAATCCAAACTAAGCACAATAATGTAATGGCTGTTATAATTTCCAGTTATCTGAAAAAGAGACATTTGTTTATTACTGCAATCAGTACCATGGTCTTACATCAGATCTATAAATGTAAAGATTAACATTAAAATTGTTTAAAATATTTTACAAATTGAAATTAAATCAAGATCATCTTTGCCCAAAACTTCTTAATTTATTTCAGACAATATTTCAAATCTACTATCCACTTAATTTAATAGCTACCTATAGTTTAAATTTCTTAAGTTATGATGTATGTATGAATTGGACGGCATATACATTTGTTCATTTTATATTAAAAACTTTGTGAAGAACTTTCTTATATTAAAAATTTATGTGAACATTTGTAAAAACAATAGAGTAAGAAATTAATGAAAATTAATGGCAGACGTGTTGCTTAACTCTGTTGTTTGTGGAAGGATATTTTAACACACAAGAAGTATGTCATACGATCAATGGAAATGTTGTTCTAACAAAACAAAAAAACGGTATCACATACATTAAGTGCACACTATAATTCAACTTCAAATTTCCTGACAGATTCACATACATTTAAGGGCACACTTTAATTCAATTTCAAATTTTCCTAACATATTCACATACATTAAGTGCACACTTTAATTCAACTTCAAATTTCCTAACAAAGTGACATACATTAAGTGCACACATTAATTCAACTTCAAATTTTCTGACAGATTCACATACATTAAGTGCACACTTTAATTCAACTTCGAATTTCCTAACAAAGTGCCATACATTAAGTGCACAGTTTATTTCAACTTCAAATATCCTATCAGATGAAATCAAATCAGACTCCATCCTTTTTCCCCAGGCCCTTTTCATATATTTCATCAACAACATGATCTCTTTATAATTTACACATCCTATAGCTTCTAATAAAAACACCTGTAACTTCTACTGGAAATTAGGTAATATCATTTATTTTATCAGAAACACATCAAAACCATTCGTTAACACCTCACATCGTCAATGAAGCTTGGTTTTATTATTTTATTTACTTTTATCTGCAAAAAATCTAAGCAACAACCTTACACAGCATAGCATATAGCCTGTTTGCCTAGTATAATTATCAAAGTAGTACACAAAGAATGATATACACTCAATGGTAAACAGATGTTTCCATAATCCCTGTAGTTGAAGTCAGCATCTCCTCTATAATTGTTGTATCCTTCAATGACTCACGCCTCATGGATCACTCAATCTTAAACTGATGTTTCCATGATCCCTGTAGTTGAAGTGGGCATCTCCTCTATAATTGTTGTATCCTTTAATGACTCAAGCCTCATGGATCACTCAATCTTAAACTGATGTTTCCATGATCCCTGTAGTTGAAGTGGGCATCTCCTCTATAATTGTTGTATCCTTTAATGACTCAAGCCTCATGGATCACTCAATCTTAAACTGATGTTTCCATGATCCCTGTAGTTGAAGTGGGCATCTCCTCTATAATTGTTGTATCCTTCAATGACTCACGCCTCATGGATCAGTCAATCCTAAACTGATGTTTCCATGATCCCTGTAGTTGAAGTCAGCGTCTCCTCAATAATTGTTGTATTCTTCAATGATTCATGCCTCATGGATCAGTCAATCCTAAACTGATGTTTCCATGATCCCTGTAGTTGAAGTCGGCGTCTCTTCTATAATTGTTGTATCCTTCAATGACTCACGCCTCATGGATCAGTCAATCCTAAACTGAGGTTTCCAAGATCCCTGTAGTTGAAGTCTGCGTCTCCTCAATAATTGTTGTATTCTTCAATGACTCACGCCTCATGCTCCATGGATCACTCAAACTCAAGTTCATATCGGGTAAACTTGACACTGAGCTAAGACTGCTATCGAGCGAAGAGTCAGGACTGGGCAAGTTATTATTCAGCGTCACTGACTCCTTCTTCTTTTTATCCACATATGAAAGGTTCGGATATACAGAACTGTTGTCGGCAGTGTTTATATGGTCACCTTTTTCATCTACAGACAACTGGCGAGAACCTAGGTAAAATGCTGACGGAGATTTCGGTGAAGTTTCTCGTTGTGGTGATGGCTCAAGCGCCGAATGCCGCCTCGACTTATTAAGAGGGAACGTGTACATTAAACGTTCATCACTATCCGCACTTCCCTCTCGTGATCTACCAGCATAGGGACTACCAGTATCAAACATTTCGTATTGTAGTCTTTGAGCAAGCACTTCAGGTAAAAACACACTCTTCGACCTGGTACTACAGGCAGTGAAGGAATATCTATTTGTATTTAATGATTTCTTGCTATTTGAGCCATGAATGGACTCCTGATGTAACCGTTCAGCTGCCTTTCGCAGCAAAACTGGAGACGATGGAAGTGACTGACTTTTTGGTGTGTACGAAACTCTTCGGCGATTCGTTGCACCAATAATACTTGGGGTACAGGGTGGGGTTAGAGGTGAGGAAGGAGACGGCAATTCGTAATTTACATTATCAATATCACCAAATGATTTGCCGAGGATTTTGTGACCAGCACAATAACCATCCATAGCAGCGAAAGGGTTGGAGACGGAGGGGGTGTAGAAAGGATCGTCTTTGCACATAGCTTCTCCGATTACAGAAGGAGTCTCGGGAAGTTCATATACCTCCTCATCATCAAACTCCTCCTCCTCATTGGCTTGCAAGATGTTGTCTTCAGATCTAGACCGCTTGTAACTGGATGTGGAGCCATCTACAGATAGAGAAGACAATACAAATGTGTTAATTGTTTTCAGTCAATCAGAAACAAGTGTTCTCTAGAAGCAAGCACATTCCTGCCAGTCCTACGCAAGCTTACAGTGATATCACAACAAAACAAATCAAGTATTATGACACTGGGCCAACCAACCATCAAACTACTTATGAGATACGTAAGAAAGGGAGCTTTGCCATTATCTTTGATACTATCTCCTAAGCTCAGATGTTGATGTTACAAGAAATTATTCTGGGAGTGAAGCTAGGGGTTTCTATTTTGGGGGCACATGGATCAGAAGGTAAGTTTTATTAGGCCATAGTTTCAACTCAAGAAGATATGTATGTCAGCAAAAATGTGATGACCTCATACATGTATATGAATGATATTTAAATATTAGGCTTTCAAATGTTTGCTCAGACTAAATCTTAATCCATGCAGTTAGAAGTTTATGAGTTATTAACTTTTAACTCTTAGCCACAACCTACTAGTTGGAGATGGTATCAACTTGGGATGGAGAGCTGCCTTTAATGTGTATAACATGCCATAAACACCTGGCATGATACCACATCAAGACATTTTATCTTGACCCAGGGCTGATCAGTTGTGATACTACTCATATGTTTGCTTGAGTGTTAGCCATGGAACTATACCACTACCATTTTAATGACCTTTCTATGTTATGGCCCGGGTTTGAACCAACAGCCGCCCATATCTAAAGCCGTACACTCTACTGACTGCGCTTCACTGTCCAGTACAATTTGGTAAATGAAGTTTATTTATTTTGTTGGGTTTTTCGGCACACCGACACTTAACAGGTCATACGGCGCCGAATACAAAGTTTAATGTGATTGGTCTTGTACAGTAAAAGGAACATACTTTTTTTTTTAAAATTATTTATTGGATTTATTGTCCCACAACAGTATTTCAGTTATCTGGAGACGGTGTCCACTTGAAGCAGATATAGTGCTGCCTTCACTGTATATAGCATGCCGTGAACACCTGGTAAGAAACCACACCCCGTCACATTATCCTGACAACCAGTCGTGGAACTACCCTTATATTTGCTTTAGCATTAGCAAGGGAGCTATACCACTACCATTTTAAACGACTTTGGTATGTCGCCGCCTGGGATCGAACTAGATGCCTAATATAGATGTATAATATATACAATGTTTATGATAAGTTCACACATGGATCATGGTTTGGTGTTGTTTCTGTGGTCATCCATGAGACCTGGGATGTTATTCATAAAGATATTGTTATTTTCTGATTTAAATTACGAAATTTTCTTAAATCTTGAAATGTTTCCTTCAATATTAGAAAATTTCTTAAACTTTATTTATAAAACCACTGAATTAAAGAAATTTCTTAAGATTTTTCTAAATTTAAGAAAATTAGTTTAAGTATGAAAAAATAAATAAGATTCTCTATGAATACAACTCCTGACCTTTCATAGGTGGAAGAAGTTCAATAAATATATATTTTTAAGCTTAAATATCAACTACAATCCAAACAAACTTAACTGTTTAAAATCCTTAAAACCTGTGTAATGAATTATAAATTCTTACTGGCCAGATACTTATACTTCTTTTCTAATCTTACCTGTAGAATTACACCTTTCCCTTCCGCCATATTTCTGTGAGATTTTGTCATTTTTCAGGTTTTCATAAATTTGACCAGTCGAGTAATTCACTTCCTCAAAACTAGGTCGTTTGCTTGCATCAATCTGCAACAAAAATGGAAACATAAGTTTCAGTTGTTTTTTTATACAGAAGTAAAGGACAGTCAATATGCTGGTTTTTATTTGTGTTTTTTTTTTTGTGTTTTTTTGTTAGTTTTTTTTACAAAGCAATGTCACAATTATGTTCATATTGCCAACATTCTGCTAATTACTGGTAAAGGAAGAGCCCAGACTTATGTATCGGAAGAACCACTGGCACACTGCAGGTAAACTCCTCAAGTGAGAGTTCCTGCCCTTACCACGATCTTAATGCAAGGAGGGTCTGAGGAGTTACATGTCAGCGACTCGGACCACTCAGTCACAGACAACCCTCAGTCATTGTGCTGGAAGACATACTGCATCGGTGAAAAGAATGTATGACCTGGCCATGAGTGCAGGAAAACCAAAATTGGAAGGACAATAAATCAAAACTTTTTTGCAGAAGGGGCAATTTTCAACATGTGCACACACAAAAAAAACACATCAAGAAATGCATGACTTTTATTTAAATTAATAAAAAAATCTATTCTCCTTACTGATATTTTCTTTAAATAGACTGCAACAATTAAAGAAAAAGGCATTTCTTTAAAATGACTTAACTTTTTATACATCAATCAAAAATAAACTTCACTTAACTTTCCAAAAACATTTTAAAAACTATGCTACATAATATTTAGATCAGTCATTATAATGCTTACAAAAACTTAAATTTTGCTATTTGTTTCAGGTTCCGCCTGCAATAATTGCAAATCAGACACCACCAACTTACCTGTGCACACCTGAAGGCCAACCTGAGGAAGTCTAGCGGGCAGTAAGCTATGAGTTCGCTGAATGCCTTGTAGTCTATTCCAAAGTTCTGTAACAACAAATACACTGTCACATTGACCCTAAATGTTAGCTTTTAATATCTTTAGAATTATACTGCAGCAACCAGTTATGATCATAAAGGGAATGTTCGACCATTTTAGTGGAGGGAAACCCCAGACAAATAACTAAATAGAACCAAAAGTGCACTACTGATCAGTTGGGAGACTTTCTCACATTAAGTCCCACATTAAATCTCCAACAGGATGCCATGAGAGGCCCAGAATTTAGTTAATCCATATGTTGCTCTATTTGCTACAATAGTACCAATAAATCCTAATTTTCTCATTAACTTCAACCATATGTAACAAGATCAACTGATAAAAAAAAAAAGCAGCACATAGTGTAGATCCTGATCAGACAGAATCCAAATGGAAGGGGCTTTAGGTTGGTGACCTTTACTATTCAGCAGCCCTAAAGTGGGTGGTATTGTTTTATCTATTCTGATACTGCAACATTTTTGCCAACGGCATAGTGCACAACTGTAATTCCATAAAAAAGATAGACATTTTCAAACTAAATGTAAACATAGTTTTAAAATTCTGGTATAACAAAATAATTCTATCTTGTTATATGCTTATGGCAAATTTCAATTTAAATTACTCATCATAATGGTAATTTACAATGTACAATTAACATGAAAACTTAACCCTGTACTTGCTAGAAACAACACTAGGGAGTGATATGTTTTAAGTTAATTAGGTGAATGGTGTTTCTCAGATTTAAAGTGATCCAAAAAAAGCATAGAAAAATGAAAAATTTATAGTTGTCCAATCATACTCACATTCGTTCTTGGCAGTTCGTCAGGGTCCGAAGATATCCTGCCAGTTATTTCACAACAAATCACTCCGTACGAGAACACATCAGCCTTGAAATAAAATAAAAAAGTATGAGATATAACAAACATAAGTAATATTGTGCAAGCTATTTGTGAATGTAGACAATCAGATCTCTCCTTCCATAAGTTAACAGTATGAGGACCATTTTTTGTGTTGATGGATGCCATTAACCCTTTGCTTTGGGTACTCTTTTAATGGTGGTATTCACCAGTTTGGACCGGACAGTTTCTTTTTCTCAAACAAGCATAAAAATTTGTGTTACCTGAAAAGATCCCATGAAATACTGTTTATTGATGTTCTACGTTTACATGAAAAGTTGAGGATAATACCGTACAGTTACAGTTGTACAGTTAGCTTTTTCTAAACTAAGAAAACCATGTAACCAATTACTTTTGAGGTAATTTCATCTCGTAATTTGAGAAATCTACTCTAATCTCTTTAGCAGATATTACCATCATGTTTTTTTATAGATCTGGAAAGAATTTATTAATTGTATTTGATAAAGCAAACTGTTTGATACCATCTTTACTTGTCATAATGAGAGAAATCTAATGGAATAAGAAAATATGACAAACCACAACGCTGGTTTAGTTTTAAACTATGGGAACTGGCCCTGGAATCAGTAGAGTGTTGGCTCCAGGTACCGGAGGCCCTAGGTTCGATCTCAGGCTGTGGCATAGCAAAGTCATGAAAAAATTGTGTTGGTATAGCTCCCCTGCTAACACTCAAGCAAATAAAAGGGCAGTTCTATGACTGGTTGGCCTGGTGTCAGGGTAATGTGACTGGGTGTGTTATCAACCCAGGTGTTCACAGCATTCTATATATAGTAAAGGCATTACTATATCTGCTTCAAGTGGACACTGTCTCCAGATAACCAAAATACTGTTGGTGGGATGATAACCCTAATAAAATAATAGCTATGGGATATAATTCATATTTTTAATAAATCTGAACTTTTCCCCTTACATATAACTTGGCAACTCTAACACAACAGCATGCAATAAAACACGTAAGAATTACAGGAAAGTATCACAATAATTATGTTGCCGGGTTGTATCGTGCATTGCTGACTGGTTTTTGTTCTGGCTAGATACAGCATGACCTTGACTCACTTTCTACCTGTCAGATCTTACAGCCACATAATAACAAGCGTAAGTATGTCATAATTAAAAACAGATGCGGACAAAACTAGCAGCAGTTAATTAGCATCCTTGTTAATTACGGCTAAGCCCATTAAGGGGCCAGATTTTAGTGTGTTTGTGTTATACCATACTGTCCCTTAATGCAAAAATACTAACAGCTAATATTTGTTTTGTTTATATCTTAGGTATAGCTTTGACAAACAATGGTTTGGTGATGTGGAGATGAAGCTGAGAAATTTTCTTTCTTTTAGGTTTAAGCATTTACATCTCACAATATATTGACCATTTAGAGACCATGTTAACTTGGAGAAGATGGTGCTGCCTTCACTAAAATACCATGTTGTTCCTGACACTGGGCTCTTCTGTTGTGAAACAAAACTTTTCCTTATATCAGGAGTAAGCAGGGGAACTCTACTACTATTTTTTAACCTAAATAGTTGAGGAGCTTAACACACAACAGTATAAACAATGGTCAAGGCTAACATTTTTTTTTCCCCTTACAAATGGTTAACTGTAACTTCCTTGGTTTGTTAACCAAAGTGGTAATCTATTTGTATAAAGGCAGTTAACTGTTTTGTGATTTAACCAAACTGTTTAATTTCAACCAAAAGTTAAATTTACCAAAGTATCCCACAATGCAACATTCTAATTGGTTCTGCCAAATGAGCGGCCATTTTTATTTTTGGTTACTTTTACAGACCACTGGGAGAATGGTTAAAGCTAACCAAAAATGGTTAAATTTGGAACCGGTTTAATTAACGAAAACATTTATACAATAGCTAAGCAGCAAGTTAACCAAAATGTATTAGGTAACCAAACTTTAACCAGTGGTTAAAATTTAATCACTGTTTATACAATAGGCCTCAGGAACATTCAGTTCCACAGATAATGTTCTTTATCCTGCATTCCCGCGTAAATGTGCAGGATGAAGCCTAGCCAGATAAACTGAGTGATATCCAGTCAATAGAGCACATGACCAAACACGCTCTTAATGAAACATGTAATTAATTCTTTTTCGCTGATTTATGTAATTTATGTAATTATTCATGGAATTTTTTAACATTAATATATGTTGACATGGAGAATAAAATTTTATTTTTTTATTTTGTACATAGGTTCATGTCTGAATAAAGAAGGAGTAATGCAGCTATTGTTTTTCCATTATTTTTCTTTAATCTTCCTCATTTGTTTACCGATTTCCAATTTATTTTTTTTTGAATTTCTTTCATATAAAAGATAAAAAGCAGGATAAATCGAATATATGGTTGGTGCCGAGAATAAGAAAGCTCGCCAAGGTATTCACTTATCGATCACCAGATTTTCTCATTCTTGGCACCAACCATGTATTCTCTATATCTATAGTGCAAGAGTTAAGAAAAAATGTTCCATTATTCTCTGACCTTCGACGACTTCATCTAGGCGGTTAACAAAAACAGTGGACAATACATGTAGTAGACACTACCTTTTCATTGTACGGCAGTCCTTTGATGACCTCAGGAGCCATCCAAAATGGGGACCCTACTGTCGACAGTTGCTTCTTGCTTCTGAAATATATTATTAAAAAATCAACTTCTTTGTGAAAATTACTTACTAAGTCGTAGTCTTCAGTTTGTGTCTTTGTTTTTGTTTTTTGAAACATAGCACAAACACAGTTTGGTCATACTGGTGACGACCTGCTAATTTTTTGAGGAGGAAGACTTATGTCTGGGTAGAACCACCGACGCACTGCAGGTTAGGATTTCGTGACCTGAAGGTCCCATTTTAGGTTCATGCACAATCAAAGCAGCAGGTAATTGACAAAAATTAGGATAAACTTAAAAAAATTGCCTCCAAATTTAAATTGAAATGAAAATTAATAAAAAAATCAACTTTGATACTAATATGTAGGTCAATTCGAATTTTTAAAAGCTTTTACCGAATTTATGACTCAAGTGTTGATGCATTATGCACAGGGTAAGGTTCACTGGATTTTTACATGGTTTACAGTCAGTATCAGTATATGTGGTCCTTATCTATTGCTTGTATAGATCAACAGTGAGAAAGATTCTCTTTGTTATTTGATATACAATATATTTAATATATTAACAACTACCTTTTTTAACAAACACGTACCTGCTAGTTAAAAAAACATAGTGTAACATGTAATTTAGCACCCATGAGAGTTATGCTATTAACAGTTTGTGACCTTTAACAGTTAAATGAACCTAACCATATTCTAATCTAGATAGATTTAATAAATCTTGTCAGCTCATCCACAAGGTTTGTAAAGTAATGACAAAATCTTGATTTCTCGATTTTAGTTACATACCAAATTGAGTGAAAGTCATGCATGAAAGAGACACTACTGTAGTGTTGCTTTCATTGTGAAAACATGCTGTAAACACCACATGATGCCACAAGTAACAATATAAATATGATGCTGAGAAGACGTAAACAAGCAAAAATTTGCACCCTTCCTCCAAATAAAAAAAAATATGTTCATCTATACACCTATGTACAAATAGCATAATATAGCAGACTTTCCTGGGTGGTTTCAGATGACAGGAAATGGTTATGACAGGTGCTCCATAAAAACTACACAATCATCAAGAAATTGGCACCATGGTCTCCAAAAGTTAAACAGTACATATTCCATCACTCTTTGTACCTGACAACTAGGTATAGGGGTATACTAATTACAAGACTGATCCAGAAAAAGGACAGAAGAGTTAGTAACAGCTTGATGGAAAAAAACAAACATCACCGACACAAACAATAAAAGGCATGTTCTACATGGTTTATGTAGGCCAACTTCATTGATGAAACAGCAAAAAAACAACCAAAAATTGGCCCAGAGAAGAGTCAACCATTTACTTGCTCTATACAGCATTCACCTGATCAATGGAAAACACCCCCCCACCAATCTAATGGCGTTTCCAGCTAGTAAAAATGTTAATTACATGCAGCACCAAACATTGTAACAATATTTTATAGTAATATGATCACTTTTCTTGAAATTAATAACGTTAACAAGCCAAATGGCACTTGTGAGCACTCGTGGTCTAGTGGTTAAGACGTTGGACTCCAGATCGGAGGGTCCCAGGTTCGAACCCAGAAACTGACCATGTGATGTTAGTCCTTGAGCAAGACTATTTACTGCACATTGCTCCAGGTATTCAGTACCTGAGTACTGGTTCTACCCAGGAAGTGGACAGTCGAGAGGGATTAATATAAGTTAAAAGAACTTGTTTCCCAATCGACTATAAATAAATAGACTAATTAAGTTAAATGGCACTTGAATCCACCTGGTGAGGCACCTAGGGCTTGCAAGTGACTCTAAATGCTTAGTCCAGGCATCTATTTGACTGTGATGTTGACTGTCAATGAACTATTAATAAGTAAAAGAAATTTTTTTCTCTTGCAGACATATCTTACTCTCAGTTTTCAAATCCAAATGGAAAGATTGTTATTTATTTCTAAATGTAATCCAGATTTTTTTTAAAGTTTTTCCCTAAAACTATCAGCCAAACAGCAAGTTTGTTTGTTTGTCCCACCAACAGTGTTTCAGTTATCAGGAGACTGTGTCCACTTGAAGCAGATATAGTGCTGCCTCCACTGTGTATAGCATGCCGTGAACACCTGGCATGATACCACACCCAGTCACATTATCCCGACAACGGGCCAACCAGTCATGGAACTTGAGCTTTAGCAAGGGAGCTATACCACTACTGTTTTTTACGACTTTGGTATGTCACGGCCCGGGATCGAACCCTAGGCCTCCCATACCTGAAGCAGATGCTTTACTGATTGCGCTACCAGGTCTGATCCAAACAGCAAGATTTCACAGGATTTGAGGCCTATATTAATTACCTAAAACATTTTTTATGTTCACAAAACAAGTACTTACCCCTTCTCAGGAATTTTCGCTGAAAGACCAAAATCACCAATGACAGCCGTGAACTTGTCCCCTACTTCTCGAATCAGAACATTCTGAAAGTACAGATAGGTAAAATCCTGATCAAAACGTGATTTTTTATTATATAAGTCACACCAACATCTGAAGTTTGTTAATTGGGTTTATTATCCCACCAACAGTATTTCAGTTATCTGGAGACAGTGTCCACTTGAAGCAGATATAGTGCTGCCTTCACTGTGTATAGCATGCCATGAAATTTGGCACCATACCACACATTATCCTGACTCCTGGCCAACCAGTCATGGAACTACTTTTATCTTTGCTTTAGCATTAGCAAGGGAGCTATACCACTACCATTTTTAACGACTTTGGTACGTCATGGCCCGGGATCGAACCCGGGGCCTCCCGAACCTGCAGCTGATGCTCTATCAGGTCCAGTATGATAATAATTTACTTGTTTTGGGAATCAGTGGATGATTTATACAAATGCAAAAACTTGTGTTAGAAAAGACGATTTTTAAAACTAGCTCAGTTGTAAGAAAGAACAACATACATGAAGGACATCCATAATCAGCATTTTATGTGACTTTTTCAGGCCATAATAATTTGGTTGTTTGAGAGAATAAAAAAAAGGTCCAAACTGTCATACAACACCTTTAAATGACTATTTTTAACCTAAAAAAAAAAATGAGGTCACCAAACAAGCAAAGAGCCCTTGTCAGAACCCAGTAGAGGGTATCCAGTAACTAACAACCATATACCATATCAGTGTACTGTTTCAACAGGAAAGGGAAATTGGGCAATTTATACTGGCAAATAAGGAGTGAAGGAGGAAGGGGAACAACCTTCATTGCTCCTGTATAGTCAATTAATATACAATTAACAACACTTTTGGGTAAGTCATGCATGTCCTTCACATTGAGATTCAGAGCAATAAATATAGCAATAAAACAAGTAATTATTCTAATAAAGATTTAATTTCATATTTCAGTACACCATTTCATGTTATTACCAACATAAAAACAAGCCAGGCATGTTATTTATATTAAGAATCATAGCATAAAATGTTGCAATTAAACAAGCAGTAAATAAATTATGCATAAATTGATTTGGCACAAACAGTAAAAGCTTATAAAGTAACTTCCGGCAAATGTACCCACTAGCAAAAAATTTTTGAAAAAAGTTTTGATGCTCTTCATCATCATCTTGTAATTATGGGATTAGGGATTAGCCGGCATTTTTGCTGATACTGTGCAGCGACATTTCTATCATTATAGCACAGGGGCACTTATGAGGTGCCCAAGGACTGAACCGGGCCGGTCCATTATACTGACACCGACGAGTCAGGCATAATGCTGTCCCCTTAGCCCTGAGCATTAGGAGGGAAGCCACTACTACCAACTTTAAAGTCTATGGTTTGAACCCACGACCTACTGATCCACAAGCCGACGCTCTACCACCTGAGCTATTGCGGCCGGTTTCTTGTGATTATAATGATGAAAGTAACGATGGAAATGATGTTGATGTCAGATGATGATAACTATACTTCTGTTTAGACAAGAGTGATAATGATTTAGACAATAGTAAACAGTGAAGCTTGGTTCAGTGCTGATAATTTTCCTGCTGGTCAAAGATTGCCACCAAGGGCCATTCGGTCCACAGGCCATTATTTTGGCTAGGGCAAAGGAAGTCTGAGTTCGATATCACACTACCCAGGTCCGCAAAACTACATATCGATCTCGACATCAGTATTTACTTGTTATATTATATACCCTTTGAATTTGAAGCGTTCTGATGGTTTGATAATACTAACCTCAACTAAACACATGATCATTTTTATGTAGTATGTTACCAAAATGAAGACTTACTATTAAATAACAACACAGATCTAGAACTATCTAGAATCTAAATACACTCATGACAATTGATGTCACTTTTTTGGTCTGTTTTGATTCAATATTTTCCTTCAAGGCTTCCCAAGATTGGTTTGAAACATTCTCGCCTGTTTGCAATGTGACACCATGTTTGTTTAGAAAACATTTTTTATGTGGACCATTCCTTAGCTGGCATATTTGAATCAAAACATTGTCTGGAAGAAAAATGCTGAGTACTTTAGCATTATTTTTCGTCAGCCATTTTGATTATTAGGCGCCATATTTAGTCCCTGAAGTCACATGGTTTTGTTCACTGGGTGTATTCTCCATAACTGGCCAGTAAAGAAGGAAGGAAAAAATAGATAACAGTGCACATGCAGTCATTTAACCCTTTCACTCATAGTTTATCTATAACTTTGAAAATTCACTTGACTTTGTTTTCTTTTTTTAAGAGATAAAAAGATTTTAATAAATTTATGCTCAACTTGTAATAATAGATTTAATGCTGTACCAGTCTACACAAAAATACTTAGTCATGCAGATTCTGCTAATGATTGTGAATGGTTTGTAAAGACGTAAAATGGAATATGATTGTGAATGGTTTGTAAAGGCATCAAATGGCGTATATAATCAGAAAAGGGATAAGCCAGTAATCAGAGCCATTTCATACTATTTACTGTACATATTATATTGAAGATATTTGGCTTTTGTTTGTATTTTTGCAACATTGCACTGACACAATTATGGTTATATTGGTGAAGTCCAGCTAATTACAGGTGAACAACCCCAGACTTATGTCAGAGTAGAACCACTGGCCCACTGCAGGTTAGCTGAGTGCATGTCGTGAACACCTGGCATGACACACCACCCAGTGACATTATCCTGACCAAGGTCAACCAGTCATGGAACTACCCTTATATTTGCTTGTGCATTAGCAAGGGAGCTATACCACTACCAGTTTTTAACAACTTTGGTATGTAGAGGCCCAGGATCGAACCCAGGGCCTCCCGTACCTGCAGCCTACGCTCTACCAATTGCGCTACCAGATCCGGTTTATGAAAATAGTAATGATGATGATAAAGGTGGCGGTGATTATGCTGTTGCTGAAACTGTAGCTGCTCTGATGATGAAAAAAATGAAGCTGTTTTGGATACATTGTATAAACTTGCACCAAATTTAACTTAGAATGTGTTATTCTGAACTTAAAAGACCTCTACTCATTCAGGTGGGTGATGAATAATTGTACCATATGGAGAGAAACAACCTCTGACACTGTGTCACATCAACATCCTAATAACACCTCAGGCATCACTGATACACACTACAGGTGTAATTAATTAGAGCCGAGATGTTTCAATTAAAGCTCAGGTATTTTATAGTGTCCCCAACATATATAGTGGTAGTAAACTCTCCATCAACACTGTCTCTCCTTTCTCTCTTTCTTGAAGTCTCTTGGGACTTGGTGTAAAAAGAGGCATTGTTTATTGCAAGATTTCAAATTAATATACATGATGGTGTGATGAAAAAAAGGTGATGGTGGTGGTAATTATAGTGTTGATGGTAATAAAAGTACATAACATATTTTTTCTTTTATATGATACAGCAGAAGTTTGTTTGTATATACAGACTGAAGGCTTGATTTTACTTTAAGCATGCCCTCCCTTAACACGATATATTTACAGTTATACTGCATGAGGGTTATTCTGAAATTTGTTGACAACCTTGCGAAATTGTTTTTTAAAGCAGACAGTTACAGTTTACTTTCTAATTAACCAAAATTCCTTATAACAAATTTATCATTGTACATTTCCTTAGCAGACCAATGCTATGACTACAGAGCATTTTGACTTTTAAAATGCTGAAATTATGAACAAAGTGCTGAAAGCATTGTGCAACCCGATACCAAGTTAGTTATATGCTCTGAAAAAATGTCTACTAACTTTTTTATTGACTCTTAGATACAGGCCCTATAGAGGTCCTAAATTTTAAACCATTAACTCACCACCCTATTTACATCTTTAAAAAACATAATATTTCTACGTAGTTGTTTTCATAATGATAGGTGAATGCAAAGCCCACTGAATGTAAAATAAGTCAGGGTTGTTATAAATCTTCAATCATTTAGTTCCAGGGTTGTCATAAATCTTCAATCATTTAATTCCAATATTGTCATAAATCTTCAATCACTTAGTTCCAGGGTTGCCGTAAATCTTCAATCATTAAATTCAAGCATTGTTTATTTGTTTATTGGGTTTATCGTCCCACCAACAGTATTTCAGTTATCTGGAGACGGTGTCCACTTGAAGCAGATATAGAGCTGCATTCACTGTGTATAGCATGCCGTGAACACCTGGCATGATACCACACCCAGTCACATTATCCTGACACCGGGCCAACCAGTCGTGAAACTACCCTTATATTTGCTTGAGCGTTAGCAAGGGAGCTATACCACTACCATTTTTAACAACTTTGGTATGTCGCGGCCCGGGATCAAACCCCGGGCCTCCCGTACCTGG
Source organism: Sinonovacula constricta (assembly GCA_007844125.1). Lineage (NCBI taxonomy): Eukaryota > Metazoa > Mollusca > Bivalvia > Cardiida > Solecurtidae > Sinonovacula > Sinonovacula constricta. Next base: position 28,775,731 of record CM017562.1, read on the forward strand.
AGCCAACGCTCTACCGATTGCGCTACCAGGTCCGGTATTCCAGCATTGTCAAAAATCTTCAATCACTTAGTTCCAGGGTTGTCATAAATCTTCAATCATTTAATTTCTGCATTGTCATAATCTTCAATCACTTGGTTCCAAGGTTGTTGTAATCTTCAATCACTTAGTTCCAGGGCTGTCATTATCTTCAATCACTTAGTTCCAGGGTTGTCGTAATCTTAAATCATTTAATTCTAGTGTTGTCATAAATCTTCAATCATTTAATTCCAGGGCTGTCATAAATCTTCAATCATTTATTTCTTAACCTGCTGAGCACAAAGCTATGGCAAAAAATGTAGAACCAACTTGGTCAGCTTTACACTATTTTGGTTGCAAGTCCTTGGCATTATAAATTCTTATTTGTTATATGTTGTTTTAATCCCAAAACTAAGAACTTGCTATTGACCCTGGAAATGTCCATTAAAGGTGGTATCCTACAGTTTGCCTTTAACTAATACATATAATGACATCTTAAGCCTGTTCTGAAGAATTTGTGCATAATTTGTGCATTTACTTATAGTTTAGTTTAAGCAAAGGCTGATAATAACATTACCTCAATTGTAAGAGAGAACAAATCAGGAAACATCACTTTAAATGTTCATTTTTTCTATCTAAATCTATAAATAAACAGAATATGGATCAAATATAGATACTGACGTCAAGGCTGATAACCCGATTGATAACATAACATCTCAAAAGTAAGTGGTCACACGATTTCCTTAGTTTAAAGATAGTTACTGTGGAACGGGCCTCAGATATGAAATAAATTTTGTCAATTGGGTGTTATGATTTAGTTTTCACATGGACATAGGGTACCAATAAATAACATTTTGGGGAATCTTTTCAGGAAACATTTTTTTGTTACATAAGAGGAGGAAAAATGGTCCAAACTGTAAGATGCCACCTTTAACATAAAAACATACCCCACCCTTATGGTGTTTTCAGCAAATAAAGAGTTAATGGTTGAAGTAAGCTAAGGGTTAACTTATAAAATATGACCAACTTCAGGCCTAACCTTAAGAAGGCTTATCTTGATCTGCAGACATTGTATTTCATTCTATCTCTTTTTGTTTGACATCCATATTTAAAGTCCCTAAGCTGAAATGCAAACTAAACAATTTATGACCGGTTGACCTCATGCTCAATTGACAAAATGCAGTTAGTTGATCTAGGTCAACAAGAATTGGCTGAAAGGAGTTGCTTACTGTTACAATGTAAAGGTGAAAGTGATAGGTTGTAGTGATGATTACAATGATGATGATGGCAGTAATGATGACAATCAGTGATGGTGATGAAGGTGGTCAGCTGGTGTTGGTGGCGGTCGTGATTGTTGTATGATAATAAACAAAAAATATTCAAATACCATTAAAAACTTAAAGGAATAGAATATTTCTTAAAAAACCAATACAAACATTGATGTTCTGAATATACATTGAGACTACAGCTAACTCCCATTGTTTTTCATTTATTGTTAATAATGCCAGACATGACTATATTTTACTTTGACTAAGATTTACTTCCTTGGAAGAAATGCATTATGACAATGCACATGTTATAGGACAATTGGGCTCTCTTGTCAAATTGTAAACATGTTTTAACAGAAGCACATGTTATTAGCAGAAGCACATGTTATTAGCAGAAGCACATGTTTTAACAGAAGCACATGTTTTAACAAAATCACATGTTTAACAGAAGCACATGTTTTAACAGAAGCATATGGTTTAACAGAAGCACGTGTTTTAACAGAAGTCAATGGTTTAAAAACATGGCAAAAACAAAGAAACAAACAAACAAAGAAACATTCAAACGATAGTGTTTAAGATGGATTTTGTTTTGGATATACATGTAACGGAGACCAAATTATGGTCATTTTAGTGATTTTAAGCTTTGATTAGTTAAGCCTTGTTTTTTAGTTACATCTCACTGACACTTTTGAAGACATAATATCACTGTTCAGTTATGATTGATTGAGGGTAGAACCACCGGCACACCGCAGAACATGAACCATGCAGTGAGAGGAGAAAAGTAAAAAGTCGGCCACTCATATTCAGGCACACTTCTCAAATACTTAAAATTTTGTGAACCTGTCATGGTTAGTGAGTTCAGACCTCAGTCCTACAAATCATCCCTGATATGAAGGGTCCTTTATCTATGCTGACACCTAAAACTGGTCACTGTCTATCAGCAACAGCAGTTTTATGGCCCAAGACACAATCATAACAGCAATAAAAAGGTAACAGTACATCATCATTAAATGTTCTCCATGCTGTATATAGGTTGGTTAAGCAGGCACTAAATGTCTTGTACATGCAAATGTCTATTTTATTTTTCAAAGAGAGAATATTAAGTTCTCATGATGTTTTGTAAATTTAGAGACTTTTAAGAGGCTTAGCTTTTACAAGATGATTTTTTTTCCTTGTTCAAAGGGCAAAAAAAAAAGAAATAAAGAAATGTGCTCACTGGTCATTGATGCAAATATCTCTTGGCTGAAAAATGTTTAGGAAAGGGCCATAACTCTGAGTACATTATATAGATTATAACTAATTCTAACTTGACATGTATTTTTATTCTACATATGCTGATTTATCAAACATAAATGAAATCCTTAAGTTATTGATATGAAAAGAAAAATCCATGGACACACATACACACAAGTACTGAAGAATGGACGGCCATTGGGAACACTTGATGGTGGTATCCAACAGTTTGGACCAAACCTCATTTTTTAAGCAACCCAATGAATTGTTGTTATCTGAAAAAATCCTGTGAAATGCTATTTATTGATACCCTATATGTATGTGAATAGTGAGGCCTAACTCATTACTCATCATCATCAACATGTAATTCATATCTCAGCCATGCTGCACACTTACAGTGTTTAGGCTAGAGCGTGCCTTAGCAGGAATGGCACAGAATTCTTAGAGTTGACGCACATTTTTTAACTGAATGAGTTCTTTTGGCACAAGCAAATTAAAGTAAAGAATAAATAAAATGGAAAGAAAGACTTCTATTTTTGTATCAATCAATCGTAATTGTAAGCCTAGCTTGTACACAAACTAGTTTCTGCTAAAAATAGACCAACTCTGCATTACCTGTTGACCTAAAAACAGCTGTATTGAATTTATATATTTATATGCACCAGTGACTTCCGGTATGAGCAACAACTTTGTTGATCATAATTAATAGATGCTTCACATTTAATGATGAGGTATATAATCAAGAGTTTTTTTTTCCATCTTTTTAAATGACCCACTGAATATAAAATTGGCCCACTGTTTTCAGAAGTGATGGGTCAATTTAGCAGTAAGCTATTAATAAACTAAAAAAAACATGTGACTTACTTTTGAGTTTTTAAGTTTACATTCTATCATCATCCACGTGACTTGCTCTGATATTGATATCTATTTTTAGCAAAATTCCCACTGTGGTTGTTTATAGATTTATAAATAATTAACATTTAGAGTAATTTATTTCACAGTTTATACTGTTTAGTAACTGAGGTATCAAAACCAAACTTAGACAAATATATGAGTTTATGATGAAATTATGCCGTGGGAAATTATCACATGTATTTGAGAAAGGCAAACTGTTGGATTACACCTTTAATGTTCCTTTACCATCGAGAAAAACGTCTGAAGCTAAGTTTTTGTAATCTCAATTTCCCTTTAACGCTTTATTTGTTTATTGGGTTTATCGTCCCACCAACAGTATTTCAGTTATCTGGAGATGGTGTCCACTAGAAGCAAATATAGTGCTGCCATCACTGTGTATAGCACGCCATGAACACCTGGCATTATACCACACCCAGTCACATTATGAAACTACCCTTATATTTGCTTTAGCATTAGCAAGGGAACTATACCACTACCATCTTTAATGCCTTGATATGCAGTGGCCAGGGATCAAACCCCGGGCGACTTGTACATGGAGCCGATGCTTCGGGTCCTTATGCTTTGCACCAACATAAACAAAATCATTTTTATCTTATGAACACATATATTTTAATTGCCACAATATTTCATCTCTCTCCAACAATGCCATGACCCTCTTTCAGGTTTGCTGAATTACAGACCTGACAACTGAAATATTTGTTCTTCTTCACTGTTTGAGTGGGCACTGGAGAATTTAAAAGAGTACCATTTAGTCCAAGCCTAATTAAACCAAACCACTCAAAATCCATCTTCACGTGAACTTAAAAGAACATATCTGACTTATCCGCACAAATTGCCCAAAGCAAAATGAATCACAAGCATCGGTTTTCATCAAAAGAGCAATCTTGTTTTTTTCAGTATATATTTAGAGATATGCTGATTGCATAAACGTGTTGGCACTTCAATATCAGTATGATCCAATTGGTAAAATAAACCATTTTACCTTTTACTAAAAATAAACAAGAAAAAAAATGTGTTTTCTTTTTATAAATATAAAACTTGAGGAATAAGCTATAAAGCATTAATCATGAGTGCAACATTTTTTTCTTCCATTTGATTGGTCAATTACTTTCAAATCTATTCAGATCATTCACACCATCTATCCAATCATAGCTTTTGTTATATCTGCTGTGCCAGTGGTTCTGCCACAGCCAATTGCTTTTGGGTCAATCATCCCAGGTTCAAGCAGTACAATTAAGTTTGCTTTTGAGGTGACTTTAAAAAAACTTCTTACTATGCTTTTGAGATAACTTTAAAAAAAGTTCTCACTACAGAGAAAAAAACACAAAAACTTGAGCTTTTTTGATTACCCTATACAACATTTCAGATAAGACAGATACATCAGGACATATTGCACATCAGATAAGCAAATGAAATCACAGGATAAGAATGCACAGTAAGCTATCAGCACTTCAATGTGGAAAGGTAAAGAGAACTATGTCTTATTACATAAACACTTAATGAAGGTTCTGCCCTACTTATGCAATGCAAAAAGTCTGCTTGCTTGTGTAAATCTTTTTGGTTTTACCTTTGAGGTAAGATCCCTGTGCATGATGCCGCGTGAGTGCAGGTAGGTCATGCCGCAGGCGATGTCGTGCGCGATCCCAAGCCGGACAGTCCATGGCAGTTCCACCTCTATGTTGGCCAGTAACTGTTCTAGATCCCCACCACTGATGTACTGGAAATAGAGTAAGGGAGAAGTAAAAATATTGATAAAAAGTGTTGTTGTTTTTTAACCCTTTAACTCATAGTTCATCTATAATTTTGAAAGTTCACTTGACTTTGTTGTTTTTCTTTAAAAGATATAAAAGGATTTTTATAAATGTATGTACAACTTGTAATAATAGATTTAAGGCTGAACCAGTCTATATAATATATATTAAAATGTAACATTTATCTTGCAGTTATTTTATTAGTGCAGTATTCAATACACATTAACTTAAATCCCCCATAGTCCATTTAAATCTCAATGTTCCAATTTAAGTATGTAGTTTGGCAAAGAATTTGTAATATTAAACAAACCTTATCTTTGCAACAAATTGGTGTAAAATAAAATGGTGGAATAGTCTGCTGAAAATGTATCATGTGCATATAAACTTGAGCATAAATATGTTTAAATACGTAGATGGAACACATCCAAGACTGGTACAGATTTAAACCTGTAAAAAGGAATATGTATATAAATATTCACATCTAGTTCTGTTTGGTTAACTTCACTTTATAGTTTACAGTTCTGTTGATGTTGTTTTTTGCTTGCCTATACAGTTTCTGTTTGTTTTGCTTGACTGTACAGTTTCTGTTTGTTTTGCTTGACTGTACAGTTTCTGTTTGTTATGCTTGACTGTACAGTTTCTGTTTGTTTTGCTTGACTGTACAGTTTCTGTTTGTTTTGCTTGACTGTACAGTTTCTGTTTGTTTTGCTTGACTGTACAGTTTCTGTTTGTTATGCTTGACTGTACAGTTTCTGTTTGTTTTGCTTGCCTGTACAGTTTCTGTTTGTTTTGCTTGACTATACAGTTTCTGTTTGTTTTGCTTGCCTGTACAGTTTCTGTTTGTTTTGCTTGACTGTACAGTTTCTGTTTGTTTTGCTTGACTGTACAGTCTCTGTTTGTTATGCTTGAGTATTATCATTTCTGTTTGTTTTGCTTGTCGATGCAGTTTCTGATTGTTTTGCTTTACAACTAGTTTTTGCTTGCTTTTCTTTACTATTATCATTACTGTTTGTTTTGCTTAACTTTTACTGTTTCTGTTTGCTTCGCTTGACAAATACATCTTTCTATTTGTTTTGCTTGACTATTACCATTTCTGTTTGTTTTTCTGGTCTATACAGTTTCTGCTTTGCTTAACGCAATATTTTCTGTTTGATTGCTTGACATGACAATGTCTATTTGTCTGCTGCATCATTTAGGGTCCAGCCTTTTCTGCATATGTTTATTCAACTCAGCTGGTCATCTAGTGACTTGTAGTTTATTCAATCCAGCTGATCATCTAGTGACTTGTAGTTTATTCAACCCAGCTGATCATCTAGTGACTTGTAGTTTATTCAACCCAGCTGGTCATCTAGTGACTTGTAGTTTATTCAATCCAGCTGATCATCTAGTGACTTGTAGTTTATTCAACCCAGCTGATCATCTAGTGACTTGTAGTTTATTCAACCCAGCTGATCATCTAGTGACTTGTAGTTTATTAAACCCAGCTGATCATCTAGTGACTTGTAGTTTATTCAACCCAGCTGGTCATCTAGTGACTTGTAGTTTATTCAATCCAGCTGATCATCTAGTGACTTGTAGTTTATTCAACCCAGCTGATCATCTAGTGACTTGTGGTTTATTCAACCCAGCTGGTCATCTAATGACTTTTAGTTTATTCAACCCAGCTGGTCATCTAGTGACTTGTAGTTTATTCTACCCAGCTGATCATCTAGTGACTTGTAGTTTATTCTACCCAGCTGATCATCTAGTGACTTGTGGTTTATTCAACCCAGCTGGTCATCTAGTGACTTGTAGTTTATTCAACCCAGCTGATCATCTAGTGACATGTAGTTTATTCAACCCAGCTGGTCATATATTGACTTGTCATTTATTCAACCCAGCTGGTCATCTGTTGACTTGTGGTTTATTCAACCCAGCTGGTCATCTAGTGACTTGTAGTTTATTCAACCCAGCTGATCATCTAGTGACATGTAGTTTATTCAACCCAGCTGGTCATATATTGACTTGTCATTTATTCAACCCAGCTGGTCATATATTGACTTGTCATTTATTCAACCCAGCTGGTCATCTGTTGACTTGTGGTTTATTCAACCCAGCTGGTCATCTAGTGACTTGTAGTTTATTCAACCCAGCTGGTCATATATTGACTTGTCATTTATTCAACCCAGCTGGTCATATATTGACTTGACATTTATTCAACCCAGCTGGTCATCTAGTGACTTGTAATTTATTCAACCCAGCTGGTCATCTAGTGACTTGTAGTTTATTCAACCCAGCTGGTCATATATTGACTTGTCATTTATTCAACCCAGCTGGTCATCTGTTGACTTGTGGTTTATTCAACCCAGCTGGTCATCTATTGACTTGTAGTTTAATCAACCCAGCTGGTCATCTATTGACTTGTAGTTTATTCAACACAGCTGGTCATCTAGTGACTTGTAGTTTAATCAACCAAGCTGGTCATCTAGTGACTTGTTACTGTTGTAGAAATACCCTTACATAACTGTACTAGTCGAACCAGGTATGTTATGTCCAGACGAAATACTGCTTCACCTGAGCATATGGGGTGTCTACATCCTCCTACACAGACTTATCTTTCGTTATTCGTTATTCTCGCATATACCCCTGCAACAGGCTCACGGTCATAAATGTCAAAATTCTTGATGTAAAAACGATTAGAGATGTTTGTTATGTTTTGGAGGTTCATGTATATTATGCAGTAAGTGTTAAAATTAAAATATTTTGTTTTGGTCTGAAATCTGTAGATTTCTTGAATAATTTAGCAAATTCAAATAATTTATCTCTATCTCATTCATATTTTGTAATGGTAAGCTGTTTGTGTGTTTGTGATATGAAACCATTTTCTAATTCCTAACCAAGGTTTTACCTGACATCATAAATATATAAAAATATATACAATACTCTGAGCCTGTGACAGAGTTAAATGTATTAAACTGACAGTGTAAGATAGTGAGGTGTTTGCGGAAAAACAGTTTTCATGAAATAAAATCAACTCTGAATTTCAAGGTGCTTTGTCCTTCAATATTTGCAGCCATATTTCATCCACGGAGAACCACATATCACAGAATATATCTAATAAAAATGTGTTATCTGTTCCAATCTTGGACTTTATTCATGATCCATGTTGAATATTTATTTTAATATGCCCCATATCCTGCTGTACTTGTACCGACAAGTTACTCAAGACAGTTCTAAGTTGCCGAAAAACAACTTGTCCATTATAAGGAAAATATACAAGTTTACAGAGATTTGGCATCAGATAGTGCAGATCCTGATCGGACAGCTCCAAGTTACCTGGATTTACACTATCTGCCTTATCAAAACATACTCAGCTGTATAAATGTGTTTTAATTCTGACCCCCAATAACAGCTCAAGCTAAATAAAAAGGATCCAGTAACATACAAAACAACTGAATGGTTCTCATTCATAATTCATTACAGAAAAGTTTTTCATAAAATATGTACCATTCTATAGAATAATAAATGTGCCCTGACTAAGCAAAAAAGGTTTGTGACTAGATTTTTTACCTGATATCAATTCGGAAATGTCATAGGAACATGCATACATAAATAAAATATAGGTCTTGAGAGTCAGTTAAAGAGAATTTTCAGTTTATAAAGATTCAGCTGCTGATTTGTTTGTTTCTTGCTACATCACACCGACACAATTATAGTCACATTGGCAATGTCCAGTTAATTATTGGTGGAGGGAGACCTCGGACTTATGTCTGGGTAGAACCAGCTTCGCACCACAGGTTAGCTGGAAAACCAACCCACATGAAAGTTCCCGCCACGACTAGGACTCGAACCCACGCAGTAAGGTGCTGAGGAGTCTCATGTCAGTGACTCTAACCACTCAGCCACTGGCCAGTCCTTTACAATTACTACTTTTACAAAACAACCACCAATAACTACAATGCATTTTTTACAATTATTGGTTTAACACAAATTTAAATAAGATAATTTGTAGATTCTCTTCATTGGCATTTAAAGTTGCAACAAAAGTACACGTTTAAATCCTCCTTTGTAGAATTTTTCTTACAACCCATCTCAGTATCAGAGTTGATACTTTAAAGTGTTTATGCTACAATCTTCCTGCTAATGACTCATTAGGAGAGAATTCCAAGCCATGGTAAAGTAAACAAATGTTTGTTTCTAAAATAAACAACAGACCCAGGCTTTAAAATGATGTAAGCCAAGTTGATTGTTTCAACGTCCAACCAACAGCATTTCAGTTATCTGGAGACGGTTAAGACAAGTTGTTTTTAGCTAATCAATTACAATTATATTGTTGGATTTATTTTATTCCGGGTTTATTAACAATCTGAATTTTGTACAATTTGTACAGATGTTATGTGGAATTTTTTTGGTTTAATTTTGATACCTTTTTTCAATATAACTATGTTAAAAAAATCCAACTTATTTAGTTGTGATAAACTTTTACATGCTGAAAACACCATTTAACCTACTTGTATAAAACATGCCCCATCCAGAAGGTGTTTCCAGCAATGGAGTATATTGCTGAGAAATTAATGGAAATTGTCTCTTTTGTTAGTTAATATCTGAGGTATTCCAAACAGTAGGTAGGTCCTTTGAGTTGGAATTCTTTATTTATCGCCCATTCTTTTGTAGATATTGCAATTACAAACAGTGAAATTTCTAATTTTTGCATAAATTTAAGCTCAAAATTCATTTAAATACTTATAGGAATGTGTTATTTTTAAAAAAAAAATGGAAGTGTTTGTTGATGATGGTTAACCTGGGTATCACAAGAAAGGTATAAAAGTCGACATACACTCCATAGAGCACAAGCATAAGAACAAAGTAAGTCAAATGAAAGCACCTACTTGAATTTAGGGATTAATCAAGGGAGACTATTCATTAATGTCTCTTATTAAAAGGGTTGAGCAATATGGTCAATCGGAGTGAGTAATTTACATTTTATTGTAATTTTTTTGTTCCAAAAATCAGAAATTCTTGAACTAAAATGAACAATGAACTTGAATACTGTGAAAGCATTTTATTTCGTGGAGCATTTAATTTCGTGGAATTCGTGGGCAAGACAATCCACGAATTTAAGTACCAACAATATAAAATCCCCTCGATTAGACTTTCGAATGCTAGATTTACTCTGTAAATCATGTCAACACTTGGTATGAGCCACGTATATTGTAAGTTTGTAACACGTTAATTAAACGATGGTTTAATTCGTCAGATTCTCTGTAATTAATGGCTATTACAAATCATTGGCCTTTACAATTTAATATCACACCTTTTTGCTTTCAATAAGGTATAAAGTGTTTATTTGTGCTCAAATAAAGTGAAGCATCGTGTTCTAATTATTAACCTGACCCAGGTTCGCTTGATGAAGTATGCTCGATTGTCACGTAATCGATCATTTCTATTTAGTAGCTGTACAATAATGTCATTTGATTTTGTTCATTTGGTAAACCGGTTTAACTTAAGAAAGATGTTACTTAGTCAATCAACCTTATTTTATTTTTACTAAACAGGACATAAAGCTCAAACAAACAGACAATTTCACCACACTTTATTTACATTCAACGGTCTGTTTTCTGACAGTTTGCATAGTACACTAATTGGCGTTAATTGACAGTCAGTGGCTTTGTTAAATTAGACCCTTAAAAGAACCCGCGCCCCTAACATCTTTATGAAAATAATCCCTTAAATGACATGCTAATTGACAGTTTGGTGTCATAAAAGTCGTCTGATGAGACTCGGCTGTGAAAACATTGACCGGCTGCCGTGGATCAATATCATCAGGCATGGCGTAAGACAATAGGCAGAGTCACTTGCTAATCCGTAGTTTCGCAATTGACGCTGTTTCAGTGTTAGGCCTCAGTTTTGCATCCGTCAAAAATCGAAGGTAATTTTTTTTTAATTTCGTGGGTAATGCAATCCACGAAGTCAAGTACCCACGAATATGCCCGTCCTCTTCAAACGACGAAATTTCTGCCCAACGAAATAAAATGCTTTCTTAGTATTACCTCAGGCACTGATCACTAGATTGCGATATCTTCAGATTGTGACAATCAAAATCGTTGCAAATTACTTCTAAGCTCTACAATCTAGTCTATCTCCACACTGTGTATACTGAAATATGTATGATGTGTATACTTCTGAAATTACAGTATATTGATTTGCTCAAAAATGACCAAACAAATTTGAGTATGTGATTCTATGTTGTCATTTAATTCATCCTGTAAGGAGCATATTTCCTTTGATGGACATTGGACTTTGGTTCCTCAATTCCGTCTTCACATTGACAGGATGCTACAACCATTACTCTTTTCTGGTCATTATTTTTTACTGATTCAAAAAGTTGCATTTTTTCTAATCGAAATAATACTCCTATCTTTTCTAAACACTATGTGGACATTATTTTTCAAAGATGTTACTACTTTTATTATAACTTATCAAAGAAAACGTCAACGTTTGGAAAAAATTTTTTATTCAAATCGATCAGTTTTCTTTCCGTTGCATGCATTTGAGAAACCCACCAGGAAGTGTGCATTGTAGCTCTGTAAAACCGGTTTAAGACCCCAGTCAGTCCATATTGCTGAATGACAGTTCCAAGGTGGTGACTATCGGGTTTGCTCTTTTTGTTAAATGACTCATCACAGATTTGATCTTACTTTAACATTTGGCTTGCATGTGAATACCATTGTCCTGTGCCTTTTCAAATTTGGGTATATGTTGCAATGCTCATAGGACTTTGTCACATATTCTAATTATGTCTTATGTTGCTGTTAAATTGCTATAAGTCCAGTCTTCGAAATTAACATCTACTAATTACAAGCCAGCTGGACATGTTACATCTGCATATTGTCTGACCTGAAATGCATTCAACATGACCTAAGATAACAACCAAATTATCGGTATATGTTTCCAGCCTCACTTATATATATATATATGTTACATGTCAGGGTTGATATACTTATAAACAAAGACAGAGCAGCAAATAGTGTAGGTCCTGATCAGACAGTTTGCAGCAGGGAGCTAGCGGATCTGGATCAACACTCTTAGCCTAAGCCTTATTATTACGTGAATAGCAGGTTAAGAGTGGGAGATTTGTAATTTTCATATAAACAAAGGAGGAATTTATCTGTTTCCAAGTAGGGAGATTTTAGCAAAATGTGTAAAACACTTCTCATTTTCAAATCATTTTAACCTCCAAAAGTGTGAGAGTTAACATGTATGTCCTTATCTAAAAAAAAACACATGATTTTTGTCACAACAAATTCTGTACAAATTGTTTTCAAGTTCTTTAAATGCATAGACGTATCACAAAAGATCAAGTATTTCCCCATTTTTTTTATGCTAAAATATTTTTAACAATTCCCCAAAATCAGTGTGCTTTTAGTGTCTGAAAATTCCAAATGTCAAGGGTATAGGTAATCTTGCCAATTTTGTGAAAAAAATTACTTGGAGATAAGTTCTCCATTCGACTTTTTGTAAGGTATTTTGTTAACAAATACTGTGTAAACTCTGCCAGCAAATATGTCTGCCAATTATAAAATATAAATAGATAGGCTTATTCTTCATGAGTATGATATCAATTTGATGCATATGAATGTTGTTTGTTTATTGGGTTTATCATCCCACCAACAGTATATCAGTTATCTGGAGACGGTATCCACTTGAAACAGATATAGTGCTGCCTTCACTGTGTATGGCATGCCATGAACACCTGGCATGATATCACACCCAGTCACATTATCCTGACACTGGGCCAACTAGTCGTGGAACTACCCTTATATTTGCCTGAGTGCTAGCAAGCTATACCACTACCATTTTTAACGAGTTTGGTATGGCCCAGCACGAGATCGAACCTGGGGCCTCCTATACCTGTAGAAGACGCTCTACCAATCACGCTACCAGTTCCAGTCATATGAATGTTGATTTTGTAATTTTCAAAAATATATTTCTTATTTGAGCATCAATGGACAGTTAGTTATTTTTAAACTAAGAAAACCATTTGACCATTTTCTTTTAAGATTACGTTACATGATCATCCAAGTAAGCTCCGACGTCAATATCTTTTTTATAGCTGAAATCCCCAGCATGCATTAATTATAGAAGGTTTACTTACATTTAATTGTATGTTTATGCAGCAATTATGCACTTATTTAAAAAAAAAAGAGGTAAAATTTGTGCCATATTTACTTAATATTGGCAAACTGACATATACCACCTTTAAGAATAAATGTTAAACATCAACACTTAAAAAAAATCAACACTGAAAAAAAGAAAAAAAAAAGACACTATGTAAATGACAATTTAAGTACGTATTTTACGCACATGCAACTCATGTATCACTGCGCATATTTTGTATCAGTTTGTCAAGAGATGTTTGGCAAACAAAACAGGAAAGTAAAAGGAACTGCTATTCGAAAAAAAAGAAATAGTCTCAAAAAAAAGATCCAAGACATATTGTTTGTTTATTTGTTGATTGGGTTTATCGTCCCACTTACAGTATGTCAGTTATCTGGAGATTGTGTCCACTTGAAGCAGACATAGTGCTGCCTTTACTGTGTAAAGCATGCCGTGAACAACTGGCATGATACTAAACCCAGTCATATAAGTATCAGAAAAAAGGGTAACGTGCTTGTAACACTATACTGTCAAGGTTACATGCATCCTTGTCTGGGGAAATATGTCAAGAGGCATGATGATCATTTCTGCAGGGATGTAAAGTGTCCACTCTTGTCATATGATACTAGAGAAGCTCTTCTTAGCTTCCTTTGTTAACTATAAATATTCAGCTGTAAATTAATGTAAAATTTGCTTATAGTTTCCACATGATGTCATAGGCACTGATAAGATAAGTTTAATTAGGGCAGCCATCTTGGAAGGCAGAAGCTAATGCAGGCAAATATCAGGTAATATGTGCTGCATTAAACTCACCCTGTGTTTTGATTTTTCAGCCTATTTAACTGAATTATATAAAATTTAACAGTTTTATGAAGTATTTTAAATATCATAACAATATTTTGATAGTTTAAAAGGTAAAAAATACAACCAAAAATAGATACACATTCATTTTGTTTAAGGATGAGCCAATACTTTTATTTATTTCTGTGTATTAATTCTTTGTGCTTTTATTAATTTTAAAAATATTGTATTCTAAAAAAATTAATTTTAAGAGCTTTTAAATGGTGTATAGCTTTTAATTTTTTGGACCACAAATAAAGAAATTACAAGAAAATTTTTTTTACTCTTTTATACCATTCATCTAAAAAATCCCTTGAAGTTGCCATGAAAGATGGCTGCCAAGATAAGGGATCTTCACTGATGTAGGAACTATCTATTATTGGTAGTATTCATGTCTGAAGATGTTGTGTTCATGAAATCAACGAAAAAACACAGAGACACGAAATGTTACATCTATTACAGTTAATTAATTATCATAAATAAGCCATTTTATACAATATATTAATCCTGTTTTCAGCGACAAACTTGATATGGAAAGGTCTTCAGCTAACCTGCCGAGGACCAGTGGTTTTACCCCGACATTTGTCTAGGGTCTTAACCCACCCAAACAGCTGGACACCGCTTTAATGACCATAAGTATTGCTGCAACGTATTTAAAACACAATTTGTTATAAAAGTTTTAATTTTAATATGCATTTATAAGTAAAAAAAATCGTTACTTTAAACAAGCATCTTAAAACAAAAATAAAATATTTATAAATGTACAATTTTTTTTTTAAACTAATATTGGGTTGTGTTCCCAATTGCAAGTAAAAATTCTTTAAACAAGCATTTTAGAAAAAAACACAAAAAAAACAACTCATTTTTAAATGTACATCCAGGTTTTTTCCAAAACTGATATTGAGTTGTGTTCCCAATTGCAAAAAATATAGGGTTTTTCCAAATTTCAAGGAGAAAATTCCCAATTCAAAGAACCAAACAAATATTATTGTCACCCCTGGTCAAATAAATGATATAACTGACTAGTTCAGTCACATGAGAAATAGATATTGCTTTGTAAATAATTAAAATATGAAAAAAAGCTGACTGAACCAAATATTCATTTTTTTTGTTTTATTTGATATACATTAATATGACTTGAGTTTTTCCTAATTTTGTCTAATACAAAATTCCCAATTCTGGGGTCCAGTTCATGTTCGCAACATTGTGATAAAAAACCATGACATCTTTTAACATTGTAACTTAAAATTTGTTAATTATCTATTAACCCTTTCACTCATGCGTTGGCCATTTTATGCTTTTGTGAAGCAATCACAATTTAAAGTCTTAACTCAAGTAGAATCTACACTACTAAGGGTCTGTTTGTTGACTGTTTTGACCCTGGTTTGACTATTTAATGATGAAACATACATGTGTTAGAAATATTTTAAACTGTTTTAATAAACATTTAAAAAAATAGGTAAAATTACAAAATCATATAAAAATATTATCGATTGGGATTTGCCAGCATTTTTGCCGATACTGTGCAGCAACATTTCTATCATTATAGCACAGGGGCACTTATGAGGTGCCCAGGGACTGAACCCGGCCGATCCATTATAATGACACCAATGAGTCAGGCGTAATGCTGTCCCCTTAGCCCTGAGCGTTAGGAGGGAAGCCACTACTTTCAACTTTAAAGCCTCCAGATACGCAAGCGGACGCTTTACCTGTTGAGCTATTGTGGCCGGTACAAGTACTATTAATGAAGGGGTTAACTGTTATCAATTTAACATCTGTAAACTAAAGTGAAAGAAAGGCTGCTAAGTGACTTAAAGTCTTAAATTTATCAACAACCATATCTGGTATTAGTAAACCATGAGTAATAACAAACCATGTTGTGGAATATTCACATGAGTTTGTGATGTTAAAGGTGATATCCAACAGTTTGGACCAAAAATATTTTCATAAAAGATCACAATAAACCATTGTTACATGAACAGAGTTCACAAAATGCTGTTTATTGATGTACTACACCCATCTGAAAAGTGAAACTTAACGTCACAATTGTAATTTCAAACATGTATTTCCTATCTGAGCCATGCTGCACAGTTAGCTATTTTTAAACTAACAAACCATGTGACCACTTATTCTTTTGGCCACATCATCCATTGAGACATTTATGTCCAGTTTTAGCAGGAATCCTAATCATTCTTGTTCATAGATTTGAAAAGATTTAACATTTTAAGTGTTCATTAACGAGTTCTACTGCCCTGTAATTGCAATACTGTTGAAAATCATCAAAGCTTAGACTAAAGTTTATTTGTTTTATCTAGAAATTATGATTATCAGATATTGTTACATATATTAGATATAGGCAAACTGTCGGATACCTCCTTTAACATATCGGTCAAACCAGATAACCACTTGTGAAAACCTTGTGACCTTGGTATTTACGAGGAGTATCAATACAAATCCATACAAGACAAATCACTTTGGCCAGAGATAACTGTAAAAACATCAGACATTCCCATCCATGGGACTAATATATGTCTGTCACATGTCAATCATAGGCTGTCAACAAACCTGGACTCATGTGTCATAGTACACAAAACATAATTAACCATTTTTGTTAAAACCCATGCTTAATTCTTGTTGTTGTTTTTTGGCTTTAATATTATATGTTACATGCCAGGGTTGACATACGTATAAACTAAGACTGAGCAGCAAATAGTGTAGATCCTGATCAGACAGCTCCCAGCAGGTATATATATATATATGTTACATGTCAGGGTTGACATACTTACAAACAGAGACTGAGCAGTAAATAGTGTAGATCCTGACCAGACAGCTCCCAGCAGGGATATATATATATGTTACATGCCAGGGTTGATATACTTATAAACAGAGACTGAGTAGTAAATAGTGTAGATCCTGATCAGACAGCTCCCTGCAGGGATATATATATGCTACATGTCAGTGTTGATATACTTATAAACAGAGACAGAGCAGTAAATAGTGAAGATCCTGATTAGACAGCTCCCAGCAGGGATATATATATGTGTTACATGTCAGGGTTGATATACCTATAAACAGAGACAGAGCAGTAAATAGTGAAGATCCTGATCAGATAGCGCCCAGTAGGGATGTATATATATAACATGTCAGGGTTGATATACTTATAAACAGAGACAGAGCAGTAAATAGTGAAGATCCTGATTAGACAGCTCCCAGCAGGGATATATATATGCTACATGTCAGTGTTGATATACCTATAAACAGAGACAGAGCAGTAAATAGTGAAGATCCTGATCAGACAGCTCCCAGCAGGGATATATATATATGTTACATGTCAGTGTTGATATACTTATAAGCAGAGACTGAGCAGTAAATAGTGTAGATCCTGATCAGACAGCTCCCAACAGGGATATATATATGTTACATGTCAGGGTTGATATACTTATAAACAGAGACAGAGCAGTAAATAGTGTAGATCCTGATCAGACAGCTCCCAACAGGGATATATGTTACATGTCAGTGTTGATATACATATAAACAGAGACAGAGCAGTAAATAGTGTAGATCCTGATCAGATAGCTTCCATCAAGGAGCTGGCTGATCTGGATTTACACTATTTGCCTAAGCCTTGTAAATATGCGAATAGCAGGCCAAGATGACTATCTGGTTATGAAGTATTTTATGTTCATTCTTTCTTTTCAGATAGTATTATTTATTTAATAATGCTAAACTGTGATAAAATTGTGTTATACCTAAACTGGATACTTTCAGTACAGGAAATAAAGCAGGAATGTATTATTTATCTTATTCAAGCTATATGTTTCACATTTCTTAATATTTCATGAATAAAATATAAGCAATTTAATATACTTTTAATACATATACAAATACATTAGAAGAAAACAGTTGAAAATTCTTGAATTATTTATGATAAACACAATATCTGTGCACTCTCAGTTACTTAAATTTAAATGAATATCAACTACAATGTAAATAATCAATAAATGATACATGCTTGAGCGAGACAGGTCACAAATTGTGGTAGAGGTAAGGAAGTGGATAAATTAACATTATTTGTTTGTTTATTGCGTATAGTGTCCCACCAACAGTATTTCAGTTATCTGGAGACAGTGAACACTTGAAGCAGATATAGTGCTGCTGTCACTGTGTACAGCTTGCTGGGAACACTTAGCATGATACCACACCCAGTCACACAGGACCAATCAGTGGAACTACATCTCGGGATCACTGGGTCCGTGGTTCGAACCCCAATCAGGTACAGCTTATTTTCTAGAGCAAGAAATTTACCTCGAATTGTTCCACTTTACCCAGGTGTATAAATGGGTACCTGCGAGGGTTATTCGGGTCAGTAATATGACTTCCCAGAACCATGTGTCGGCTGCAATAGTATGGGATTGACGAATATACCCAATGACCAGGGGGTAAACTGTAAAGTCGGCTGAACAAGCAGTAGCTTGAAAGTAGACTATAACTTGGTATTACCTATAACCTATATTTGCTTGGGTGTTAGCAATGGAGCTATACCACTACCATTTTTAATGAGTTTGGTAAGTCATGGCCCGGGATCTAATCCGGAGTACCTGGAGCTGTCGCTCTACTGACTGCATTAACAAATCTGGTCTACATGTACACTATTTGCCTTGCTTGTTGGAGATTTAGCAGCAAATTTAGCAGATCCTGACAAAGAGCTGGCTGATCTGTATCCACACTATTTGTATTATTTGGATCCAACTCATTCAAGGCAGGTTATGAGTCAACAAATATAACAGGTTAAGGCTTCACGATTATAGTCAAACAGGCTATATTAATACAATAGGAGATCTAAAGCACATACAAAGGCTTCACAAGCTCATTATCATCATAGTTATAAACAAACATAAACAACATTATCGATGGCAAACACAAACACCATTGTCATTAATTATAACAGTGGCAGTGCACAACAAGTCATAATAAAAACCACCCAAAAGGTGACAACAACTACAGCAAACCTTCCACCTGGGAGGGTGTCCATCTAGCAATGACGATCATAACATGTCATGAGGCACGAGGCACACGTGCATCAAAGGGTGATAGATGACAGGTTATTATTGGTGCGTCCAACAGCCATATTGAAGCAATGATTTATTCCCAAAGAATAGGATTTGCCATAAATGAATCATAACTGAGTGTTCTATCATAAAATGTACCATACTACCTATAAATCTTTTTAGATCACTGTGATTTATAATGCTGCCTTTTACTCTCAGGGCTTTTTTTCCTTCATGCTGTTTTCCGCAAAAAGTTAACTTTACATCAGGCTTTTTCATTCCCCTTGAAGGAAGAAATCACACTAATTTCCCCAAATTAAAGGGCATGGGCCCCTTCCCATGGCAGTGAAAAAAAGCCTTGATAACTATAAAAAATATTACTGCTATTGCTAATACATGTACTATTATTAATACCATTACTACTAGACCAAGTAAACACTGCAGGATGTGGCTGTTTTGTTTTTTAGATACATCACAGCGACCAATAATAATCATTACAGCAATGTCCAGCTGTTTTGGTGGAGGAAGACCACAGACAAATGTCTGGGTAGAACCACCGGTGCACCACTAGTCAGCTGGAAGCCCTGAATGAGACTCGAACTCACGCAGTGGGAGTCTAAGCAGTCAGAGGAGTTACAAATTGGCAACTCAACCACTATGCCATGGGTGCCACCATTGAGGCTGGTCTAAGGTACAGAAAGCAAAATGTTCAATCCTAAAACCACTTCTTATAAAAGAAAAAAAAATTAATAGCAAAGCTCCCTTGCTAACACTAAGATATTAACTTGTTATGGGAAACTCCATGACTAGTTGGTCTTGTGTCAGGATATTGTGGCTGGATGTAGCATGATCAGTGTACTATTACAGTAAGTTAATGCTATACAGGCATTCTCACAACTAAAGGATGGTGAAAAGAACCTTAACCAAACAAACCAACTTCAACTTAAACTATTGCGAAAAACCATAGCTTACTTATAACCCCTAAGCTCTAATGATCACCATGACTGTGCAGTGATTGTTTTTTGGTCAATTTTATACGCATTGTTTAGGTATATTCTTAATGGGAAAAGGATACTTTTTTTTTTCAAATTCTAACCAAATATATCCAAATGATTACTAATCAAAATGCAAAAGCAATCATTTTGTAAAAAAAAAAAAAAATTGTTTCTTTTATACATAGACACATATTTTATATTCTTTAATAAAAATTGCAGAAACCTTGTGAAATATTCTTTGAATCAGGGTGTTTGTTTTTTTACACAAAAAATTATGCCATCACAGTATTATACTTTTTCCCAATTGTGAATCTTTGAAAAATCTCGGTTCCAGTCGCGGTCTAGGTAAAAACTTTTACATATGACGTTTACCGGTTGACCTTCAAAGAAGTGGTGTTTTTACAATGAATTTATACATTAAGTTTTATATGGCCATTAATAAAAGCTGAAAAAATTACTACAAGTATGTCTGTGCAAGCAAACAAACCACACAAACCAAACAAAAGATGTAAGTGACAATTTTTGATAAGTCCCATCTGCTACATATTGCCAATTAATAGATTTTTCCAGGAATTTCCATACTGAACCTGTTAAATGAAAAATGACTATTATTTTCTGTTTGGATTGATACTCTTGTTACCTATACTGTGATTGGTTTATTATTAACCAATCAGGAAGTGACTTAGAACAGTGAATTTGAGTTGTCACGGTTGCAAAACCGATCTTGTATCAAGTGCCAAACCTCCATTTTAGGATGGGCATATCCACTTCCTTTAAAGAAGAATATCTTTCCTGCTTCCCAGCTGAACTATCAAGTGTTACCCAATCATACTAAAGGCAATGATTAATGTGTTTTTCTGTGGACAACACTACTGTCCTATGGGAAACCAAAAATGACATGGTTTATTATTACATTCCGGTAATCTTAAAAATCATCATTTCAATTTGGCTGGATGAGAAAATGAAAAAACAGGATCTGAAATAATAGAGTGTTGAGTTTTCATGGTATCAGAGTTTTCATTAAGATTTATTTCAAGAGGCCAAAATATGACTAAAGGAGGCCTTCCCTGCAAAACCCAGAAAATTTTGAAATCAAGGAAGCAAAAATCCTGCATTCTGAGCACTTTTGGAGGCTACATAAGCCTCTCTTGTAAGACTGGTATCATTATTTGTAAAAACACCATGGAAAATTCTGGAAAAGCGTAACTTGGAAATGTTGCCAAGTGCACTGAAATACACACTTCATAAATATATATCATCATTAAACACAGCCTTTGACAAGAAGATTTTTATTTGAATTGGAATTTAATTTTTCATTGATTTGAAACGTAAAAAGCCAATGGTAAACAATAGAAACAGCAAACGATTATTTAACCGGACAGTCAAGGCAATGTATTCAGAAAACTTACTAGATTTCCGTTTAAAATTTAAAAAATCATCAATTTTACATTCAACTTTTCGTTTCTTGGTCGCCACATTTGACGTAAAAGGTACTGACAAGGAATGGAACATCAACGGAAAGGTTAACAACTACAGGAATGAGCAGCCGGTTATATACGAAAAGGAGCAAAATATTCAAGAACCGAAAAACTGTCTTCCAGCATCCATTGGTGGTAACTACTGGGTTTCTAAGCGGCTCAAAATGTGCCTTAAGCGACCATATTGTTCGCCGGCCACCTCTTAATGAATACACTGTAGTATTATGTCAGTCTTACCTCTACCCTTCGATCATGGAGCACTCCCATACATGTATTAAGTTTTCATGTAAATAATAAGGCCTTTATTAAAATATGATTAATGCCAATGAATACATTTTGTTCTTGTTCATTTTATGCTATGAATAAAGCCTGTAACATTTTGCCTCTATAATCTACCTTTGATCTTCATTGGCAACTGTATGTCCAGTCATGAACTCTAAAAGGGCAAACATCCAAGGGTCAGGTTTTATAAGCAACTTAATGACACAATTATTATTTAAATAAATTTTTACCTCAATTAAGACACTTTGTTTCCATTCATAACAGGTTACTATGAATGAAGTGTTTTTACCACTTTTTTTGCACATTGTTGTTTTCTGTACCTTATACAGAACAATTGTTGCTGCGATGTACATGATAATTTATAAAAATTTCAATATAATACTGATTGTCAGTTTATGAGGTTAATTGAAACCTCTTGACCTTATAATAATTTGTGACCTTTAAGTGAAGATCATCCAGTGTTCTTTTATATTGACACAGCTAATTGAATTGATTGTTTAAAGTACATACTGTTTTATTTAAAGCTAAAAACTTATAAATGGCTTGATTGATTCATTGTGTGGGGAATCGTCAAATAGAAATGGGCAGAATGAGGAACATATGCCAAAGGTCAAGTTCTGAAGGGTAATAGTGAAAACATTTATTTTTAATACAATGCATAATCATGGTCATAATGGTGATGTCCAGCAATTACTAGATGAGGAAGATTCCAGACAAATTACCGGGTAGAACTAACAAAGCTGGACAGGTAATTTGGAAGACCTCTGCACACAAGTTAACATCCAAACTGGGACTTGAACCCAAATGGTTATGGGATGAGGAGTTACAAGTCAGCCACTTTAACCTCTCAGCCACTGGTTACTACCCCTCCCCAAAACACCTGCCCACCGCACCCAGGATTTTTAAAGGTGGTATCCGACAGTTTGCCTACATCTTATATATAAAACAATATCAGACCTTTGTTTGGGGTATTTGTACATAATTTCTGCAAAAAAAATATCATACAGTAGCTTTGATGATTTTCAACAGTATCTCAATTTTAGGACAGTAAAACTCGTTAATCAACACTTAAATGTTCATTCTTTTCAAATCTATATATAAGAATGATTGGGATTCCTGCTAAAAATAGACATCGACGTCACAACAAATGACATGGATGAGCTAAAATATAAGTGGTCACTTGGGTCTGTTAGTTTAAAAATAGTGTGGCTCAAATATCAGGCAATACTTGTTTGAAATGACAATTGTGACGTTATGGTTCACTTCTCACACAGGTGTAGGACATCAATAAACAGCATTTTGCGAGATCTGTTTGGGTCAAAAATGGTTTATTAAAATATTTAATGAAAATATTTTTGGTCCAAACTGTCGAATACCACCTTTAAGGACATGTGGGTCCACGTCCAAGACAGGTTATAAAACATTCATGTAAGTGGTAAGGTTAAAAATAAACTTCTTGGGAGGTAATTATAAAGAATCTTAGTTTTTTTTCTTACTTAAAATAAGAAATGTCCTTATATTTTAAAAAATACAAAGAAATTTCTTAGACTAAATGGATTTATGAATGAAACTAAGTCTTAAATCTTAGGAAAAATAATTTAAATTAAAGGAAATTTTTCAGTTGAAGTCAGAAAGAATAACTAAGTTTCTTTAAGGATATGACCCCAGTACTTCCAATCAACATTGGCCTTATGTTTTGATTGTTTTGTTTTGTTTTTTGTTACATCGCACCGACACAATTATGGTCATATTGGCGACGTCCAGCTAATTATTGGTGGAGGAAGGCACCAGACTTACACCTGGGCAGAACCACCGGCACACTGCAGGTTAGCTGGAAAATCTCTCCATATGAATGTTATTGCCCCGACTGGGACTCGAACCCAAGCGGTGAGGGGCTGAGGAGTAACAAGTCAGCAACTCTAACCGCTCAGCCATGGCTGCCCCCCTTGTGTTTTGAGCCCAGGGCCTTGTGTGCATGAATTGACACTCTGCATACTACCAGAGCTGGTACTAAAAGGTGAAAAGAGAGGGAGACTGACAAGACAAATTAACCTTGTGATTCTATCAGACTGGCAGACAGGCTGGTTGACTCCAGCATACAGCCACAACAGACTGGTTACTGGAATATCACAGGTGATTCTTTCACTCTCATCCACCCACTCATTCTGTTCTAGGGCTGCTGTGGCTGCTGTTGCTGATAATGATTGTGGTGCTTAAAAGTAGGTACCTAAGGCTTACTCTGTATACATCACAAGTAATCAGGATCCAGTAAAGTATGCTTCCTATACAGTGCAGATACTTCACAAACACCTGTGGGTTATTGAACATTTGCCATGGATCATACAAGTGAACTCTCATGCTTTTAAGGGAAGACTCCATTATTTAAGGTTCAAAATTATTTGAAAACAAGGGGTGTTTTATACATTTTTTTTAATGACCCTGCCTGGAAACAGATAATTTCCTTTGTTGTTTATGTGAAAATAACACATCGCCCAAGTGAAAATCTCTCAGTTTGACCTCATAAAAATTTCAAATTTGTGGTACATTGCACAATTACATGTATGATTCCAATCTGTCTGCCAGAAGTTTTAATAATAAAACAAAGCAAATGTTTTTAATTGCAAGCTTTCTGATATTTAAATCCTCACAAACTCTCTAAATTTATGCACTGCTATTCAAAGAATGCTAAAAGAGAGATATAAAGTCATCCCTGTCTGTCTGTGAATTTTCATTCTCAACTTTTGTTTTGTGGATTCCCAATATATAAGCAAAACAAAACAAAATGTTGTTTCAAAAAAAGGCCCCCAAAATATCTCTGTTGACTGTCAGTTGGAAAATGGTTTGTTGTTGTGAAAATAGATACTAACTCATACCCTGCTATGCCCAGATTGATCAATCTGGCTAAAGGCAAATATACTGAAGGAAAAAAGTTTAGCAAGTTTTTTACATATTTAGTTTTCGTCTATAAATCAATGTGACTTAAATGTTCCATATTGACCAATTGTGCCCATCCATTGACAACATGATTTCCCCCTTTTTTTTAAACTACACCATTATGTAAGCATGAAATGTTTTCGTGAAAATCCATGCAGTATGTGCATAGCAAAACAGACGATCCTCCACGGGTCAAATAGTTCTCTTGGAGTCAATCCTCTCTGAACTTGCTAAACTTTTTTCCTTCAGTATAGTATTATTCAAAATTCGCCAGCTTCCGGCTGTTAACTTTCTGATCAGGGTCTGCACTACTTGCCATACATAGTCTTACGTCAAGGCCTCTTTGTGAAGATATAACAAGTAATTAAATGGCATAGAGTTATAATTGACTTGTTAATAAAATACAGCAGGATCAGGATAATTAAACGCCAACATCAATCTTGACTGGACTATCCAACCTCAGTCAGGCTGGTTCACCTCATGTCTGGTTTATCTGAGGACATTTGATAGTTACTTTCAACACACTGCTTGTATTTTTATGATTCTTTTTTAATATTTTTGTTGTTTTTATCTTAAAGTTCATCACAGTGACATAAATATGACAATTGTAGATATTTAGCCTGTTTGGATGGAAAGACCCTAGACTAATACCTGGGTGGAACCACTAGCATATGGCTGGTCAACAACAGAAAATCTAATTTTATGATTATTCAGGCTAAGGCAAATAGTATATATCCAGATAAACAAGCTCTCACTTGCAGTTTTTTGTAACAACAGAATGCATATGTAGCAAGATAAACTGCTTGAGATTCTAACAGCAAAGAGAGCAGATTATTACATCTTGCTTAGCAAGATAAAAAGTATTATTTTAAAACAAATACATGAGTTAGCTTTTCAAACACATTAATGGGAAATTACTTTTGTAAATACTGATTGGCAGGCTTTTCCAGATCTATACTTTTTGCCAAGGCTTCATCACACCCTTCTTAACTGGTTTTTGTACATCATGTAATGTGTATGATTTTAAGAATTAATTCTGTTGATTTTATTTTATGCAGTTTAAAATATTCTTTCACTACAGGTTTGTTTTGTTTGTTGTTACATCACACAAACATAATTAAAGTCACATTGGCAACATCTAGCTAATTATTGGTGGAGGAAGACCCGCTATCTTATATCTAGGTAGAATCAGGGGTGCACTGCAGGTTAGCCGGAAAACCTCCACAAATGAAAGTTCTCAGCTCGAACTGGGATTCGAGCCCATGAAGTGAGGGTTTAATAAATGCATGTTCAACATGAACTTTTAGATTTTTGACTTAACCATTCTACAATTAAACCCTTAGGTGTGCAGATTCTCTCAAAGATGTAATAATTGCCTAAGCTTTATAAAGGTGTAAAAGAGCATATGCATGTTTGTTGTGTTAATCGTCCTACCAACAGTATTATCTGTTAACTGGAGACGGTGGCCACTTGGAGCAGATGTAGTGCTGCCTTCACTACGTATAGCATGGTGTGAACACATCGCATGATACCACTCCCAGTCACATTATCCTGACACCAGGCCAACCAGTCCGTGGAACTACCCTTATATTTGCCTGAGCGTTAGCAAAGGAGCTATACCACTACCATTTTTTACGACTTTGGTATGTCACGGCCTCCCGTACCTGATGCCGACGCAATACCCATTGCACTTCAAGGTCTGGTCGCATATGCATGTACAAATGGGTAAAGAGATGAAGTGCTCATAACAAGGCAGACAATCCTGACAAATGGCACTAAAAGCAAGGAAAAAGACACAAAAACAACCACCAAAAAAACAAAAGAAAAAAAAAATGAAAAAAAGAAGAAAAAAATTAAGACAATTACTGTTGCAGAACTGTGCAAGGAATAATAACCATCTCAGTGCCATGGATATTGTTTACCATCACCAGGGACACCTGGTGTGAACCATTAATTATCATCATCATCACATTGTTCGCCTCGCTTGTCAAAAAAGTTCAATTGCCATTAATGGATCCTTTTTTAAGCCAATCTTTTATTACTGGTTAGTGTGATCGATCAGTATGGAAAGAGGAAAGTAATTAATTCCAGTAATGGTTATTGGGAAATGGTTATTGCCTTATTTCTGATAAAAAATAGATCAATCATTCATTATTGGTAAAGGATATATAAGTGGATTTCAGGAAGATTTTTTCTCCTTAGATAACAGAAACCTTTAACCTGCCGCACTTTAACCCAAACAAATTCTTATTCATTTGCTCACAAAAGTACACGCAAACATAACAAGACATACTGATGCAAAGTGATGCTGGAGATCAGATGGTAGATATTGCTAGTGCAGATCCTGATCAGATATCACTATGCTGGAGCTGGATGATCTAGATCTACACTATTTGTTTGTTTATTGGGTTTATCATCCCCACCAACAGTATTTTGGTTATCTGCAGACGGTGTCCACTTGAAGCAGATATAGTGCTGCCTTCACTGTGCATAGCATGCCATGAACACCTGGCATTATACCACACCCAGTCACATTATCCCGACACCGGACTAACCAGTCTCGGAACCACCCTTTTATTTGGTTGAGAGTTAGCAAGGAAGCTATATCACTATCATTTTTAACGACTTTGGTTTGTCATGGCCAGGGATCAAACGCAGGGCTTCTTGTACCTAGAGCCGACACCCTATTGACTGTGCTACCAGGTCCGGTCTACACTATTTGCGTTGGTGAATTTGTGCTAGACAGGTTAATAGTTAGCTTGATGAATTTAATGTTATTATTTCTTTTTTAGAAATTTCTCAATTCAATGAATAACAAATATAAACGTCTTTTGACGTATGCCATTCAAAAGCTAAAAATAATCTTTGAAAAAACAAATAATGATTTGAACCGAAATTAACAAGAGCTTTACATAGACAGTGTACTTAACTTATGTCAGAGATGTTTAGTACAATGAAAATTTTAATCTGAAAAAGGGGCATTACCCTGGCAAAATGAATTTTAGGATAATCTGCTCTTGAGAAATAGGCTCTGCTTTTAACAGTGAACAAGTACCCCAAGTTTGAAGAGTTTAAACAGTTTTTGAGAAATGGATCTTAACAAAAATGTCAACACTGACACCATCAAGTGGATTGGACAACAACTCCAACATTTTTTTTCAAAACAAGTGGTGCATGTGATTTCAGTTAAACTATCTGGTTTACTGACAGACCAACAGAATTTCAGTTATTTGGAGACAATGTCCACTTAAAGCAGGTTTGGTGCTGCCTTTCACTGTGTATAGCACGCCAACTACCCCATGATACCACACCAAGTCATATTATCCTCACACTGGGCGGACAAGTTGTAGAGCTACCCTTATATTTGACTGAGCGTCAGCAAGGGAGCAATATCTCTGCCACTTATAAGGACCTAGGTAGGTTGCAGCTCGGAACCGAACCTGGGGCCTCCCGTACCTTGAGCCAACGCTCTAACGACTGCGTTACCAGGTCTCCAGTCAGACTGACTTAGTGTTCACTCAAAAGCATACATTGGCATAAATGTGCTGCTTCTACTGTGTTGGCATTATTCAAATACATGACATATAACAAAAGTTACACATTATTCTAACATCAACAAAACAAAATTGACATTCCTCACTTATACATCACTAATATGCCAAATCTAATCAGTATACACAAAGTGGTCATTGACTCTCATTCTTGTTTACATTTTTCTAGCTTGTTGTCTGCGAGAGGATCCAAGATAACTTATAAAGTCAGTGAGAAAACGTGAACAAGATCTGACATATACTAGCTACTGTATTGTCCATTTGCCAGAGAAAATGGATGACTGTTATCTGTTTTGTTTTAAAGGTGGTATTGAATAGTTTAAACCAAACATTTTTTTTCCCCCAAATAACCAAATAAATCATTGATCTGAAAAGGTCCTGAAAATGCTGTTCATTGTTGAACTAGATATGTGTGAGTAGTGACGCATAAACTCACACTTGTCATTGCAAACATTTATATCTGATCCACACTGCAGCGATAACTCTCTTTTAAATTTAATAGCCATGTGACCACTTACTTTCTGAGAGGACCTCCGGATAATCTGTTCTGATGACGATATCTATTTTTAGCAGAAATCAATATCGTACTTATTTATAGATTTGGAAAGAATGAAAATTTAAAGTTGGGTTTTTTTTTGCAATTCGTACAGTCTAACACTATACTTAATTTAAAATCACCTTAGTTTATACTTAAATATGAGTTAATGCTGAAATTATGGCCAAATTCCCCATAGAATTGGTAACAGATATTGTTACATGTATTTGATCAAGGCAAAATGTCTAATACCCTCTTAAATATAAACATGTTTAACTTTATCTTTACAAGAGCAAGACATTCAAACAGTAGTGTATTTTGGGTTTTATGGCACACTAAAACTTGATAGGTCATACAGCATCGAATACAGTAAAGTTTAACGTGAACTGAGTATAGTCAGGTTAAAATTAAAGTATGTAAGTAGGAATATAAAAATTAGTTAAAATAATTTGAAATTGAAGTGAAAACAGGTTAGTATAATAAAAATTTTAAAACTTTATAAATTTAGTATAATAAACAGTTTAAAAATTTAAAACTTATTAAGAATTCCAATCTTGTTCAGGAAGCAAACAAGCCTAGAATCGGACACTGTCCTAAACAGTTTGTACATGTAATTGACTTTAAAATACTTACACCGAATATGGTTTAGCAAATGATGAAATTCTGAATCTATTAATGAAGATCTCAGACTACACTATTTGAATAATTCATCATTTTATAATTAGCAAGGTAATGGCTCAAGTAGCCGCCAAACAAAACAACCTAAAAAATAAAATATCTAACAAGTATTCCACAGCTGTGAGAGCTAGCTTTTTTATATGTGTGGAACTCCCTAAATTACCAGCTAATGAAGTACAGTATAGCCACTTAGGTTGCTGCACATATTTAAATAACAGATAGTTATAATATTTGGCAAACAAAAATAGAACCATAAGTGATGGAAAGGCATGCTGCAAGGCACTGCAGAATATCGAGAATAGAGAAATAAGACTTTGAAAGCAATCAGTATAATAGAATATTTGTTTATTTCTGGCAATGTTACATCCTATTGTTTGGCCTTGTCAAGGGATAATATGATTTGGCATAGAATTGTGTCTAATGGTTCTAGCATGCTTTCACAGAGAAGACAGCAAACATGTCATGTGTTTACATCATGCTCGTACAGAGACGTCAGCAAATGTCATGTGTTGATTTTACATGCTTTTCACAGAGAAGGCAGCAACTATGTCATGTGTTTATTACAGGCTTTCACAGAAACGGCAGCAATTATGTCATGTGTTTATTACAGGCTTTCACAGAAACGACAGCAATTATGTCATGTGTTTATTAAAGGCTTTCACAGAAAAGGCAGCAATTATGCAATATGTTCATTAGGGATAGAAACCGTGTTGTCACCGGTATTTATTCACTATATTAGTCAATATCAGTATGCAAATGGCTAAAAAATCAAGATAGTATTCAATTTCACAAAATAACAGTATACCAGAAGTAACAGTTGCAAAGTTTTCATCATGTATTCTAATATATTGGCGAATACCATGTTTATCTTCAGCACTGATTGACACAGTCATAATTTAATTGTTTAAAAAAGACCAAAGCTTCAGTAAACGATGTTAGGCCTAATAAAGTAAATGTGGAATTTTTCCTAAATTTATTAGCACGCAGTTCTTGATTGTTAAATAAATACAATAAATTTTGACTACTATCATTATAAAACTGAACCAGGCATGATACAGTAGTTTCTGAAGATTGAACTAAAACTAAATTAGAAGTGCAAATGCATACTATTCTTATAACCGAGATATGGTAGAAGTGTTCTTCTAGTTAACAGGTTAACCCGTCAAATTTTTGAAAAGGTTATTAGTTATTTACTTCATCACCATTACCATCTCTAGGGTTTATGGCATGCTATCAAAGAAGGCTGCAACTATAGCATATGTTATGGCATGCAATCGCAGAGAAGGCAGCAATTATGGCATGTGTTATGGCATACTATCATAGAGAAGGCAGTAATTATGGCATATGTTATGGCATACTATCACAGAGAAGGCAGTAATTATGGCATGTGTTATGGCATACTATCATAGAGAAGCCTGTAATTATGGCATATGTTATGGCATACTATCACAGAGAAGGCAGCAATTATGGCAAGTGTTATAGCATGCAATCCAAGAGAAGGCAGCAATTATGGCATGTGTTATGGCATACTATCATAGAGAAGGCAGTAATTATGGCATATGTTATGGCATACTATCACAGAGAAGGCAGCAATTATGGCATGTGTTATGACATGCAATCCAAGAGAAGGCAGCAATTACGGCATGTGTTATGGCATGCAATCCCAGAGAAGACAGCAATTATGGCATGTGTTGCGGCATGCAATCCCCAAAAAAGGTAGCAATAAAGAAAATCTGTTTCTAATCAACACTATATCCATATGAACATAACTCTGTTATTGAAACAAGGTTTACAACAAACAAAAAACCCAGAAGATCACTTGTGAAACAATAAATCTATGATAACAAAATAATTACAATAATAACTTAAGCTCTAAGAAGTATTCCTGTGGTCTATTAATAACAATGAGCATTGTGTAATTGTTATACAACTAAGAAACATTCACAAGGAGTAGGTCCTCATACAGTTCTTGCAGCATCTGTAGTGCCCTGTATAACCACATTCCATTCATCCATCAGATTTACTTAACAGAGTGTGGAGGACTCCATTCATCCGTCAGATTTACTTAACGCAGTGTGGAGGACCCAATTTCCCGAGAGATGACTAAAGCTTTTTAACCAATCAATGACAATCAGGATAAGAAGATACATAAAACAATGATCAGCCAATTATCTAATGCTTCTACAGTCTCACACCATGTAACCAGAGACCTTTCCAGAACAGTAAAATCGGAAGAAAAGAGCAAAGCAGTGATCACTTGTTTGTTGTTACTTCGCACTGACACAATTATGGTCATATTGGCAATGTCCAGCTAATTATTGGTGGAGGAAGACACCCAGATTTATGTTTAGCCTGAAAACTTTCCCCACATGAAAGTTCTTGCCTCTACAAGGACCCAAGACCCATGTGGCGAGGGGTTGAAAGTCTAACTGCTCATCTACGAGCAAATCACAAAGCAGTGATTTGAATAATGAAATGTCTTTTTCATAGAAGGTAGATTTTTCTCAGGTTTATGTCTTGAAGTAATTTCAACAAACAAATGATCAGGACTTTAGCAGGGCTGATCCAGATCAGACTGTATTGACTGAATGAAGAGGAGTAAGACTACAAAATGTCTGGGTAGAACCACAGATGCACCACAGGACGCCTTGAGGATTTTATGGCATGATTCTTTCCCCATAACCATTGCTTAAACTGAAGGTTAAAGGCTAAGGGGTCCTATACTAGTATTTCATTGATTTCCTTTAACAGACAGGCTACTTTATATTTTATAAACTGAGCCTTGAGCTGTATTGTTTTTTTTCTCTTTCTTTTCTCTTTTTTATATTTAATTTGTTTTTATATTTTTTGTGGGGGAGGGGTGCATTAGTGGGGTATTCTTATACACGATACCAATAAAATTATGGTCCTTCTGGCATGTTGTTGATAGAACCAGCAGTACACTCCATACCTCCCTACATGTAAGTTATCACATTAGCCAGGTCTCGAACCTGTGCAGTAAGGGACTAAGGAATTACAATGTCAGTATCATAGGCAGTTCAATCCCTTACAGCCTCATCAGGGTTACGGAAGAAGTGTGTTTACAGTCAATATTACAATCTTACATCCTCATCAGGGTTACAGTAGAAGTGTGTTTACAGTCAATATAACAATCTTACATCCTCATCAGGGTTACAGTAGAAGTGTGTTTACAGCCAATATTAAGATCTTACATCCTCATCAGGGTTACAGAAGAAGTGTGTTTACAGCCAATATTACAATCTTACATCCTCATCAGGGTTACGGAAGAAGTGTGTTTACAGTCAATATTACAATCTTACATCCTCATCAGGGTTACAGAAGAAGTGTGTTTAAAGTCAATATTAAGATCTTACATCCTCATCAGGGTTACAGAAGAAGTGTGTTTACAGTCAATATTACAATCTTACATCCTCATCAGGGTTACAGTAGAAGTGTGTTTACAGTCAATATTACAATCTTACATCCTCATCAGGATTACAGAAGGAGTGTGTTTACAGTCAATATTATGATCTTACATCATCATCAGGTTTACAGAAGAAGTGTGTTTACAGCCAATATTACAATCTTTCATCCTCATCAGGGTTACGGAAGAAGTGTGTTTACAGTCAATATTAAGATCTTACATCATCATCAGGGTTACAGAAGAAGTGTGTTTATAGTCAATATTAAGATCTTACATCCTCATCAGGGTTACAGAAGAAGTGTGTTTATAGTCAATATTAAGATCTTACATCCTCATCAGGGTTACAGAAGAAGTTTGTTTACAGTCAATATTAAGATCTTACATCCTCATCAGGGTTATGGAAGAAGTGTGTTTACAGTCAATATTTTGATCGTACGTCATCATAAGGCTAACATAAGAAGTATGTTTACAGTCAATATTATGATTTTATATCCTCATCAGGGTTACAGAAGGAGTGTGTTTACAGCCAATATTACAATCTTACATCCTCATCAGGGTTACATAAGAAGTGTGTTTACAGTCAATATTACGATCTCGATCAATCATAACTCCAGCAAATCCCAACTGGTCTACAAATGACTAGTGTTTTGGATGTAAATGTCAAATGTTTCCCTCTTCTGGTATAATTCTCTATGCATGGCCTAGTTGTAAGAAATCAATATTTGTCTTAGCATACCATGATCCACATTCTACAGACATATCCACAAAAATAGACCTGAGCTTATTTCCATATATTGCCTCAGTCGCTCCTTAAACACTGGAAATAAATTGTCTAGGTATCAAGATAACGCAGGGGATAATACTTATTTATATTACAAATAAATAAAAAAATTAATTAAGTTTAAAAATAACAGAACCATTGATAATCACTTTTTTTTAGCTCTTCTGGTGACTAGCTGCTTACCTAAAGGTCGCCACTTGGCGCCTCAATGGGAACCTGATTTTATCCGCATTACAAACACTGATTTACAACATTTCTTTTATGAAATACGAACAATTTCATGCAACGTTATGTTCAAAAGAGATAAAAATATAAAATAAAAATTGACATTTTCAAGTCTTTTCTAAAGTTTACGGTGGATTATATGAAACAAGTCCATAAAATTATGGATCACACTATTTGCACAATTCTGATCAATTCATGCTTTGTAAATTTAGTTATACATGTTGAAGCACAGTGGAGAACCCACGATAATAAATTGCACGTGTCTATCATGATAATTTTCACATCAATCAAATGTAACGGGCCAAACAAGAAAAAGAAATACAAGTAATCCCAGTCAATCCTGATATACATATAATATCTTCTTATTTATCTAAATAAACAAGATTCTTATTTAATTGATAAAATTTATTTTTAAAAAAAGCCATTTTTCCACAATTTTTTTATATAAATGAAAATCATACCATCTTACAATTCAATTACACATTTAAGCTATGTTTTTTATAAAGCTAAAATGCTTGATTTGGTCTGTATGTATATATAGCAAAAATTTTCTATTTTTATAGGTTTTCAAAGATCTTTGATATGATCCTTAATTCTAGTGATATACAACTAATACTTCTCATGCACAAAACATAACATTTTGGTTGTGTACTTTACAAGCCAATATTCACTTTAAATACATGAATGTCTATTTTAACTTTTTTTCTATAGTACAAGAATTAAATACGTCATTATTGTCAATAATAGAACAACTAAGCATTATTCACCTTTCTATTTAACACCCTATTGTCACCATCCAGTATTAAGTACAGTTAAATATATGGCTACATTTTCTGCTAATACGTACCATAGAAACTGTTTAAAGTTACCATAAAATCGGAAAAAAATAACTGAAAACTTACCTCCAGCAGTGCGTGTAACTGGCCTTCATGAACACAAACACCAAGAAACCTGAAAATAAAAAAAATAATGGGGATAAGCATTTCTTCCTTAAGCTTCAATTATTTATCAACTATACAAATTATTTGCTTTTAATTACTAGCAAAAGTACCAAAATATATTGCTTGGGTTTCCTGGGCAAAAAGTACAGCTCCTGATCAGACAGAATATGTGTTTATAGCTAGTCTGGCCTAGCAGCAATAGAGATTATATGTGTACCGTGTTTATTGTCCTACTGACTCTCTTTCAGTTATCCAGAGTGTTCATTTGAAGCAGATATAGGCCAGTATTCACTAACTATTCTTAAGCAAAAATTGGTTAAGTCATGGATTTCAATTCACAATATCTTCATTATGTATTAAGCTACATGTCTTGGTGAAGTGGTAGAGTCGCCAATTTGTAACTCCTCCGACTGCTTAGCCTCTCACCACATGGGTCCGAGTCCCATTCGGGGCGAAGGACTTGATGTGAGAAAGTCTTTAAGCTGACTTGCAGTGCACTGGTGGTTCTACCCAGACATGTGTCTGGGGTCTTCCTCCACTAAAAGCTAGACATTGCTATAATTATCATAAATGGTCGCTGCAATGTATTTAAAATCAAATCAAATCATTAGCTTCATGTCTGTATTTTTGAATGATACTTTACTACTTTGAGCTTACAATCACATTAAAGCTTCATAAATAAGCTTAGTTTCGTTGGTAGGAAAATTGTGACTTATGCTTAAGTCATGACTTAAGCCAGTATTCACTAACTATTCTTAAGTAAGAATTGCTCAAGTCATGGATTTTAATCCACAATACCTTCATTATGTATTTAACTCCATGTCAGTATTTTTGCATGACACTTTATCTTTGCTACTTTGAGCTTAAAATCACACTGAAACTTTATAAATAAACTTTGTTTTGTTGGTATGAATATTGTGACTTGGGCTTAAGTCATGACTTAGATTTATGAATGGTTGGTGAATTTTGCCCATCGACTAAGGATATACATCTAAGCTCAACTAAAAATTATAGAAAAGCATTACAAGTAAAAACTAAGTTAAATTGTCACTATTTGGTACAATGATTTTTTAAAAACATTTTCTAATGGAAACGAGTGAGGAATAAATATAAATTTAATATACCATTTTTACACCAAAAAAAGTTGTAGTAATTGTTTAACCATGCAGACAGTTTGTGATTGAAATCACATTTTACAAACCACTAGTGGAAAATAGCTGAAATTTAGGAACAGTTTTGAGCCCTACAAATACACTTTACGGTACATTAACTCTTGTTATTGGAATAGGGAAGCCCAAAT
Organism: Sinonovacula constricta; assembly: GCA_007844125.1. Classification (NCBI taxonomy): domain Eukaryota; kingdom Metazoa; phylum Mollusca; class Bivalvia; order Cardiida; family Solecurtidae; genus Sinonovacula; species Sinonovacula constricta. The sequence goes on from CM017562.1 coordinate 28,812,061, forward strand.
TGTATGAATCAATTTAAAACCAATGTCAATGTTAATTAAGTAGGGTTCAGGGGATACTTGATGCGGGTAAATGTCACATCTATCTGCCTCAATCTAACCCTGCTTAACATTGGGGGCATTTTTTAAGTAAATCCTTTATTGCTCATGAAACTCTATATAACTAGTTATCAATTAATGTAATTTGGTTAAGTGTCACACTTTTTTTGGCTAAATTGGGAAGTAAGAGGTAGAATTCAATCAAAATCCCATTTCCTTCACTTTTTTGAGTGTTGCAAATATTGTCTCATAGGTTGATTACCTTATTTGTTTTGTTTGTGTTTTGTTACACAGCACGAAACATAATTTTGGTGTCTCATGATATAATACTGAACCAGTTATATTTTCCTCATGGAATAACACTTTTCATAGGTACATGTATAATTATTGAAATACATCACAGCGACCAGTTATGATCATTATAGTGATGTCCAGCTATTTTTGGTGGAGGAAAACCCCAAAACAAATGTCAGAGTAGAACCAGAGGCACACTGCAGGTCAACATGTATAATAATGACCAAGATGATAAATATAGTAATAAAACATCATCACACACATCTCCATTCCTCCAATCCCTTCAATTTCAAAGAAGAAATATTAGTTTATATATATTTTAATATTTCTTTGAATAAAAAAGGGGTGGAAAAAAAATTACAAGAATTTAACAATTTGTAAACAAAATCTTATTTCTTTTTTCAGTTCTAAAAATGCTATTTAGTCAAAAAGATGACTTTTTTGTTGTTGTTGACAAAAAATGGAAAAGATTTTTATTTATTATTTTTTTATTGAAAAAAATGATAAAAAATATATTTATTTTATAGAATAAGGATATGACCTAATAATAGATATAAAATTGATAAAAAAAATAAAATCAGTGCTGAAGCTATGGGGATGATGACACATTTAAAAGAAAAAGCTGTGTAAACTAAATGAGTGTCATTATCTATCACAATCAGGAACTACTTTTATAGATAAGACGCACACAAAGATAAGACGCACCCCCTCTTCGAGGTCTAGAATCAAGGAAAAAAGCAAATTATCAAAGACAAGACACATCCCCGATTCACTAATCCATCTGGCCGCCATTACGAAATTCCCACGTCGCCGCATCGCTTGATTTGACTCGAGGGAACATGTTCAAATTGTTCCGTAAGTCGTTGTTTGCGCCGAGTGCTTATTATTCTCTAAGTGTCTTGAATAATACGTCGCGACTGTTTGCCTAGTGAGACCGTGTGTATTGTGTTACGTTATGACACTCTACCCCAATATATCGTTTACACGCCAGACAGGATATTCTCGCGGCTATCCCAGCCCTACACAGGAGAGAACATCCTGTTTCACGCGGCAGCATGTCATAAAAACAATTAAGTTCTCGGCCTATAATTAAGTTCTCGACACATGGAACAAACACACAAATGACATTTAAAATAACAACTAAAGGCTTTTATATGTTCATTTTCACACCATGCTATTTAAGTGGCCGCTTGCCAACAAATTAGTTCTATGCACCTTTGTAATGACTTACGGATGATGGACGATCTATTAACATCCAAAAGAGGTGTGAAAACTTGTCTGCGCAAATAGCCGGTGCACATTTTATTGTTGTTAAGTGGGTTTTCAATTTCAACTTAAAATTTATTCGTAGTTAACATTTAAAATAAAACAAATTTCAATTCAAAATTGATCAATTGAATAATAATATATATTACTTAGACGATGATAATAACAGCGTCGTCAATTAATATGCCTGTTCCACTAAAACTCAATAACCGTTTCCGGATTATGAAACTTCGCCGATTTTGTTAGAATAAATTGATATTTACGCAAATATCTACTGCATATTGTTGTTTTATGTATACACAAACAAATTTAAATGTCTCTTTTTATGTTTAATGTCAAATTTTAGGTAAAAACAATGTAACCTTTTCCTTAAAATAGCACAATACAGTTGTCTATGGCCGATACTATCGGCGATATTCTCTGCGGTCGGATTAGTCTAAGGGTCAATTTTGGTCTGGGAAAAAAGGGAAAAACTTAAATTCGCATGTATAAGACGCACCCCCCCCCCCCCCCACCCCCCGTTTTAATCATCATTTGGGGCAAAAAACTGCGTCTTATCTATAAAACTTTACGGTAGGGTTGAAAATAGATAGTTCCTCTGTGATGTCATAGGCACTTATAGACAGTTTAAGGCAGCCATCTTGGAAGGCAGAAGCTAATGCATGCTGAAATCTGGAAATATGTGCTGTAGTAAACTCACCACTGTGTGTTTATTTTTCAGTATAATTTACTGAATTTTATAACAAATTAAACAGCTTTTATGAAGTATCTTAATATCAAAACTAAATTTTGATAGTTTAAAAGGTTAAAAAAAAAAATACAACCAAAAAAGATGCACTGTTCATTCTGTGTAAGGATGAGTCAATAATTTTACTTATTTCTGTGTATTAATTCTTTTTGCATTGATCAATTTTAAAAATATTGATTTCTAAAAATATGAATTTCAAGAGCTTTCCAATGGTGTATAGCTTTTAATTTTTGGACCACAATTTAAGAAATTGCAAGAAAATGAACCTGATGCTTCTATACAAATCATCTGAAAATCCCTTAAAGTTACCATCCAAGTTGGCTGTTAAGATAAGGGATCTTCACTGATGTGGGAACTATCTATTGCCAACGAATCCAGGATACAGACAATTTGTCATCATTGGTTACTGGGGCAACCCTAGTATTTTATCTCTACATGTATCAGGAAGGATGCTGTAGTGTCACCAAGTTAAGGACCAAACTCTCTCATGCACATTCCTGAACTTTTATAAAAATAAATTTACCTTAGGCAATTAACTAAGAGTTGTTTGGTCAGGATTTGCACTATTTGCTGCTGAGTCTCATGTAATCAAACTTGTTATTTTTACAGGTAGCTGCGAGCCACTGGGCTAATTGCACTTGAAAAAATATAATGAGGTCATAATATTTTTGCTGCTTTAATGACCCTTTTTTTAATGGTGACAGCTGATGGCTTGGAGAGAGAAAACTATTTTATAGCACAAGTCTTATGCTCAAATGTATGTAGATATGTTGAGAAAATATTTCAAATCATTCACTTTATTGTGGCGATCAAGTTAATTTTTCTCAGGCAAAATTCACAAAAATTTGTGTGAATATAAACTCCATTTACAGTTTTAGTAATCATGGATTATTAGCATTAACAACACAAATATGTGTAGCCGGGTGATATGGAGAGAATGTGTATGCGGTCCGATTAGCTCAGTCGGTAGTCCTTCGCCCTGTTAGCAAAGGATCCCGGGTTTGAGTCCGGACTGGCTGCACATTTTTCTCCCTATGTTACAATGATGCCCAAAGTAAATGACCCGCCGTTGTTACGGCACAAGTGCTTGAGTAGTGCTTGTGAGTTGTATGTAGAGTATATGGTCTGTGGAAATTCAAGGACGAATTTCAAGTGGCCCGGGATGTACGTAGCCGGGTGATAGAGAGAGTGTGTTTGCAGTCCGGATAGCTCAGTCGGTAGAGCATTTGCCCTGTTAGCAATGGGTTCCAGGTTCAAGTCCCGGACAGGCTGCACATTTTTCTCCCTATGTTACATGTGTTTCAAATGTAACCCAATGTATCACATCCACTGTAAATTTAGTCACAATTGTCTAGTCTTGAAATCGTTGGAAACAGTCACATCCCAGTGAGGAAGGGGTTTTAGGATTAAGCAGAGAGATGGCTACAGGATCTTAACTAATCAATGACAATTAATGAGAACAAACAATAATCCACCAATTATTTAATGCTTCTACAGTCTCACACCAAGTAACCAGAGAGCATTTCTCAGCGGAACCAGAGCAACATGGCAAAGCAGTGATTTGAGCAAGACTTTTTCATACAAGGTAGATTATTCATTTTCATCAAAACTAGTAATGCTAACCACAGATTATCAATTTTGGGGGTGGGGCAGGGAGAAGGTGGGGGGAGAGGGTGTTTCTCTCCATTTTGGAAAAATGACCCAACCCCATGAATTTGGAAAAGCTGAAACCATTTTTTATATATAAAATAAAGCAAAAATCAAATATTTGGTTAATTCAACTCCTTTTATATTTCACTCAATTACAAAACAATATCTATTTCTCATGTGATTGAAACAGTCAATTATGTTATTTATTTGACCAGGGATGAGAAAAACAATTTTTTTCAGTCTTTGAGTTGGGACCTCTCTCCTTGAAATTGGGGAAATAAAAAACTTTTTGCGATTGGGAATCCAATCCAATATCACTCTTCAAAACAGGAAAGAAACAACAAAAAAACACCTGAATTGTCAATGTTCCTTAGTTTCATGTTTATCCTTATACACATTCAGATAGCAGGAAAAGACTCAGTCGTAAATAATGTGGATCCAGAGCAGACATGATAGGAGTAGCTTAACCAGGATGATTGTCGGTGGTTCTACCCTGACATTTGTCTGGGATCTCCCTCTACCAAAATAGTGGATGTCACTGCAATGATCATAATTGATCACTGTGATATATTTCAAAAACATACAACAAAAAAAACAGTTTTCGTGTGGTATGTGACATATATTAAATCAGGGCTTCCATGTGCCACGTGACAGTGATGTATTTAAAAAAGCAACAATGGATGTCTTATAAATTCTTTCCCAACTATTATAAATTACGAGACTTAAACATTTCAAGAAGAATGGTTTAAAACAGAACAATAAATGTTAATCTGTCAGAACGACAATAATTTCCATGGACAAGCCTGATCATAAGCTTTTATTGATAAATAAGCACTACCTCAGAAATATATACAAAGATACCTCCATTCTGTATAACCTCAGGTAGTCCATAAAATGGAACACTGGAAATCTTCCATAGGCATAAAAACAACAAGGTCTGTATTCCTACCTGAGAATATTTCCATGCGAGAGCCTGTTCATTAGCTGCAGCTCCCGCAGGACGTTGGGCTTGTTGTCCTGTATCTTGTTCATCTTCAGAACTTGCACCACACCAGTCGTACGATGGGTCACCTGAAACAAACACAAACATGGGAATTATGTCACCTGTCAGTCACATCTAAATGACTGATATCAATTTGACTAATCATAGACAAGGACAATGTGGATGAATGGGCAAACACAGGAAAAGTATGTAACAATAAGATGCCCTAACATCATTACAGTAGTTTCATTATAGAAATTTTTCCCCAACTTTATGAGGTTTTGGTTCAATGCCTCAGCCTTTCTATATAGGAATTTTTAAGACAAGGAACATGGCCATGCCTGAAAACCATGTTTTCAAGATTTTATGAAATCTAATCCCAAGCTAGGTCCTCATGCAAGCTTGCTGTATCCAAAATTTCAGCAAGATTGGTTTATCCAAACTAAAATTATTGACCGGAAATTGTTTGTCTATTTTTAGCAACAGTGACCTTGACCCGACTGGCCCCAAATTCAATCCAAAGCTCGATCTTCGTGCAAGCTTGCTATATCCAAAGTTTCTGCAAGATTGGTTTATCAAACTGAAGTTATTGACCGGAAACCCTCTGTTTGATGCCACCTGCCCCCGAGCCCGCCCGCCGACCCACCTGCTGCCCGCCATACCCCAATCTAATAAACAGGATTTTTGTTGAAAACCTGGTTAATACAAAGAGCAAATTAGAAAATAAAAGCTGAATTTAAGATTTTCCATATACAATATAAAATCTGTTGCAACAAGTGTAACAATCCCTGCTAGAAAATTGATTAAATTCTAAACAAAGCAAATTAATAGAAAATATTTAGTTGCTTTTTTTTTGTCTTTCAGAAAAATGTCAATGCAGAGGTTCTTTTTATGGAACGAAAAATGCTGCTTAAATAATAAAGTCCAAATAATAATTTTGGCATTTCATTCATTAATTTTTGAAGGAACAATTGAAGTATAAAATGGGTGGGGTGTGCTTACACAGTGTTGGTTTAACACAATGCATGTCTAGTGTTGCATTAAGGTAGACAAAAAAATAGGGCAACAGTCTTGTAATAAGAGCTGGATCAATAAAAGACAAAAGGCAAGTTTAAAGTTAAATTAAATACAAATAATTTTGGCAATGAAAAAAAGATTAATCAGCACAATAATATTGTGAAATATTTAAATATTCACTCTAGTATTCAAGCAGAAAAATGTTAGTAACACAATTGAAATATTTAACAAATTAAAAAATTAACATAAATGAATCTTTCTCGATTATGAAGCGTCAAAATTATTTGTTTCATTTTACCATTCATTATAACAGATTAATAATTTAAGAGATTTATCGCATGTCAATAATTCAAGTTAAATTTACTCTTCAGGACACTAAGTCCTGCTCTTATATGCTTTAACAAACCTATGATTGGTGTTTAACGTTATAAATAGAGCTCTTTTTTATAAACAACTTTCAAGCATATATATATTGTTTGAGGAAAATTTCCTTGATTACTGCCATGTATAGTACCAGTAAACTTAAAAGTTCAACACTAAATACTGATTACAGGCACACCTTCATGTGACCTGCCATTAACCCTGTATTAATTTGGACAATTAGTGAACATAATTACTGGCTAATTGTTTTCTTAATTGAATGTACAGCCTTTATCCTGTAAGGAGATATATACCCACTGGTATAATTTGCTGACCTTAGGTAAATTACCGACCATTTGGTTTGGTTCCTAAATCGCACACTTAAAACAGCACTTTAAAATCCGCAGAAGATTAAGATTTGTTAAGAAACTCAAACTTTGTGCAAAACAATATTTCAGTCACAGAAATTAGGATTGAAATTGACAAGCAAGTCAGGCTAGTAACTAAGCAATTTTCACTAGCCGGAAAGAAAATTCATTAGCCAGAATTAAATTCTGTTTTAATTTTGCAAGTAAGCCAAATAAACTAAGATAAATACGGAAAAAAACACCATTTAAGTATCAATCGCTTGGTAACTTCATGTTTATTTTACCGGGTTTTGCACCCGAAACATGTTTCAGTTTAAATTTCTCTGTCATTTTGTTCCGTGGCCCAGCTGATTTTAATTTGGTATAGAACATAATGTACCATGCAGGCACCAGAATACCGTGTGGTTCCTGCACAGTAAACATATTATCAGTTTAGTGCGCATAACATGTTTATGATACAAGAGACAGCTTGCCAAATGAAACAAGCAGCTCAAAAGTTTACAAATAAAAATTGAAAGTTTGTTTGTTTGTTTGTTTATTGGGTTTATCGTCCCACCAACAGTATTTCAGTTATCTGGAGACGGTGTCCACTTGAAGCAGATATAGTGCTGCCTTAACTGTGTATAGCATGCCGTGAACACCTGGCATGATACCACACCCAGTCACATTATTCTGACACTGGGCCAACCAGTCGTGGAACTACCCTTATATTTGCTTGAGCGTTAGCAAGGGAGCTACACCACTACCATTTTTAACGACTTTGGTATGTCGCGGCCCGGGATCGAACCCGAGGCCACCAGTACCTGGAGCCGATGCTCTACCGATTGCGCTACCAGGTCCGGTCTAAAATTGAAAGTACAATTCTTTTTTAATGATCAGGATATTAGAAGCCCATCCGGTTAGTAAAATAGGAATTTTACTAGCCCGAGAGAAAATCTACTAGTTTTTTGCTGTCAGGCTAGCGCTAATTTCAACCAATGAAATTTATAAAATAAAGGATTGCCCCCATATTCAAATATTAAGTAAAACTTGCATTTTGTAGCCACCCAACTCGGGACAGTGTTCAACTAGTTTGCATCATAAGACAAAATATGCAAATCAGAAAAATGTTACCATTTAAAAAGTTTGTATATGTTTGTTTTCAAATGTGTACAACTGAGCGATTCAACTACAAATTACTATTACAGTTTAGTAGATATTTATTTTTAAATGATATATTAATGTCAATGTTCCATGCAGAATTTTATAGGGGGTGGTGATAGTGACATAATGATGAATAATATAAAGTGCAGATTGCAGGGTTCTATGTGTGTATGCTATAATTTGACTAAGCTGATTTAAAGACACAAAATGCCAAGTCTCACCGTATTCCAGTGTGTGCGCCAATCTGTCTAGGGTAACATAAATAAGTCAATCATTTTCTCCTCCCTTCAGAAGTCTATCTCTCATATTTGACTGGATCAAACTCTGGCTTATCATTTTTATCAGCACTGTTGAAACCATATGACAGCACCTACAAGCTGTTATCATGCATATAGTCGAGGATAAAGTCAACACAAACCTTTAATGAAGAAATCTGACCTCATTAAACAGCTCTGAAAGTTGATCTATATTCAAACAGATTATTTACTGAATGAATATTATCTTCAAACAGAGAAAAGTATGAGACCTAATGAAGTAAATATTGATTGAGGGATGCCAACACTGGATTTGTTTACAAGGTCCCTAAATGGGGTAGATCCTAGAACATTGGCCGATAGAGGCAAGATTTCAAAATGGCACTCAGAACTTAGAAGGAACAAATGAATGACTACATTACTGACAACATCAGCACACTCGCTTATGTTTGTATTCTTCATTACCTACTAAAAAAGTTCACAATGCTTAAAAAAAAAAACATGTTCTGAACAATAAGGTCTGTTTAGAACAAAATTTCTACCTAGTTTGTTCTGGTCTAGGGGCAATAGTGACAGAATTTCAAAATGGTACCAAAAAAAATCTTTTTGGGAAAAGCATGTCAACTGGTTGCCACATGCTTCACACTCAGATCGATTGGATTAACTATTTTTGATTGACAGGTATTATTGAACAGATAGGAAAGTAATTGTCATGATTATCATTATGCAGTGTCAAGTGCTTGGGATCCTTCCTGATGTAAATGTCCTTAAATAGCAAGAAATTTCACAATATCAACCATTTTACAGTAACATATAGTTCCCACATCAGTGAAGATCCATTTTTGGGGAGCCATCTTGGATGGTAAATTCAAGGGATTTTCTGAGGAATTGTATAGAAGCGTAAATTTTATTTTCTTGTAATTGTTTCAATTGTGGTCCAAAAATTAAAAGCTATACATTGGAAAGCTCTTGAATTTCATATTTTTAGAATACAAAATTTTTAAAATTAACAAATGCAAAAGAATTAATACACAGACAGGGGCATGTCTATACGACTTTGGAGTTTACGCAATATTCCTAGAGAGAGAGCATGCTGTCTCCACCTCTTTCCCCTCACCCCCACCCCTGACATTTCTTTTTTCCATAGAACGCCGTAGATGCATTTTGTGGTGGGTCGAGGACTCTCACTATCTCAGTACAAAGAATTGTCCAAGTGCAGGAAGAGACAGAAATACGTCAAACAGGATTGCAGCAGAATGTTTAGAAATCTCTAAACACAACTAACTGATAGTGCCTAACCCGGGCTAGGCGATTATTTTCATACGCTTGAGGAAGTTTTTATTTTATTTTTTCGATTTTTGGAAGCAACTGTATGCAGGTGCGTAAGTGTGTAAGCCCAAACATGCCCCTGACAGAAATAAGTGAAATTATTGGTTCATTCTTAAACAAAATGAACAGTGCATCTTTTTGGGTTGTATTTTTTTTTTACCTTTTAAACTTTCAAAATATAGCTTTAATATTTATAATACTTCATAAAATCTGTTTAATTTGATATAAAATTCAGTAAAAATAGACTGAAAATCAAAACACAGCAGTGAGTTTAATACAGCACATATTTCCAGATTTCGGCCTGCATTCGCTTCTGCCTTTAAAGATGGCTGCCGTAAACTGTCGTATCAGTGCCTATGACATCACATGGGAACTACTGGGCATGGCATTAAAATATAGCATAAGTAGCTATAGATAGGAATGGTCCCTTATATTTCCTTTTCAAATGACTGTGACCTTATTTTATTTTTTTTGTTAAATTGCACCGACACAATCATGGTCATACTGGAGACGTTCAGCTAATTATTGGTGGAGGAAGACCCCAGACTTATACCTTGGAAGAACCACCAGCGCACCCAGGGAAGCTGGAAAACCTTTCATGAAAATTCTCGCCCCAACAGTACTCGAACACAGGATGAGAGGCTAAGGAGTTACAAGTCAGTAACTCTTACCGCTAGGTGACTGTGACCTTAATCATGATTGCACTTAAAAATGTTATGCGCAACACACTTTCTAGTTAAATAATAGTTCTATTTAAGTACTGTAAAATTAAAAAATATGACAGTGTGATTACTGTTACTAAAAATAGATGTTTAAAAAAATAACACAGAAGAATCTTCAGACATTATAGGAACTATCTATTGCCCTTTTTATGTTTTACAGATTTTTTAATAAACCTTCTCCTTTAATGTTTTATCTTATGTTCTACACTTTCTAACCTTCTGAGCAGTACAAACAACATCTTATGTAGTAAATCCTTCTAGTTCTATCAGATCAAAGCTAAATTTGATCCAAAAACACTAACACCTGATTAACAAAAACTTGCAAGGTATCCATTTATTCTATTAATGAATGACACAAACTTCTAATCTAGTTAGGACAGATTATCTATCATCCTTTGTTAAGAGTAAAGCAGTACTATTCATGGATAAGACAACTAACAAACGATTACGTCATAAGTCCCATCACCTGTATAAGTAATAATTCACTTAATAATTCCTTTAATATCATGTTTATTGTCATGCACTAAGTTTGTTACGAAAATACAATATATCTAGATATTGTTAAGTATAAGGCTAATAATACGAATATAGTTAGTTTGAACTTTAATGTGAATGCTGCATCTTTTCTTATATTTATATATATATAATAAATATATATAATTGTATTATTACTTGTACTTAATATATATATAAGTTCTATGTATTTTTTACAAATTCTTATGTGAAAATACATGGGTTTATCGTTTCACCATCAGTATTTCAGGTACTTAAAAACTTGAAGGAGGTTTATTGCGGCCTTTATTTTTCAATCTTTCATGATCTGTTTTTGGCAAAAGGCAGGGTTACACAGTTAAAATCCTTTAGCAGAACAAAGTCATGAAATGTTTCCATCCTGTTTAAACTACAGCCAAAATTTGTATTAAAACACTAAACGGAGTATAAAATTACAAATGAACCCTCAGATGGCTCATGAATACATGTTCAGTATTGAGACTTTTATTTAATGTAACCAGCATTGGGTGATTGTGACCAACTTCTCAGTGATAATGGAGATCAATCTGTCTTGATTTTCAACTTTTAACCTTCTTCAGTTGTTCACTACATTGAATGTGGAGTGTCACCATCTTAAAAGAGATGGATTATCTCAGACAAAACTTACATACAATTTTTCTCCACCCATCGGTTGTTATTGTGTTAACTTCTTTTTCCCAAAGCAGTGAATACAAGTGACCATGCATCTCTTAAATTTGTAAATGTTATTATATTTATGGTATGACCACAGACTTTACATTTCAGGATACTAAACTTTTAGGAATTAAATTCCGAAATTAAATAGTGTGTTCCTCAACCATATACTTTTTTATATAGTATGTCCTAAATATATTGTTTTATTCTAATTGTTATTTTATTCACATTGTGAACAATTAGTCATTCTGTACTAAAATATTCAATTTTAAGAGGAGATCCATAATAAAGGTCACCTTAAAACTCACAGGCAATTTCCTTACAACCAAGAGCCCACTTCCAAAAAAAAAATTAAAAATTTAGGATGAAACAACAATTTGTATAACAGGACCTTTAAAAACCACTGGTAATAATCTTATCCCTGGCTTAGCCCAGTGCATTACCGTATCCTAAGGGTTTTGTCCCAGTGACCTGATTAACCTAGATAAGACATAGGTGAGAACCAGCAAGTCCACTCCCTTGGGACAATAGAAATGACTGGGCAAGATTTCAACCTGACCCTGCTTGTAGCCACATCAAGCTCTAAGGCTTAGCATAAATCTATTAGGCTTAGGCAAATAATGCAGATCCAGCAAAGTCAGGTGATCAGGATCTACACTAACTGCGACTAAGTCTTTAAAAACAGAGCTTGTTATTCATGTACAAATTCGTGAGAAGATAACCCATTATTTAGTAAGGGTTGCTAATAAATTAAGAATGCAAGAGGTAAGTAATAATCCATACCAAGTCTTCTTTAGCTGTTTATTAACAGCTTAGCATGCAAAGGTAACAAAATAAATATATTACTTTAGAGAAGGCATAAATTTAGCATAAAAAAATCCAGAGTAATATATTGCTTTAGAGAAGGCAGAAATTTAGCATTAAAAAAAGCCAGTGTCAGATCAAGACCTACACTATTTTCCTAATTTTGGACTATTTGTCTCCAGCAGTTTAAGACTTCACGCTACCTGGGCTTGCTACCAGGACACATTATAATCCCATTGGATAGAAGCATTCCTGATCTTGTAGGCATACTGCACTACCATGATATGCTTTTATTATGCAGTAATCCCATTGTGCTGTCAACATTAGAAAGGTGAAGAAAAATTTAGCCTGCAGGGCAGGATTTTGTCTGGAATTACGTTGATTTCTAGAGATTATGATTATTGGCAGAAAGAATAATTATTTTCATACCAGAACAACAAAGTGCATTAAAACTACAATCATGTTTAAAATTCCATGAATTATTGCCATAACATACATACTGTGATCATTGTGATCATAAATCATGTGTGAAAATCCAAAGAGGCTTTTGATCTCTTTATACCACTCAAAAAATGTTAACAGCATGGTGTACCACATATATGTCTGATGTTCGTATCATCTTTAACCACCTACGCCCACCTCTATATTTTATCAGCCACAGCCATGCCATATTATAAATATATGATTGACAACACATAAATCTCAAAAGAATGATGGCATAAAAAACATAGGAAACTAATAATTGAAACAGCAGACAGAAATAGACATGCTTTGGGGCCCTCCCTTTGCCAATGATGATAAATAGCTGGTTTTGTTTGTAATGAAAAACTAGAAATTGTTGATCAATGATAATGTGGTCAAGGCAAAGAACTTAAAGTAAGGAGGTCATCCAGTTGTTTTAAGATATATCCGCAGTTCTACCTATATGTTTGCCTGGGATTTTCCTCCACTAAAATAGTTGGATGTGGCTTAAATAAGCAATACTGAGTCAGTGCAATGAATTTCTTAAAATGACAAAAACCAAAAATAACTTAAAATGTTGTTTTTTATATTGAGAATTTTCTCAAAAAGATTATGACTAATAACACAAAAGGGTTAGCTAAGAATTATAAAATATTGTCATTGCACACACCCAATCTATTTAAGGCCTTTAATAGTTTTTTGTTGTTGTTTTTAGTTTGTTTTATTTTTTATCATCACAACACACAATTATAGTCATATTTACGACATTTAGTTTTCACTGACAAATGTCTGGGCAGAACCATCGGCAAACATTAGCAGGAAGACCTCCCAGACCTCACGTAAAAATTCTTGCACAAGAAAATATTTTACCTCCCACCCTTGCATGAAAATTCTTGCACAAGAAGATATTTTACCTCTCGCCCTTGCATGAAAATTCTTGCACAAAAAATATTTTACCTCCCAGCCCTGGCATGAAAATTCTTGCACAAAAAATATTTTACTTCCTATCCCTTGCATGAAAATTCTCGCACAAGAAAATATTTTACCTCCCAGCCCACGCATGAAATTTCTTGTGCAAGAAAATATTTGGAGTTTGGCACTTGATCCACAAGAAAGATGACATTTGTTACCACATCAGCTACTTAACATTTCATACCAACTGCCCTGTAACCTCACCAGTAAGGAATATATGTATTTCAACCATTAGCTTACACATATTGATCTGGCTAAAGCAAATAGTGTAGATCCAGATCAGTTGGCCACCACAAGGAGATGTCTGATTAACATCTACATTATTAATTTTGCTGCTTTATTAAAAAGCAGTTTGGGGGTGGGTTTTAACTTCGAAAAAAAAAAAAAGGGAAAAAAGTTTAGGTGCTTTGAATTTCTGAATTGAAATGCAGGAAGAATGGAAAGTGCTGCAAAGATAAAAAGTCACCTCGATATCCAAACTTCCAAAAATGTTTTTATTATAAGCCCTTCAACCCACATTAACTTGCCGATTTTTTATTCCTGAACTATTAATTAGAAAATGTAGAATTATAAACACTCCTTAACAAATACACAAAAACATTAACATAATGCTCTGTTAAAGACTAAGCAGCAAACATTGGAGAACTTAAACCATAACTTGCATTGCATGTTTTGACCAAAACATAAACAAATAATGTAAATCTAGATCAGCCAGCTCTCAATGTGAGTTGCCTGATAATGATCTGCAATATTTGCTGCATACAGAGTCTACAGCATGAATAATTGACCTCTGCATCAATTTGTTAGCAAAAACGACACAAAGAGTCTCTAATGGAATATTTATCAATATAGCAGTCATAATAGGATAAAGCAATATGTTACTGTTAGCACATTCCATAAACGTGCTACATTCTTGCACTGTGACAGTCAATCTAACAAAATACCTACCATGAGGCTCTTAATAATATCAAGAGTGTTGGCATTTAAGGAGGTGGTATTGAGAAGAATGTATGGCAAGAGCTTATCATAATAATCAGTGTTGATACATGTACTCTTAATAATGTCTAAATTAATGGTTCTTAACCCTTTACTTAATGGAAACACCATTACATGAAGTAGATCCTAACATTTGACTTGCTGGAAACACCATTAGTAGATTCTAACATTTTACTTGCTGAAAACACCCTTAGTAGATCCTAGCCTTCACTTGCTGGAAACAATATTAGGCATGGGGTGTTTGTTTGTTTGTTGTGTTTATTGTCCCACAAACAGTATTTCAGTTATCTGGAGACACTATCCACTTGAAGCAGGTAAGGTGATGCATTCACTGTGTATAGCATGCCATATAATCTTGACGTGATACCACACCCAGTCACATTATCCTGACACTGGGCCAACCAGTTGTCCAGCTATTCTTATATTTGCTTCAGTGTTAGGGAGCTATAACACTACCATTTTTTTGGACTTTGGAATGTTGCCGTCAGGGTTCAAACCCAGGGCCTTCGGTACCTTGAGCTAACTCTCTACCAATTGAGCTACCGGGTCTGGTCAGGGGTGAAGTGTATTTTATGTTAATGGGGTGAATGATTTTTCCAGCAGGCAGAGGGATAAATAGAGTTAAAACATAGATGAATATCAACGTTAAAAGAGAAAAGAGTTTCTGAAAAAAAAACACGAAAATCATCAAGATGATAAAAAGTAATACTGTTTGGCAGAAGTGTAAATAAGATTCAATAATCCACAAACATATAGTTCTTCAACCTAGTTGTTTGTTTGGTTTATTGTCCCACCAACAGTATTTCAGTTATCTGGAGATGGTGTCAACTTGAAGCAGATATAGTGCTGCCTTCACTGTGTAAAGAATGCCATGTAATTATATCATGATACCACACTCAGCCACATTATCGGGACACCAGGCCAACTAGTCGTGGAACTACCCTTATTTTCACTCGAGCATTTGCAAGGGAGCTATACCACTACAATTTTTAACGACTTTGGTATGTTGTGGCCCAGGATCAAACCTGGGGCCTCCTGTACCTGGAGCCAGGTCTCAGTAGAAACTTTTATGTGTGGATGTCAGTTGTAGGACAAAATCCCCCAGAAAAAATCTGTTCCAGTCATTTTGGCATCGGTGGACTAAATCTCACTGCCACCCTTGTATTTTCCTAGGCAACCATAATCCCTCCACAAAATTTTGCAAGGTGGATGGAATCTCTCCCTTGAATTTTCCAATGCAGACAATTCCATTTTCCACTTTCCTTTTTGTCCAGACCGAATATAGGTCTTTTTACTTTCTGAACTTTAGGGTAACAAAGTTTTCAGACCTGATAGTTGACTGGGGTCTTCCTCCACAAATAGTTGAACAATATTTATATGACCATAACTGTGTTTGTGTCTTGTTTATATTGCAAAAACACACTGAATCAGTCATTTATCTTTTGGGACAGACGATCATAAATCAAATCACCCACCACCCCACTCACTGATGTAGGTCTATCATGAGACAGATGGGCTGATCCTGTCAAATGCCTGAGACAGCTGAGTATGTAATTATGCTAAATTAGCACCTTTAATTGAATATTGAGACATAGATTACAGCTTTATACACTAGCCCCAGGGTGCAGTCTACCTGTCCCTCAACATCTTTGCCTCTTGGTCTAGATTTGACTTTTACATTCGGAAAGGAGCTATATAATGTACTGTTACTATATTCTGGTATTAATTGCAGGTTATAGGTTTTAATTGCTGTTATATAAAGTCATTTATGCTTGTTGGATTTTTTATTTTTACATTTTATGATCTTCTTGAAATATATACCAGACAAGACGTACATGTGAACTTTTTCCAAAGCCAAACTGGGGGATTTTCAATGGCAAAGTGGGAAATTTGTTATTTTCATATAAACAGAGAAGGAAGTAATCTGTTTCCAAGCATGGAGATTTCTGAATGTGTAAACCACCTCTCACTTTTAAATAAATTTTGAACCTTAAAAGTGGGAGTCTTCCTCCAAAAGTGGGAGAGTGCACATATATGACAAGATCAAATTTTTTTTATAGTATTAATAAGTCATAGTTAAATAAACTGTGTAACCCCAATCGAACCTTAAGCATACAGCAAATAAACTGGCAAGACTTTAAAGTTGGTAAACGCTCTGGGCTAAGGGGACAGCATAATGCCCGACTCATCATTGTTAGTATAATGGACCGGCCGGGTTCAGTCCCTGGGCACCTCATAGGTGCCCCTGTGCTATAATGATAGAAATGTTGCTGTACAGTATCATCAAAAATGCAGGATTTGGTAATTGATCCGTAAAATCCCGACTTCTTGGCCACTTGCTGCCTGGGTTTTAGTCCTAGTCTCAGCCAAAGTTTCATGTGGGGAGGTCTTCCAGCTTGCCTACAGTGCGCCAGTGGTTGTTAGGGGTCTACCTCAACAAATAATGATGCAGCACCACTATAATGGCCATAAAGGTGGTATACAACAGTTTGCCTATATCTAATATATGGTATTCAACAGTTTGCCTATATCATATATATGTAACAATATCTGACCACTGTTTGGAGTATTTGTGCATAATGCCTGTAGAAAAACATCATACTTTAGTCTAAGCTTTGATGATTTTCAACAGTATCTCAATTTTAGGGCAGTAAAACTTGTTAATCAACACTTAAAATTATCATTCTTTTCAAATCTATAAATAAGAACGATTGGGATTTCTGCTAAAAGTAAACATTAACATCACAGAGGATGATGTGGATGAGCTCAAACATAAGTGGTCACGTGGTTGTCTCAGTTTAAAAATAGCTAACATGGCAGTGTGGCTCGGATAGGAAATACATGTTTGTAATGATGATTGTGGCGTTATGGTACATTTTTTAGACAGGTGTAGGACATCTATAAACAGCATTTTGCGTTTTCTGTTTAGGTAACAACAGTTTATTGAGATTTTTAATGAAAGTACTTTTTGTTCAAACTGTTGGATACCACATTTAAGATGTACTTAAAAATATTAAGGGCTAAATGACCAGGGTTGTCATTAGGAGGCGGCTGGCGGCCTCAAATGAAAATCGAGCCGCCTCGAATTTGAAAAAAAAATATGAAAAATGGTCAAGAGCATGCCCCCGGACCCCCCCTAGCAACGCTTCGCACCTTTGGCGCTCGCATAGCCTAGACTCCTCAAAAGTTAATAGATCCTGCTTAAAATATTTCTAGTGACAACCCTGAATGACCATATATGTATTACAAAATAGAGCTTTTTAAAGGTCTTCTTATGCCAAACATGAAGACACATTGACTCATTTATTAGAAAAACAACAACATTTCTGCTAATGGTTTCAAATACATTTGTTCTTAACTAATCTGGTTGGAGTGCTGTCTGATGAGATTACATGTTTTACTGCCAATGTTCACGGAATACAAGGTACCTCTTTATGCACACCAGCCAACTTCTATGCAAAAGTGGCCTTTGTAGTTAATTATTAGCTTATTCTCGAGACTAAAGCATCATGGCAAAAGCAGAATAGCCAAGCCACTTGTACCTTAGTAAAAGATTCATACCCTTGTACTGAATTTAGTTCAGTCAATTTTGCAAATTCTGCCACTCAGGTGACCTTTTTTAACCTTGCTGTAAAAACTCACAGGACAGCTGTAACTAAAGATCTGATTTATGCAGTTTGTTATATATGTGAAGATACAACAGTAAACAAAACACACAGGTGAACCAGCTGAATGAGGTAGGAAAGGTAACATTATGCCATATATCATGGTTCTAGTGTTCTCTTTTTGCCTCTCTCCTTTCCTCACTGTATATATACCAGGAGAATACATACAGGTAAACTAGTGACCCCTCAACTTGTTACAGTTGTTTACCTGTATTTATTATAATAATGTTACAACTATGTTCAAATTAAAATATTCCTAGAGAGAAGGACCTCTACAGCAAATAGTGAAGATCTTGAAAAGACAGTCACAGCAGACCTGGATCTACACTATTTGTCTAAACCTTATAACATGGTGAACAGCAGGGAATGAGTTAAGTACCATATAGTCTATCCTATTATCAGGTGTTGTCTGTAAATAAATTGATCAGGGTCTGCTTTGTGGAACGATTGTTTTATCAGCAATGTGTGGGGTGTTGGGTAATGGTGTTCATTTAAAGGTGGAATCTGACAGTTTGGCAAAAAATAATTTTCTCAAATAACCAAATAAGTCCTGAAAAGGTCTTGCATAATTCTGCTCATTGATGCCCTAGATCAGACTGAACAGTGAAACATATATCCCTATTCTTCATTGCTAACAGGTGTTTCCTATTCAAGCCACGCTGACAAGATAGCTATTTTTAACTAGGAAAACCACGTCACCACTTACTTTCATATAGTCGTCCGTGTAATCCGCTCTGAAGTCGATATCTATTTTTAGCAGAGACCACTATCATCCTTATTCTAGAGTTGGAATGACTGAACATTTAGAACAATTTTTTAGGGATTAGTACAGCCTAACAATAAAGTTAGTGTTATGCTTATAATAGGGATATAATTCATATACGTGAACTTGTAGGCCTGAGGCCGAAGTGGGATATTTTCCTTTGCAAACTGGGAGATTTGTTATTTTCATATAAACAAAAAAGGAAGTTAACTATTTCTAATTAGGGACATTTCTGAAAATACATTAAACACTCCCTCACATGTACGATAATGCTGCCAAAATTAATTTGAGAGTTATCAGGCCTTTGGACAGGAGTTTCCCTTTTTGTATAGTGGTAAGAAGTCCAATTTTAAAACTAATATCATTGACAGTTTTTTTGAGAAATGCACCTATAAAAAGATTAACTAACACAAACAACAAAATGAGGATCATTTCTGAAACAAGAGGGCCATGATGGCCCTTAATCGCTCACCTGATGACACAGGCTTTACGTAGGCTCAAATCTGACATTAAGTAATTAAGAGTTATTTTCTGGTGAAGATTGGGCCATCAATGTAGCCTCTTAAGTGTTTTCACAAGCTTTTTCTAAAATCTGACCTAGTGACCTACTTTATGACCCCACGAGACCCAATAACGAACTCATCCAAGATTTCATGTAGACAAACATTCTGACCAAATTTGATGCAGATTGGCCGATAAATAGGGCCTCTAGTGTGTTTACAAGCTTTTTCTAAGATTTGACCTTGTGACCTACTTTTTGACCCCACGTGACCCAGTTACGAACTCATCCGAGATTTCATGCAAACAAACATTCTAACCAAGTTTGGTGAAGATTGGGCTATAAATGTGGCCTCTAGTGTGTTCACAAGCTTTTTCTAAGATTTGACCTAGTGACCTACTTTTTGACCCCACGTGACCCAGTTACGAACTCATCCAAGATTTCATGTAGGCAAACATTCTGACCAAGTTTGGTGAAGATTGGGCTATAAATGTGGCCTCTAGTGTGTTCACAAGCTTTTTCTAAGATTTGACCTTGTGACCTACTTTTTGACCCCACGTGACCCAGTTACGAACTCATCCGAGATTTCATGCAAACAAACATTCTGACCAAGTTTGGTGAAGATTGGGCTATAAATGTGGCCTCTAGTGTGTTCACAAGCTTTTTCTAAGATTTGACCTAGTGACCTACTTTTTGACCCCACGTGACCCAGTTACGAACTCATCCAAGATTTCATGTAGGCAAACATTCTGACCAAGTTTGGTGAAGATTGGGCTATAAATGTGGCCTCTAGTGTGTTCACAAGCTTTTTCTAAGTTTTGACCTAGTGACCTACTTTTTGACACCACGTGACCCAGTTACGAACTCATCCAAGATTTCATGTAGACAAACATTCTGACCAAGTTTGGTGAAGATTGGGCTATAAATGTGGCCTCTAGTGTGTTCACAAGCTTTTTCTAAGTTTTGACCTAGTGACCTACTTTTTGACCCCACGTGACCCAGTTACGAACTCATCCAAGATTTGATGTAGACAAACATTCTGACCAAGTTTGGTGAAGATTTGGCTATAGATGTGGTCTCTAGTGTGTTCACAAGTTTTTCCTAAAATTTGACCTCGTGACCTACTTTTTGACCCCAGGTGACCCAATAATGAACTCATCCAAGATTTCATGCAGACAAACATTCTGACCAAGTTTGATGAAGATTGGATAAAAATTGTGGCCTCTAGTGTGTTCACAAGGTAAATGTTGACGACGGACGACGAACGACGCACGACGGACGCCGGACGACGGACGAAGCGGTATCACAAAAGCTCCCCTTGAGCACGTTGTGCTCAGGTGAGCTAAAAAAAAATTGTACATGTACTTCCCACCCCTTCATCTGTGAGCAATCAGTCCACATTGGTAGACAAACCCCTTCCCCCAGTACATGTAGAGGTCAAGTTGTTGACATATTCCAGTTTAAATGCCTTAAATTTAAATTTAAAAAAAAAAAAACAACTAACAAGGTTTAGTTTATGACTCATTCAGTCACTATAGATAAGGAAAGTCTCACTATTGACAGCTAACTTAAAAATAGCAATGAATTGCTTTCAGATCATATTATTTACATTAGGAAAAAGAACTAGATAAAATAAAATATGCAACCAACTAGAACAGATCTATTAATAAATAGACTAAGCTAAAAATAAATATGACAAATGCCAAAAACTTCACACCAATACATGTAGCTCATAATTTTATAAAGAAAATTTGCACCAGCTACTTTCGTTATAAGATGATTGTTTGTTGTAGATCTCTTGATAGTTACAATTTTGTCTGAAAGTCTTGTTTTGATACAGATTTAGGTTGAACCATCAGTTATATGACAGGTAGGTTACAAGATAAACTGCTGTCAAAAAATTATTCCACCCAAGTCAGGTTTTTTTTTCCTTTTTTGATAGGAGCCATTTACAGGAGCCTTCCCCTCAAAAAATTTCTTTGACATCATGCAGTTTTCCCCAAAAAGTAACTTTACATCCATTTTTTTTTTCATTCTCTTTAAAGGTGGTATCCGTCAGTTTGGACCAAAAATTATTTTCCTTAAACATCTTTATAAAAAATTGCTACCTGAACACATCTCACAAATTACTTTTTACTGATGTCCTATACCTGTCTGAAAAGTTTACCTCATAAAAAACATGTATTTCCTATCTAAGCCATGCTTCACAGTTAGCTATTTTTAAACTAAGACAACCATGTGACCACTTATGATTTAGCTCATCCACGTCATCTGCTGTGATGTTGATGTCTATTTTTAGCAGAAATCCCAATTTTACTGCCCTAAAATTGAGATTTTGTTTATAATGCCAATGCTTCGACTTGCCAAAGCATGATGTTTTTCTAAAAAAGTTATGCACAGAAACGGAGGTCAGACATTGTTACATATATTAGATAACTGTGTTGTGACCGGTCATAATACATGATAGATGTCATTAAGCGCCAAACTGTCGGATATCATCTTTAATGTAGAAATCACGCTTTTTTCCCAAAAAATTATAGGGCATGGACCCTTTCCCCTGGGGAGGTTATGGGTTCAAATCCTGGCCGGGTCAAACCAAAGACTTAAAAGTTGGTAGTAGTGGCTTCCCTCCTAACTCTCGGGGCTAAGGGAACAGCATTACACCTGACTCGTCGGTGTCAGTATAATGGACTGGCCGTGCTCAGTCCCTGGGCACCTCATAAATGTACCCGTGATAGAAATGTTGCTGCACAGTATCAGCAAACATGCCGGCAAATCCCAGCCCATCCCATCCCTTCTCCTGGCAGTGAAAATAAGCTTAAAGTTGATACACATGTAGCAGATATCGCCTTTTAGGTTGTCATTGTCACATGCATTACATTGACAAGTAAGATAGCCAGGGTGGGTTTTTCTTTTTGATTTTGGGGAAAAGACCTGGCCTTTCAGTAGCCAAAAAATGTTTTATGTAGCATCTTCTATTATGCGACATCGGAACAACGGAATAAAAGACAGTTTATAGTTCGGAACGATCTGGATAGGGCCCTTGATAGTGACATCATTATTCAGTCATTAATATCGTCTATTTGTCATAAAAAATTCAAAATTTTGAAAAAGCTTGAGAGTAAAATCAAACGTTTTGTTGACGATTCAGAAAAACAGCCGAAGATTCTATTGATGGCAGATTCTGGACCTGCACTTTATACTAGGCCCTGGTTTGTACATTCTCTGGAAATGGATCATGTGTGTTCTAAGCATTAGACGATTTGAACTAAAATGTGATTTTCTAAAGGCAAACAGGCCATATTAGGTGGGTTTTTTCAGACCGAGGGGATTTTTCAAACGGCTACAGTTATATAGCAAAAGAGAAGCCCTGATAACATGGAGAAATATTTTTAAACTATATTTGTTTAACTATTAAAATGCATTTCAATATAACAGTGGAAAATTCCATACATTCCAAAGCATTTGCCAATTTGTTCCAGGTAAAAAAAAAATCAGAACCTAGAAAGCTCTCTTTACAAGACATACAATAACATGTTGGCAGGTCGCTGTTACATTTCACAATTGGATATGCAAAAATATCTAACAGCAAATTATAATAAAACCTAACCCTCAAAGGAAATTAAAAGCTGTCTTGTTTTCCTTAATGTGGAATGTACACTGACAGAGTGACATTTAACGCTAAGTTGAACTCAGTTGCAAAATAAAAATGAAACCAGGAAAAAGGGACATTAAATACACTTTTATTTTCCTAAAAAAATATCATTTTCATATCCTTGTTTCAAAGTCACCAGAATTGAAAGCTCAAGTTTTGTAAAAACATATAGATACAAACACAGATAAAAAATATCACATTTAACAACTGTTACTTATGAATGGCCATATTGCTCACTAGCACTGGCAGGGCAATCAGTCTGCTCCGGGTACAGAAGGCCCCATGTTATTTTTTTGTTTATTGGGTTTATTGTCTTACCAAACAGTATTTCAGTTATCTAGAGATGGTGTCCACTTGAAGCAGATATAGTTCTGCCTTCACTGTGTATAGCATGCCAGGAACACCTGGCATGATACCTCACCCAGTCACATTATCCTGACACAGGGCCAACCAGTCATGGAACTATCCTTATATAGCTTAAGCGTTAGCAAGGGAGCTATACCACTACCATTTTTTTTTTACTTTGGTATGTTGTGGCCCAGACCTGGAGGTCCAGGACGTGACATACCAAAGTTGTAAAGAATGGTAGTGGTATAGATACCTTGCTAACGCTCAAGCAAATATAAGGAAAGTTCCATGACTTGTACGCCCCAAGTTAAAACCAAGGCAGTGACAAAGCAAAGTCATCAAAGATGGTTACTAGTGGAATAGCTTGCTTTTTAACACCGAAACAAATACAATTGTTTCATAATTGGTTGATTTGGTGTCAGCATGTGACTGGGTGTGATATCATGCCAGATTTTTAGGACATGCTATACACAGTGAAGGCGGCACTTTATCTGACTTAAGTTTACACCTTTTCCAGATAACTGAAAGACTGTTGGTGGGACAATAACCCCAAAACCCAAAACAAACAAAAAATCATTTTTTCCTATGAGAGGCATTTATTTTGTACTCTTAAAGGTGGCATCAGACAGTTTGCCTAAACATAGTACAACTGCTCTGGATAATTATTAGGGCAAACTTTCTGCATAAACTCATACTTTACCATAAGTCAAATTGGCTTTGAACACTGCATAGATTGTTAAACTGTAAAAATCACGATAAAATCACTCTAAAGTTCAATCATTCCAAATCTATAAATAAGCATGATAGGGATCTCTGCTAAAAAAAAGATAACAACGTTAAGTCACGTGTCACATGGTTTTCCCATATAAAACATCTCTGCAGATAGGAAATACCTGTTTGCAATGAGGATCGGGGATATATGTTTCACTGTTCACACTGATCTAGTGCATGAATTAGTGGCATTTTGCAAGATCTTTTCAGGTAACAATGACTTACTTGGTTATTTGAGAAAACATTAATTTGGTCCAAACTGTCAGATACCACCTTTAAGGTATAAGTATACAAGTCTCATTACAAATTTTAAGATGTTTATAACCTAAATTATACAGCTGACCAAGCTTAATACTGTACCAGATCATTTATCCTTTATTACAACAGTAACTTGTATACATACTATTCTTCTACTAGAGGTTTAGGTTCTGACCAAATATTGGTCCACAAGCACACAACAGGATCATCTAATATTTGTAAACAATGGCCCAGAACTTTAGACATCAGCTGTTAACTTTAAGTGTAAAGCTTCTTTGTATTAGGGCAGCAAAGCGGATAATGCCAAAGGCAAGGCAGGTCCTTTTGAAAACAGCTAAAGTATAGGATTTAAAAAGAGGTGATTTTAGTGCAAGCTTCGTATACGCTATAAGTCAATCAGATCTACGATTCTGCAAACACATATTTTCACATATAATTATGACATGAATATGACTACAACATCACTTGTACAAAACATGTTTACAGTTTTATCATAATTGCAAGAGCTAACTCTTTCTCAAACCAGATGTGTTTTTTTTTAGTCCTTTTTAACTCAGCAAATTGTGTGCAGAACAAAAAAGTATTTTTAACAATGATTTCTCAAGGATCATTTCTATTCCATTATAAAGTATAAGTATATACTGAAATTTAAATGTTCACGATTAAATAAGAAATTGGGAAACCTTACATATTTATTCTGTGTTTATTGTTTCAATGCATATTTTAAAGTTTATTGTAAGTTAGTTTCTGTCATTTCTTTTCACAAATAAAAGAAATAATACAAGATTATGTTGTCCATTAAGAAGTTAAATAATAAAGCCCAGTTAAATTAACTTTTAATCATAGTTTTGGAGTCTGATAATCCTCCCATGCATCAGATAAAATGTGAATGTGAACGAGTACCAGAAGGTATATATGTGACGGGTTTTGAGAGGTTCAGTCATATATGCCTCTTAACAATCTTTTTGCAAGTCTACTGTTATCCCAAAAACATGGCAACTTGTGAAAACAGTTTTCTTTTTATGTGCGATGATACTTGGTATTCCTGTATAGCTGAATAGCTGAGGCATCATGTTACAGTAAGGGGCAGTGTTATTCTTGATGTTTAAACATTTGACATCTTTTCATACATATTAATGCCAAATTTCATTGATTGAAATCTTAAATATAAATTTTTATTTACTTAATCATACTGTAATAAAAACTACTTCACCCTGAATCCTCATTTATATGACAATTAATTTAATATTGATATCTACTTGGTCATCATTTATTTTGGAGAAAACAGTCTATATGAATTCAATACAAAATTATTTATTTATGATATAATCAAATCAACTTTTTTAATTGATGGGCAATAAAAATACTTAATAATAATAGAAATTTAAATGTACTATTTTGAAGAATCTGTTAACAAACCTTGAAAACTTCAGCAAAAAATCCTTCTCCAAGTTTCTCACAGATGAAATCATCCAGTCGACTTAGATTGGACACTGCATGTTTAAGGGCCTGACATGACACATGAGGGGCCCGTGCCAGGTAGCTCCCCTTTGACCCCTCGATCTCACCCCCTGTATACCCGGGTGGGGGAGAGGGCTCGGGTCTCCAATCGGCAGTATCAGTATCTATCGTCTGCGAGCGACGTAATTTTGAATTGCCAGAATGTTTCATATTTTTCTCCTTCAGTTTCATTTTAGAAATATTCCCTCTTTCACTGTGTATACCTGACAAGTATAAACCGAAACTTATCCTAATTCAAACAGCATGGGCATTGTAAAGGATATTTCAAAAATCAGAACAAAAATCTAAACTTCCGAACGACCATACAAAAATAACGGTGTGACAAACATTTCCATGGTTAATGCAGTATGATTAGACGAGTTTTAATGCAAGAATGTCAATAAGCACTAGAAATAATCCAGAAGACAATGCTGTCACCCTCTTTCTCACTTGCTCGCGAACATAATCCGAAAGCTTGTTTGACATTTCAGGTACTTCCTCGATCGCATCGCGCGGATTGTAAACTTCCGCTAGAGCAGTCTGGGTAATTTCGCAATAGTATTGTCACGGTTAGCCCCCTTCTTATAAATAAACGACGCTTTTTCTGACACTTTCTTTTCATACATGATTTTTTTCTTTTCGTATTTTTTTTTTTACATTTAATAATGCATCATTAGATATATTCGCACTTTCAAAATAAAAGAATGTTTTATAGGTTTTGATTTCTATTTTAGTTCTTGATGTCTTTTATTATTTCCTTTTTATGTTACAAAAATAATCTCATCAGACCTGTATACATGACGTGTTAGTTTATAACAATAGCAGGCATTTTTCCAGCATACCAGTCTAACCTCACATTTAATTTACTCAGAACAAAACAACATCAAATCCAGTTGGTAGAAATTTTATAAGTTTATGAATAAAAAGCGTTCCACTATGTCTCAAACCACAGATGGATCCATATCCATCAGAACTGTTACCTTTAGGACAAACCAGTTTCTGTCATTTTTACATATCCAAAACGTCAGTAAATGAAGTTTATCTGAATAAATATCCAACTTTGAATTAAAGGTGGCATCAGACTGTATGGGTCTTTCTCTCTCTCAATAAACCAAATAGGTCATTGTTACCTAAAATGCTTTGTAAAATGTTGTTGATTGACGCGCAAGATCTATGTGAATAGTGAAGCATAAATTCCAACTTGTCATTGCAAAAAGGTATTTCCTATCTGAGCCACGCTGCAGAGATGTCTATTTTTAATCTAAGGAAACAACGCGACAGCTTCCTTTTTAGATCACGTTATACAAATATTCGATTAATCCGCTCTGACGTCTATATCTTCTTTATCAAAGACCACTATCATATTTATTTATAGATTGTGAAAGTATGAACTTTAAGAGTGTTTATTTCCGCTATTTATATAGTGTAACAATAAAGTTAGACTATAAAACCGTCATTACTTTGAATAAACTATGAGCTTATACAAAAAAGATGTATAATTTCCCCAAAGCAGTGGTGCATGTATTTGATATAAGCAAACTTTCGGATACTACATTTAAGAGGTAAAACCGTAATGCATGAACGTTTTCTTGTATTTAAAAACAAACGTTCTGCAACTGGTCCTCTTTATAAAATATTGTGTACTCATTTCACCGTATAGTGGATTTTGACGATTTTTTAAATAATTGTTTATTTTATTTTATTTACTTATTTTATTTATTTATTTATTTATTTAATTTCATTTTATTTTATTTTATTTTATTTTATTTTATTTTTATTTTTGTACCGAAAGGGAAATCTTTTTTGAACCCGTTTCACCAGTTATTTATAGCATAAACTATAACTTGATCACTAGACTGTATGTGGGCATGTTGTCCCTCAATAGATAGTGTTGTCTTAAGTTCAGGAGATTCAAAAGCAACCAATCAGCCACTTAATTAACTGTTTAAATCTTAACAACATTAAGGAACCTCTTTGACATTGGAAATACTAAGATACCAGTTTTTGTTATATAAATACATGTATTTGCGTATATTTTGATTTAACAAAAAAGGGAAAAAATATTGACTTGTCGCTTAAGAAACTTTGGAACAACATTATTCTCATTATTCCAGAAGCAAGATACCGTGATTTTTGTTCTCTCATGTACACTTAATTGTCTTATTAAATTGACTCTGGCATTGGCTGATGTCGATAAGGGAATCATTTACTCTAACTCTTCTACATGTATAGCAAAATAATTAGATTCTCGACCCGAAATTGTGGATGTCAACCATTTGCCCTTCACATCATTGACATTTGAGATTCCATGGTGGATCTCTCGACTGCCCTATTCCTTTATCTCCTTTCGGCTTTGTTATTGGTGTAGTGTTAATTGCTGCTAAAGAATCAACACAGCTACCCCTAAAGGTGGTATTCGATAGTTTACCTAAACCAAGTGCATGTAATAATATGTATCCAAGGTTTCTGGGAATGTATACATAATTTATGCATAAACTTATACGTCATTCTGATGAGCAAAGACGATCTTGAACACTACCTATACGAGAGTCAGTGCACATTGCGAAAAAAATAACTCTATGTTTCATTATTTTCAAGTCTATAAATAAGCACGAAAGTTATCCCTGTTAAAAATAGATACCGACGTCAGCGCGGATTACCCGAATGGCGATAGACACGATCTCAAAATCAAGTCTTCATGTGGTTTTCTTAGTTTAAAAATAGCTATCTCTTCAGCGTGGCTCAGATAGGAAATACCTAATTGTAATGGCGATTGGGATGTAATGCTTCGCTTTTTCCCACAGATCAAATGCATCAATGAACAGCATTTTGCATTACTTTTTCAGGTAACAGTGACTTATTTGGTTATTTGATAGCAAAATATTTGGTCTAAACTGTCAGCTACCACCCTTAATACAAGGTTTATCACTCCGATTCTTTTCCGATTTTCCTCGATCCTATCGAGATGGATCCATAAATTTCTTTTTTTACAATCTATTTTTTCTTGAATTTTTGTTGAATTATAAATCGAATCAGATCAGTAGGTGTCTGGGGAACTATTACTTGCATTAGAAATTGTTCACTTACATCTAGACAAACAGATCTGCATGCTCTTTCTAACAAAGATTTAGCTAAACCTTGTAGAATTGTTATTTATGTTTTCTCTTTATTTTAAACAGATAATTTGTTAAATGATCCTTTCTACGGAGAATATAATATTTTATATTATGTTCATTTTGTGTACAAATCATTTTTGGATGTTTGAAGACATTGAAAGTACAGGATTATTTTATTTATCTATTTATTTATTTTTTTTTTTTGGGGGTGGGGGGTGGTGGTGGTATGAATCCAGCCTTTGATACTTTTGAGATTATATTCCTTACTAGCAACGGACTCGTCGGTGACATGATTCATATATTAAATAGGTCGTGGGTTCAAATCCCGGCCGGGTCGAACCAAAGACTTTAAAGTTGGTAGGAGTGGCTTCCTTCCTAACGTTCGGGGCTAAGAGGACAGCATTACGCCTGACTCGTCGGTGTCAGTATCATGGACCGGCCGGGTTCAGTCTCTGGGCACCTCATAAGTGCCCCTGTGCTATAATGATAGAAATGTCACTGCACGGTATCGGCAAAAAATGCCGGCTTATCCCAATCCCGTATATTAAAAAAATATTTGTGGTGCATTTACAATGCAGTTGGTATCTTGAACAGTATTGATGTTGGGAATGTTTTCAAGATTTCCGTCTTTTCGGCGCCGTATGACCTATCAAGTGCCGGTGTGCCTTAAAACCCAAAATACAAATACAAAATACAAAATACAAGATTTTCTTCATGCTATCAATGCTTTGTCCTAAAAAGGTAATGTCAGCAGCAAGTTTGTTGCTTTTGAATTGCATAAAAAACACACTCTTGGTCATGTTATTACAATCCAACGGAACTTTGTTTTGCTCGTTCTTACTTGTTCTCTAATGTCTTTTGGCAGTTTTCTCCACCTGGAGCACACGCATTATCATTCTGAAGTGAAATATGTTCCTTGCAATCAAGAGGTGGTGATTCTTGTATAGTTGTCTTCTGTTAGAAGATAATTCGTGATGATGTGTGAGAATTATTGCAACTTTGCGAATAAGATTTCACAATTCCCCAGCTTTGTTGCACAACATTTTTCAGAAGCTGAAGAACAAGCATTTGATCCTTACAACTTGGAACAAAATAAAACGTCTTCCGGTAGTTGATCTGCTCGTGTCAGGATGTAATTTATGACAGTGCTGAGTCTTTTGTAATGGTCTTTCGGAAAAATCGATAAAATATTAAATTAAATTGCTTTCTTTTTATTATCAAATTGATTTTTGCTCATGAAATAGTGATATCATTATAATCAGAAATGGCAAATTATATTTTTATGAGTACCTTTCTCTGATCGCCAGTGTCAAGGAATTTTCGGGACGGCAGTTGCATACAAAATTCTAATTGTGCAAATTATGTTTCAACCAGATTTTAACGAATTCTACACAAACTAACATTTAAGCATTAACAAAACATCCATCCCTGTTATAATATGGATAATAAAAACTAAATTATTAAGTACCATTTATTATTTTACTAAGTTAATTACCAAATTTCTTTGTACCATCAACTATTTTGACACCCCCGAGTAGCCAAGCATTTGTGCAACAAAAGTGTCAATAATAAAGAAAAACAAACCAGCGATTTTTGATACCTAAGCATATGTCAAATGTCTCGATTAAATGGTAATATCTCAGAAATAAACCATATGTAGATGCAAACCAATTAATCATAAATAATCGAGCTAGCTTATCGAATAGGCTTTTCAAGAGCCGTGACAGAGTGAAAGATAGATTACCTATAAAAACTAGTATCGGATGTTCCTGCAGTTGTTTCCCTTTGGTTAAAAAAAAAAGAAGGATTGACGCATATTTTTAATCGAAGCGCTCATTGCGCTGTCATGGCGGTGTTGTTTTATTTTCAAAATTCTTTGCGACAAGGACAAAATATAGATTATACATTGGGACAAAGGTAACTTCTTATCCTTGTTCTTCTTGTTCTTGTTGTTCTTCTTTTTTCTTCTTCTTCTTCTCCTTCTCTTCTTCTTCTTCTTCTCTTCTTCTTCTTCTTCTTTTTCTTCTTCTTCGATGATGATGGTGATGAAGATGATGTTGATGACACAAAACCTTGTAATTATTCAAATGTAGAGGACGTCCTGTTTCTGATATTTCCATCAAATTCCACATTTATTTCGTAATTATATAAGAGTGTGAAAGTTGAAGTCCAAACAATATAAAAAGTCGAACACAGATCATTGATTTTACGATCTGAATTTCTCGAACTCCGTGACAAGTATTCTGATCACCTTCATATATATACTGATGGTTCAAAGATGGACACTCACGTTGGCTGTGCTTCCGTAAGTTATAGCCACTGCATTAAACAAAGACTTCCTAACAACTCGTCTATCTTCACCGCTGAAATCCAGGCTATAAATCTAAGCCTTGATTTCATTTCAGAACATTCCGGTGAAAAATATGTTATATTTTCAGACTCATTATCTGTATTGCAAAGCATAAATTCACTGAATTATTCAAGTTCACATGTTCGCACTTCAAAGTTTATATGACACTAACGAAATCTCCTTCTGTTGGCTTCCTAGTCATGTAGGCATCCGAGGAAACGAAGATGCTGACAGTGGTGCAAAATCTTCCTCAGCCCTCACTGAGACAGATCTTTGCATCCCACACACTGATTTTAAACCACTTATTAACGGACATATTTTAACCAAGTGGCAAACAAGTTGGGACAGTATTGTTTGTAACATATTACACGTAATTAAACCTAACGTCGGTGCCAATGTCTGTGCTTGCAGAGAAAGTCGACGAGAAGAAGTAGCTCTTACCCGCTGTCGCATTGGACATACTAGATTAACTCATTCATATCTTTTAAAAAGAGAAGTTCAACCTGTGTGTTCCTTGCCAGGAACCACTGACAGTCAACCATATTTTATAACAGTGTATCGACACAGACCACATACGGTCGATGTATTTTAACATGTACGAACTATTTAGGACAGTGTCAGATTCTAAACTTGTTTGCTTCTTGAACGAGATTGGTATTCTTAATAAGTTATCAATTTTTAAACTGCGTGTTTCACCAATCGTCATACTTTTTTTTTAAACCGTTTTATGTGTTGACCTGTTTTCAATTATAATTCATTTTTTTTACCTGGTAGTTTTTATATTTTTTTACATTTTACTTGCGTAGTTTGGTTTTAACTTGATTACGCTCTATTCACATTTAACTTTGTATTCGGCGCCGTATGACCTGTGTCGGTGTGCCGTAAAACCCAAATAAATAAAAAAAATCTGGAATTCGAGTTTACATAGCCTTTCTGTGTAATCAGTATCTTACAAATCACTCTACAATCTACATATCAGGCAAGTTTAAAGGCTCTTTCTAAACGTACGTATAAAGTAGATCGTTAAGCTAGAGGTTGATTAGAACGATAATGTTTCATGGAAGAAGTACATATTATTTCAACCATATATAGTACTCGCGTCATACATTGTCATATTTTTGCAATTTTTGGTTTATTATACCCAAATGAGTAAACACAATATATTCTTTTATATGTGCGTTTTTAAGTATCTATTTTTGTCCTATTTCTATAATAAATTTATGACGGAATGGAATGAAATTTTGCGTCGTTTTTAATTAATGAACAGCAATTTGTTTCTATTATTATTTTTGTCTAGAAGCGTGATTGTCTATTTTAGGCAGGTGCTTGCATTGTACATATACCACCTTTACGTGTTGTTGATAAATGCTCCTGGCGTGAAATTGATTGTCTTCATCGCTATTTAGAAACTGCTGAATATTTACCACTTGTCCGACTGCCGATTTATGCCTTGTACGGGACTAATTTAATGATTAATGACCAGTTGCCCGAAACTTGTCCTGGACGCCGGTCTACCGTATTTTTTTTTCAGCCATGTTCACGTGCGTCTAGTTTGTGTACATTTTAACATGAACACCACCTTTAGAAACATTGCGATCTATGGGACCATTACTCTCATTATACTGCGCTCCGCAAACACCACGTCGGCCTATTTCCAGATCGTTTACTTATTTTAGCTAATTTGGAGAGGTTACCAAACTGACATAAAATCACAAAAGTAAACCTTAGGTTTCGATTTTTTTAATCTACACTCATTCACGTTTCCTTCTCCTTCTGCTTCTCCTCCTCCTTATCATCATCATCATCATCATCATCATCATCATCATCATCATCATCGTCATCATTATCATCATCCATCATCATCATCATCATCATCATCATCATCATCATCATCATCATCATAATCATCATCATCATCATCGTCATCATCATCATTATCATCATCATCATCGTCACCATCATCATTTATAATCGTCATCTTCATCATCATCACCATCATTCATCACCATCATTCATCCTCATCATCATAACTATCATCAGCAGCATATTTGTCTAACACTGCCGTCAACTGTCTTTAAACAATCTTAAAAGTCATCGTAAGAGTCATCATCACTAGCAACAGCATCAACAAAAGAGAACAGCAACAAACATCGACAGCATTCACGAGTGTTGTGTAAACAGGCCAGATTATAATTAATCCAGCGATTTCATTTTCGTTTGACAAGTCACCGGCGACATTTTGTTTGATTTCACCTGGAGAATGGATTTAAAGGATTAGCTTTGTTTAATATTCAAAGCCTCCAAAATAATACAATATTTATGTGCATTTATTTAAGCACGTCTCCCGTTTGGCTATCAAAGCGCGCTTGAACTCTACGTCTATATTAGTTTTGCATAACTGTTTAATGGAATTTTATATTTTCTTGAATAATCAGTGTTCATTAATAACTTTTTTCTTTTGAAGCTTGCTTAGTTTTATTTATAAACACATTTTCTCCTGTCAAATTGAGAGATTTTGCAATCTTTTCCACAGACCTTGAAGAGGCTGTAAACTACATGTACATTGCGTTACAAATATATACAAGATTGGAGACTTCTACAGCAAAAATTCCAAAATGTTATAACTATTCAAATTAAAAAGTCAATTTTAGTCTTGAGGATGATTTAATACTTGTACGTGTATAAAAATTAACAACAGAACGTATGCAACAAAATCGTTTCAGATTTAAGTAGATGGAGCCCTATTGGCACTATGGAGAATTTTAAAATTATCAAATCATCAATTTTGTTGCGACGTATGCCTGAAAAAGACGCCCGTCTATGCTTGCTACATTTATTAATAATCCAGACTCATTTTTAGACTAACTAGGCATAATGCTAGATATTCTTTAGTAAACAGTGCATATCATGGTCATGCAGCACACAATAGGGACAAGCCGATCTGGATCTACACTATTTGCCAATGTTGTATAAATACGTTTGTCTCGAACGCAGAGGTAGAAACATAAGCACTTCCAACCAGCCTCACTGCTGAGTTATGTCTTTAACGACGCGGTTTTAGCGGCTTCCAAAGTTGCGCGGTTAAGCAACGGCTACTGTGGTTGGGATAGGATGGGATTTGCCGGCATTTTTCCCGATACTGTGCAGCGACATTTCTATCATTATAGCACAGGGGCACTTATGAGGTGCCCAGGGACTGAACCCGGCCGGTCCATGATACTAACACCGACGAGCCAGGCGTAATGCTGTCCCCTTAGCCCCGAGCGTCAGGAGGGAAGCCACTATTACTAACTTTAAAGTCTTTGGTTTGACCCGGTCGGGGTTTGAACCCGCGACCTCCCGATCCTCAAGCCGACGCTTTACAAACTGAGCTATTGCGGCCGGTACTGTGGTTGGTATACGGATGGGTGACCGTTGGAGAGCGCCGGCCTGCGTTACACGTGTTTAGCATGCTAAGGGTTAAACTAAAGTTGACCTCCAGTTTTTACCCATCAACATCTATCTTATTAAACACCGGACATTTAAGTGTTTGTTTCTTAGCATGAAATTTGAAGTATTTTGTAATATCTTCTTTTCGAAACACGTTTGCCTGTTGAGTTTTACTTAGAAACAAAAAACAAACAGTAACCAAACAAAACAAATAATTCTTACATTTCTGACTTTTAAATCATTTGAAATATGTTAAAAACTACAGCCATTTTCTGATAAAGATTCCATTACATTACAGAGCATCTTTCAATTATGAGACACGTTTCAAAGTTTGCCACAGTTGTCTTAAGCGTCATTTTGGTTATTTTGCAAAAATAAAGCCTTTGATTTTGATTTATAAGACTTAAATATCATGTTTCAACCATTTAGACTATTTTATCCAATATATACCTATTTGAATAATAAATTCTTCGTCACATATTTTTAATGCAATTGCTCCATTGTCATATTCTATACTTTATAAATTACCACAGACGTACATGTATGATAATTTGCCAATAAACTGTAAATGTATTGAAGTCCGCAGGCGGAGTGGGCAGGGGCGAATCCAGAAAATTTTGGTGGGGTGGGGGTGATTATGAATCAAGATCCATTCAACTTTATCGCAGTAAATACTGGATATACATATACAGTTAGGGGCTTTGACCTAAGAAGTCAAAATACAAATTTTACTTTAAAAAAGCTTAGTATGTTTTAAGCTTATTTGTTTGTGAATTTACGACTCTACACGTTTACCTGCTCCCCCCCCCCCCCCCTCCCCCCACACACACACTTCCCCCTTACCCCGGATCCATCCCTGGGTGTGGGTTTCAAGCTCACAACATAAAGAGATTTATGTGCTATAAGTAAGCGTTTCTATAAAAAAACATCGGGGCCCCGGCGCCCAAAGCCACTTATTTAATTTAAAATTAAACAAACCCAGCACAAGATGATAAATGTCCAGAAATGAAAATAAATCTCGACTGACGGGCGTTAAGTTGACACTCTGAGCTTTACAATAAATCCATTCCCGATATTATTGATGGGAAATATAACTGGCAATAAAACGACACATCGAATAATCATTTGCATGAAGTCTTCGACTTTAACTTTCTCTTTCTACATACACTCTTATCTCAGAGGGTCCTGCGAGCGCTGGCTTGTGTGCCCAACTTAAATAAAGATCACTAAATGGATCCTGTTTACAATCAAGTATATATAAATGGAAGGCTAAAACTTTTTATGTACTTAAGCGATAATGGAAGCAAATTAGGCAGGAAATCGTTAGGAACGGCAGTACGAGTATATAGACATTTGCTGCTTACGTTTGCTTGCCCAATACTTACAAACGCTGAGTAGAGAGAGACAGGATCTGGGCCGCTATTAGATCGGGTTTTTACTGCTGGGTATTGAGACTAATTTATTTTATTATGGCTTTATGCGGATCGCGCTTGTGTCAAGTGTAATGTTGTTTTCTTCAATAGAACTTTAATTGAAATACAAATGAAATAAGTGATACAGGGCAATAAAACAAAATTAAACTGATATTTCGAAGTTCGACGAGAAGTTGGGATTTATTTGACAGTGTGTTTGTCGGGTAGTGGACGTGTGTAAATGTATGGATTTTGTGTATGAAGGAAAGCTACTGAAACATTTCCGAATGAGAGAAAATGTTGGTGGAACGCATAAGTAGACCCTTAGAATTCTAGTTACAAATCAATATATTGTACGTGTTACCATAGAATTTTTAGTGGTGTTTTTAGTCTACACGTATAGCAATATTTAAACTTTGACTAAAGTGGCGTGTTTAAGGGTGCGTGAGGAGGATTTCTTGTGATTTAATACTCAAGTTTATTTTTTAATTTTTGTTTCACAATGTTATCCACACGAAGTAGTCGTCGGTCGTATTTCCTCGAGAATGAAATCCTAAAAGACCTACGGCTGCGAGTTGAGACCAATGACCCTTTATACAATGGTCAGAAGAAACTAAAACTTCGTGGGCGTGATCTCATCGACCTGCCTATGGTGTTGTTCACAATGATGGAGCTAGAGGTTCTGGACCTGAGCCCAACCCGGGAGTCCTGCATGGATTACCGGCTCCCAGTTCTGCCACCGTCCATAGGAAAACTGATTAACCTTAAAGTACTAATGCTGGACACAAACGAATTAGACTCCATCCCCAAGGAGATCTGTTTATTGCAGAGTCTGGAGCGAATGTCATTAAGCAATAACAACCTGTCGGAACTTCCTCACGGCATGGGGCGGCTGAGGTATCTGCGTAGTCTTCACCTGGCTAATAACAAGTTCGATGCTTTCCCGGTGGACCTCTGTGACCTTATTGCACTGGAGTTTCTCGATCTTAGTAACAATTTTCTCGTAACGCTTCCAGACGAGGTGGGCAACATGCGCACTCTTCGAACTTTATTGCTTATGTATAATAACATTATCAGGCTGCCTGACACAATCTGCCATCTTGTTGATCTAGAATGCTTATGGCTAGGCAACAATCGTCTGCGAGAGTTGCCGCGAAATTTCGGGAAGCTCAAGCACTTAGATTGGGGGCATAGATACTCATCGTCGTTTCTAGAAGAGAACCCGCTGGTTCATCCACCGATTGAGATATGCCGAATGGGACCTAGGCAGATTGAGAAATTCTTTAAAGAAGAGGAGGAGGAAGAGGAAAGCGAACGGCAATCTAATGTCGCGGAGAGTGAAGGTGTTGGAGGTGACGATGAGACTGACAAGACTTTCAGTACCGATCACAGCGACCCCACCGCTCAAGAGACACCAACGCATAAAGGGTCAGCACCGGTGATAAGAATACACAACGATGACGATGGTGATGACCGCGGATACGGCAAGCGTTACGAATAAACGAGGGTAACAAAAGCGCAGCGACAGACGAAAACCTCCCTAATTCGTCCACCTTTCGGACCGAAATAATGTCCGGGTTTTAGAGGAATGTAGAAAATAATTGACATTCGAAATATCGGCTGCTACTTTATTTAACATTTAGCAGGATGCACATAGCAACATATTGTAAGATAAGTAAGGGGTTTAAATTGTTGAGAACTGATGTGACATGAATACCACAATCGGAACATCTCAGGTAATTCTGGCCTCGGGACAATCATCCCACGGATGTATCTGGTGCAAAGATACATAAAGAAATCACGATCGTTTTGTTCGCCGGAAGTCGAAAGAATATGCCTAAAATGTAGTTCGCACAAAACATAAACAATTGCGTCGTTTGACAGCTGTTTTGTTTGCTGCGCTTTGTAAATTAAACTTGGATGATTTAAATTTGAAGCAGCCACAAATTGAAGTTTAACTGGCATCGTACTATAGTGAGCTGTCTTCCGAGCTGCCATCTATGTTTTGACCGTCTGTCACAAAATAAGTCCCATTTAGTGAAATGGCCGAGGTGATCCGACTACCTACATACACCTGAGAGATGATTCGTGAATTATCTGTGGCGTTCCGATTGATGAAGACCAGTCCGTTGTATTTAGGAAAGGACTACGCTTCGCTTTCTTTGTGTCAATTCCAGCAGCCTCGATCTATGTCTCTTGTCGGTATTTTTCAACTAGTCTTCTTTGAATAGGAAAGTTGGTAATCATATATAAGCATTGATCCTGGGGCTTTGGGGGGTCGAAAATAGGATCCCTTACTGTGTATATAGAACTAGTATTTACTGCGGTAAAGTTGAATGGATCTTGATTCATCCACCCACCCCACCCACACCACTTCACCAAAATTTTCTGGATCCGCCCCTTATCACATATTGAGTGTTTCATATGCAACATTGATCTATAGAAGAATATCAATTAACGTAGACTTAAGATAATTGATTGTTATTTTTCGTGCTGCATGCTATTACCATGTTATAACCATGTTTGGCAGGGTAATGTGTGATAAAAAGACAACTGTTTTGTTATTAATCACTACTTATTATTTTGTAATAAACAGCCTTTTTGAAGAAAATAATCATTACATGTACCTTTTACATGGTAATTAATAACGGTTTTGTGAAATTGCCTTTAAAGGTGGTGTCCGACAGTTTGGTCCTAAAATCTTTTCTCAAATAACCAAATAAAGCATTGGTACCTGAAAAGGTCTTGCAAAATGCTGTTCATTGATGCCGAAGATCTGTGTGAACAGTCAAGGATACCCCCCACCCGTCATTGTAAACAGGTGTTTCCTATCCCAGCTACGCTGTAGAGATATCTATATTTAAATTTAAAAAAAAACTACATGACCACTTACTTTTATATAGTCATTATAGTAATCCGCTCTGACGTCGAAATCTATTTTTAGCAGAGACAACAATCGCGCTTTTAATAGAGTTGGAATGACTGAACACTGAGAGTGCGTTTGTTTAGTACGGTCTAACAATTAAGTAAGTATTCAAAATCGTCTTTATAACGACAAATGTATGGGTTTGTGCAAAAAGTAAGTTCAAATTCCACAAAGCAGTGGTTAGATATTGGTACGTGTATTTAATATAGGCAAACTGTCTGATACCACCTTTAATGGATCTAGTGCTGCCTATACTGTGCTACAATGTCATGCTCAGTATATCTATACAACAATATGCATGTTAATATAGTCTACACTTTACATCGTTTTTTCTGTAGGTAAATTTAATAGGTTTAGTTACGTGTAAACTACATGTATTTAATGTATTAAATATGATAATTTCCATTTTCTTTTCGACTCTGTATCATTGAATAACGAAACAAGGACCCCTGTTTTATATTTACAAACATGTATTATGATCAATTTCTTCAGTTGGCTTCAATAATCCAAGCTTTAAATAAAATTATGTACACACCTTTACTGTCAAAATTCCTGAGTATGTAATGCAAAATGTATTTCTAATTACTGTTACATTTTGAGGCAATAATGTTTGTCATTGCATTATAAATCACATATTTGGCATTGAAATGAAATATAATAATTTTATAATTTCATGTGTATGAACCTGCATTGCAACCGATTACTTCAGTTGGTTTTAATGCTCCAAATTTTAAATAATACTACGTACAGCAGGGCTGGAAAAATACGGTAGCCCGACGTCCCGGACAAGTCAAAATGCAGTTTCGGGCTATTGGTCATTGATCATTAAATTAGTCCAAAAGAAGTCATAAGCAGTCGGACAAGTGTCAAATATACAGCGGTTTCTAATAAGCGATAATGACAAAAAAAGATTACGCAAATAGCATTTATCAACAACACAAAAAGGCAGCACATGTACAATGCACGCACCTTTCCAAAGCAGCCAATCACGACGCGCGATACATTAACGATTCTAGACAAAAAATAAAAGAAACAACTTGTGGTTATACCTTGTTAATTAGTTGTAGATATGAAAAAATGCGTTGTGTTCGTTAATCGGAAACGACGCAAATTTTCGGACAAGTCATTTTTTGTCCAGGTTACTAGTCCGAGACTAGTCATTAAAAAGAAAATAATTCCAGCCCTGTACGTACATGTATACATGTTTACAGTCATTATATATGTTAATATAATACTTCCAGCTATCATCCTATTTTTAAGACAACAATGTTGGTCATTGCATTAGTGATCCCATATTTAGCATTAAAGATATTATAATAAAATGTGTTGTTTTATCATGTAGTTCATACTGTTATGTTATTTAGAGTATTTTACCTTGTAGCTAGTGTACCAAGTTTTAACAAAGAAAATGCTGTTAGTACCGGACCTGGTAGCGCAATCGGCAGACCGTCGACTCATAGTACGAAAGGCCCCGGGTTCGATCCCAGGCCGCGACATACCAAAGTCGTAAAAATGGCAGTGGCATATCTCCCTCGCTAACGCTCAAATTTAAAGGTAGTTCCACGACTGACTGGCCCGGTGTCAGGATAATGTGACTGGGTGTGGTATGATGCCAGGTGTTCACGGCATGCTATATACAGTGAAAGCAACACTATATCTGCTTCAAGTGGACACCCGTCTGCAGATAACTGAAATACTGTTAGTGGGACAATAAATCCAATAAACAAATAAACTGGTAGTACGCATCTAACATTAAAAGTAATTTTATAATGGTCGAGTCGTTATTGTCGCCTTCTTGAAAATTTTCAATTTTTGGGTTGCAGTGTCGGTCGGGACAAAAAAAAACCTTATTGTGTGGAGATGTTCTTGCTGATCTGGTCGATCAGATGCCGGTGGTTCTACCTAGATATATGTCGGGAATCTTTCTTCAACAACAACCGGACGCAAATGTGACTATAAGAGTTAGCGCGATGTTGAAAAAACAATCCGAATCATTCATAATTATGTAAAAGATTGCCCAATAAAGGCATATAAGCTGTATGTTTTCTGGCATCTTATTATGTCAAATGTTTAGTCAGGTACGTATCTAAGAGTTTTTCTTAGAGAGGGGGGCGCTTTTTTCAAATGTTAAGTTTGCAGAAGGGTTCTGTTTAAGGGCTTAACTTTAGGAATCGTCCTAACTTTAAGAATTGAACCAATGTAGAACATATAAGAAACATTAAATACACATCTCTCTCTCTCTCTCTCGCACGCACACACGCACGCACGCACGCACTGTACGCACACGCAGGCATACACCCGCACACACTTGCGCTCGCACACACAAACACACACACGCACATGAACACACGTGCACACACACACAAGTGCCAC
Source organism: Sinonovacula constricta (assembly GCA_007844125.1). NCBI lineage: Eukaryota > Metazoa > Mollusca > Bivalvia > Cardiida > Solecurtidae > Sinonovacula > Sinonovacula constricta. The sequence goes on from CM017562.1 coordinate 28,853,714, forward strand.
ACACGCGCAAACACGCCCACGCACCCAAACACACAAGAGCGACGGAAAAGATTTTCTACACGTGTGTGCTCCGGATTCAGAGGAGAGTGTCCGTGGCATGGTCAGTTAGGAACCTTTGATTTATATTAAATTAATATCATAATTAATAATGATATTAATATTTTTTACGCTTATTTGGCGTCAGTAGTTTATTTCAACTACATACTAATGTATACGTTATGTGTATGGTCCGGATATTTTAGCTGGTGGAGGGGCCAGTGTTATTCATTACATATTTCAAAATCATTTTCTACAGTTTCAACATGAAAGGACTTAGATTTTGAGTGATATATAATACTGAATGGTATGCTTCTTCCAAGTTCGTGTAAAAAATAATGTGGATAATTTTTCCATTAAACTTTTAGTTAATGTATTTACAAACGTATTGAAATCAAACAAGACATATTACCTCCATACCGTTCAGTGTTAGGACCCACGATTCTAGATGTAGGGGTCCGTGGTTCGAACATCGGTTCCGTCTCCACCAGTCTTGATTTGTTCCACACGAAAAGAGGGTATAAATGGGTAAATGTGTGAATCTGACTTAAAGAATTCAAATATGAACTATGAAAATACAGTGACAAGTGGTAAACAGTACGGTCGACTGAATGAGCAATAGCTTCGAAGCTGTCTACTGCAACATTTTTCCTTTTTATTTGTTTTGATAGATCGGCGCTTAAAATAGTTTTCATTGACGTGAGCAAACGTTGGTAATGTCATGGCCAATTCAAAGATAAGTAATGCAATAAAAATTGTAATTAAACACGAAACATGCCATTTGATTTACCACCACAGTAATAAAATGTCTGCCATCAGAAGACGGTGCTCACTTGAAGCGGCTGTACAATATACATTACTGCCGTAACTGTGACTTACTAGCATGACGTGGGCATATGACACGTTTCCACACTCTGTCGCGTTATCAAGACGTCGTCTTGGAACTACCATTAAAATTGAACGTAAGGCAGGTTGTACATTTTCTGCTCATTAATATGTTTGATACGTGTTGGCTTCAAGTTGAACGTTTGATCTTCCATACCCGGGATAGATGACCTACATGGATCAGATATCGGTGTTGATTATTTGACTAGATTTGTGAATATTATAAGATCACAACCAGTTTAAAGATGGTATCCGACAGCATGCCTGTGTCACATACATATATCTTACTGCTTTAGGAAATTCGGGGCATCATTTCTGCCCCAATTCAAACTTTAATCTAAGTAAAGGCGACTTTTAACACTACCTATACACATGTTAGTGGTCTCTGCTTAAAATAGATATCGACATCAGAGCTGACTACCCGGATAACGTTTAACATGATCTCAAAACTAAGTCGTCACGTGTGTCTTAGTTTAAAAATACCTATCTCTGCAGCGTGACACAGATAGGAAATACCTGTTTGCAGTGGCGAGTCGGAATTTATATTTGACTGTTCACACGCATCAAGGGCATCAATTAACGAAAATTGTGCAGGACCTTTTCAGGTAACAATAACTTGTTTTGTTTTCTTAGAAGAAAAAAAAAAACACTTCCACACGGGCGTATACCACCTTTAATTGTTCTAAATGTGATAATGTATTAAGTGTGTTGTTACTGTCAGTACATTATCTATTTCAAATGAGTCCATTTAAATACAATGCGATGTAGACCGCGTTCGAACTTCACAACTTTAGCAAATTTGCTACATGAACAGTTGTTTATTTAGGCCGGATAGAGGTGTTTGGAAGTTGAGCGGACGCGTGCTGCAATATTGATTGCACAAATATATAGCCATATTATGTAAACATCTAATTACAAAGGCGAGTGGACTCTTTGACTGATTGTTACCCGAGGTAACAATCGAACTTGAAACGAATGTCCTGGAGTGTTTTCCTTAAACGACATAAGACTAACGCTTTAGATAATCAGGCGGACATCATCATCATCATCATCATCATCATCATCATCATCATCATCATCATCATCGTCATCACCACCACCACCACCGTCACAATTATCAGAAACATCGTTAACAATGACATATAAACGGACCACATAGTTCCACATCGATTTTTTACACTACTCTAACATCTCTAAACACCGGTATTAAGTTTAGCAATCAGACAACGCCCAAAGTATAATTTGAAATGCATCGACCACTTTGACAAGAACACGACCGTCGGCCTATGGGCTCACTGGGAGATAAATTAGGGTAGCATTAGTTAGGTCCACGTTTAAAGGTAGTATCCGACAGTTGGCTTATATCTAATACATGCACATGTAACAACCCGGTTCTGGAACATTTGTGAATATTTCTTACATAAACCGATACTTAATTTTACGTAAGGGTTGAATTACATTACCTCAATTTATTATTATGTACAACTCGAGAAATATATCGCTTTTTATACCCATTATTTCAAACTGTCGGATACTACCTTTTAAGCATAATGAATACAGTTTAGCGTATGAGTGCATGTTTGTTTCATTTATATGGAGTCCACTTGAAGCAGATATAGTGCTCCCATCACTGTGTATAGCATGCCGTGAACACATGGCATGATACCACGCCCAGTTACATCATCCGGACACCGGTCCGACCAGCTATGGAATATATCCTTATATAGGCTAAAGCGTTAGCAAGGGAGCTATACCACTACCCATTTAAAGGTGGTAACAGACGTTTTGGTCCAAAAATATTTACCTTTAATATCATAATAAACATTGTTCACTGAACAGATCTCGCAAAATGCTGTTTATTGATGTCCTACACCTGTCTAAAAAATGAACCATAACGTCAGAATCGTCATTTCAAACATGTATTTCCTATCTGAGCCTAGCTGCACAGTTTACTATTTTTAAACTATGAACACCACTTGACCATTTATGTTTTAGCTCATCCACGTCATCCGCTGTGACGTCGATGTTTATTTTTAGCAGTTAACACAATCGTTTTTATTTATAGATTTGAAAATAATGAACATTTAATATCAAATATATTTGCCGGCAAGAGTCCATAAACCTTTGCCGATGAGTCCACAAACCTTTGCCAGCATAAGTCCATAAATCTTTGCCATCGTGAATTTATTAATCTTTGCCGACAAAAGTCCATAAACCTTTGACGACATGAGTCCATAAACCTTTGTCGATATGAGCATATTAACATTTGCCGGTTTGAGTCCATTAACATTTGTCGACATAAGTCCATTAACATTTGACGACATGAGTCCATAAACCTTTGCCGATGAGTCCACAAACATTTGCCAGTAGAAATCCATAAATCTTTGCCGTCGTGAATTTATTAATCCTTGCCGACATGAGTCCATTAACCTTTGTCGACATGAGTCCACAAACCTTTGTTGATATGAGCATATTAACATTTGCCGACATGAGTCCATTAACATTTGTTGACATGAGTCCATTAATCTTTACAGTCATGTGTCCATTAACATTTTTTTTTCGTCATGAGTCCATACACTTTTGCAGTCTTAAATCCATTTATCCTTTCCACCATGAGTCCACAAACAGATCTAGTGCATCAATGAACAGCATTTTGCAGGACCTTTCCAGATAACAATGACTTCTTTGGTTATTTGATAAAAATATTTTGGTCCAAACTGTCGGATAACATCTTTAAACCTTTGTCGTTTGCCTCTTTGATGACTGACATGATTGGATTGTTAGCGACGCTAATTGTTCTTCTTCCGACTTCCGGCGAACAAAACGATCGTGATTTCAATAAGTATCATTGCACCAGATACATCCGAGGGATGATTGTCCCGGGGACGGAATTACCCGAGGAGTTCCGGTTGCCTGTCAATCGTGTTCAAACATGTCGTCACAAGGGGAAGAGTCAACCTAGAATGCGTGGTTTGTTGCACATGCGTAGTTAATAAAACCATTTAGTAAAATAGATCAATATATTTTTTGATTGTGAAATAGAAAATAAAGGAGTTCTATTGAAATAAATCGCTGAATAATTTGAATTGTTAATTGGCTTCTGACTGGCTTCAAATGTACTACGACTTCTAATTATCAGATAGAAGAGTCACAACATCGCGATGCAACAAAATCATTAGTAGACAAAAATGGAAACGCGCTATGTCCAATGTAAGTTAGCAAGACAAACTTGATTAAAGAATATTCTAAGTTTGTTTTTAATTAATAAGCTATTTATCTGCTAGATACCGACGTTAACTTAATATACCTGTCAACACGATACTCTCCTGAAAGCCAAATTCCGAGTTCTGCTCTCTGCTACCGGTGACTTTGCTTATTTGACAGGTATTTTTCACCTTTAATTTAGGTTAAGATGTACGTAGTAAGTCCATTTTAGACATTCTTTAAAAAGTTCAGAATGGTAAGCTACTTACCTACTGAATAATTTCTATTAAATCAAAATATGGATTGTTTGACAGTTGTCACGAGGAATCTCGCGCCAAGAGGACGGTAATATCATTGCGCGTGACCCTTACAATTCACCGCTGCTCGCAGCGCCAGTTTTCGGACATTAATTGGCACAAAAATGAATAGACTTTTGTTATTCATGATAGCCTAAATAATGGGAAAGATACAGTTCAATTGTGACTTCGAATCAAGAAGGATTCAATAATTCACTTAAGATAACACACTCTAATCCATAAAGCGTGTTTTGTTCGTGGTTTTGGATTTTAGCTGTAATAAATACAAACCTCTTAAGATCTGTCACGTCATATAAATCAATTGTTGCAAGCTTATTGCAGTTTACAGCAAGGTCAGATCCTGAAAACTTTGGTGGTGTGGGTGGGGCGTGGAGGTGGGTATGAATCAAGATCCATTCAACTTTATCACAGTAAATACTATATATATATACACACAGAAAGAGACCCAAGCAGTCAACAGACATAATTTACCTTAAAAGCTTAGTATTTTAAAGCTAGCATGTGTGTATTTTCACAGCTTGTACTCTTTATTCTGGTTGGCGGTGGAGTCGGGGTGGGGGAGAGACCCCCCACCCACCCACCCCACGGATCCATCCCTGGTTTATTGTTTAGTTTCTGTTTACTCTGTGTTAATATTATCTATAAAACTCCCCTGGAGTTTGCACTGTTGTCCTTCTAACATCTGGAAAGAACAAGTTCTTTGATAGATAACCAACTAAAAGGCGTCTAGTCATATTCGAATTGTCTAATCTCTGATCTGGACGCAATATCTGCAATACATGTAAAGTGCTCCCTACACAAAACTGTGCAAAATATCCGCTTAAAAACAATCAAAGAGCTGAGAAGAGCTGATTGGGCGGTTTCAGTTTGACCCTGTATGCAATTACAGCTGTGCAAACTATTTCATGGTAAATAAAATTTACATCGCATTCTATGTCTCATCTTGTCAGTTTAGATTTGATTCTATAATAGCAATTTTTAACATGCGAATACATACATCATCAATTATCATTCAGACTTCTAGCTACCAATTTTAGATTTGTGTTTTCTGCACAATGCTGTACTGACAAACAATTCCATCGACAAAAGAAAAATTAGTTAATAATATAACCCTTATAATAACGTATTACATTTTCTGGATTTAATCATCTATCCTATATTTCGAACCACATAAGGTCATAAAACAAATGTCAACAAACGGGGTTCTCATATTGCACAAAAACATGTTAAATTCAACTATGATCATGAGACGCTTTGTTTACACGTAACGTCATAGATCTTTTAGTCTTTTTCATTGATTTCCCGTGTTTTTGTACATGATTTATTTTCACTGGATTTTGTTATTGTATAATAGTTGTATTGTATGCTAAATTGCCCATTGACCGCTTAAAGCGGTAACGAGTTCAATAAAGTTGAATTGAGTTGTTGAAAATTGGAAAGCAGACTTCAAGTTTTCAGCTGCAAATAAAAACCTCTTCTAAAATATATATTATACATTGGGACAAACGCTTTCTCAGAGTCACAAACATCCGATAATAGATACACTTTATTAAACATTTAAAACTTTCTATATGATTTTGCATTTAAGGTTAGGTCTAAAATAAAGGCTCATACATGCTACCAGAGTTGAACAAAATAAACTAAGTTTGAAATTAACTACTGCCTCTTACAACCTTGTGATCTGAATCTAAAAGTCCCGAGGGCGCCATTTCTCTCCGAATGCGTGAGGTAGCTCAAGACTGCCCATTTTGACCCTTTCCTCGTGTCAGTGAGTAATATTCCTACTCGTTGTACATTCATAAGTGTGCATTTCATGTATATTTGAATTAAACAATATCATGAACGTCCTGTTTAAATACACAACAATAAAAATATTTTCATTTGAAACATGCCTGGGCACAAATGACGCGTCTAGTCTCCATACATAATTATTTGTTCCGTACACGCACTGCTTCTTTCCATGCATTAATAACTGACCGCGAGTAGTCAAGGTCATGATGGTCTATCCTGTGTACTTCAGAAATCCAGCTTTCTCATAACTGTGAACGAAGTCGAAAAACACCACCAGAAAGCATTACTATGTAAGGGCAATAAGCATTTTATTCTACTCGACACCAAGAGTTGCCTCTCTTAGTCGAGGTCTTCACAATTCCTATCTAATGGATAACATGCATCTTTTAAAGGTGGACATATTGAAATATATATCCGGTATCGTGAAATAAATGGCTATAAACGTAAAATATTTCCAGACCAGATAACCCGAATGATACAACGTAATTTAAAAAATAAGTGGTCATATGGATTTCTTAATTTAAAAATAACTGACTGTGCAGCGTGGCTCAGATAGGAAATGTGTGTTTGTTATGACGAGTAGAGTGTAATGCTTCACATTTCCCATCGATCCAGGTCATTAAACAACACCATTTCGTAATATCTTTTCAGGTGACTGTTCCTCTTACGCGGATTCTATTAAATACGACGTTATTAAAACTGTAATTGCTTAAATAATCACTAAGTGCAAACGCAGTCGAAACGCCTCAGATATTTCACAAATCTTCACTCGGTTATATGACAGGGAAACCCTGGGAAAATAAACATTTCGGTGCCTATGCCTTAATCAAAACAACAAAGACAAATTTTATTCTCCACTGAAAATGCAGTAATAGTTGTATGTCTATTGGGATATAAACAGTTAAATTGATAAATGAAAGTTCATATAATGCACTATTTCTATATACTACACCTACGTGTAAGAACTTTTATGGCGCATTTTCTTAAGACGAACTAAACGATCGGGGTTTTGTAAATATCATTACACAAGATACATCCGATGGATAATTGTCCAGAGGACGGAATAACCCGAGGAGTTCCGATTGATGCAAAATAGTTAACGGGTGGTAAGCCTAAATGTCCACCGGAAGTAGAACGCTAGACATCCAAGTCTTTTTGATATTTTATAGTAGATTGTTTTGCTTTGTGACTGTACTTGCTACTATTAAAATAATCTCATGCAATTTGGTGCAAAACGAAGCTGAAACATTGTAGAGTTGTGAATATGCAAAATAGCTGTTCAGCTATGCTCAGTAATGGACAGATCCATTGAGACCGAAACTGATGATTCCATTGGAAATCTGCGGGTACACTATGCAAAAATCACGGTGTATGTAACCGTCTTCGCAACTCGTAACATTCCTTCGCAGAGACTCTATTATTTGATATAAAGGATCTGCGACGATTTGTTATGCAATACACACACTTATTAAACGATTCAGGAAATAGTAAGCGAGCACATGGCGAGCTTACCATCATTTTTCCTGGACGAGTTTTATGACTGGTTGTTTTAAATGGCAACGAGTGTCATGTTCTTTTTATCACATAATTTTAATCGCCAATACAAGATCTTACGAAATTCAAAACAAAACAACTACTTGATGATATAGTGGTATAGTGTTATGAGATATTTGCGTTATGATGACGTCGATGACGTCATCAATAAAGAAAGCCATATTACACTAGTGTAATATGACAAAATAAGTAATGTGTGTATTGAATGGAAAGCAATGGGAATCGTGTGGTTTTTCTCACAATATATAGCTTATGGGTTCGCAAAGTAAACCGTTTGTTGTGAAATTGCTTCTAAATTTGTAACATTTACTGTAGTGTAAAGAACAAATTAATTTAGTGTCGTGCTACCTTAAACTATAATTAACCAAGGGAGATAATCAACAACGTGCAGGTACAATCGGAACACCTCGGATAATTCACGAATCATCTCTCGGATGTATGTAGGTAGTCGGATCACCCCGGTCATTTCCCTAAATGGGACTACTTTTTTGACAGACGTCAAAACAAAGATGGCGACTCGGATGACAGCTCACTGCTGTACTTGCGGTGAACTGAAATCAGCTTGTTATCAAGTCTCATATAGCCTGAAATCAATCAGGAATGATTTTCCGGCATTGTTTACATATGTGTTGGGCTTCCGGCCGGGAGAGAACAGCTGGCTATGTCGGCCTTGCTCTAGTCGGCTTGAAAAGTTTGCTGAATTCAAGAAAAAAGCATTGTCTTTGGTGAGTACAGCAATACCTTTGACTGTATTATCACACTATCCATGTTCTAGAAGATTTCAATACCCACAGCCCAATGATTGTCCGACTCCTTTAGCATTATTACTACAGATTAAATTGTCAATTAGATAGATAATCTGACAATCTGCAGAAACATTACCATAAGCAAATTCTTTCTCTACAGTAACTATATAAATTTATTTTGGTTTCTTACAGCAATGCATATGAGATTTTTTTATTTATTATAGATAACTGCATTGTTTAGTGACTCTTTTACAAAAGTAATTTCATTGATCATTGCTATTCTTTACATCAGATGAACACACAGATTGACCAATTTCAGCAAACTTGTCACGTCAATACACCAGGTCCAAACCAGCTGGACATTCCCATACATGATGTGGATGACCAAAACAAAGAAGAGCTAGACATAATGTCACCTGTTGTGACTGAGGACGGAATTACCCGAGGAGTTCCGATTGGTGCAGGTATATATAACAGCGACAATAATGTACTTGGTTTGTTTGAGTAAAAAATAAATGGCACAATCTGTAGAATACCACCTTTAAAACCACATTTATGTCAGGGCGACCGAGATGTAGTGATTAATAACTGGTTAATTCGACATCATCAATAACAGCAATAACAAGAAGCTAAGAGAGATAACTGCCATCCGTTATTTTTTGAGAAAAAATCAATTTTAGTCAAAACGACAGTTGTTCGTTTAAAACATCCACTGAAACGAGTGTCACAACCATGGCACGTGACACAAGTGTTTTTGAAGATGGTATCCGACAGTTTGGTCCAACAAATTTTATCTCAACCAAATAAGTTAATAGTACCTGAAAAAGGTCTTGCAAAATGTTGCTCATTGATGCCCAAGATAAGTGTGAACAGTCAAGGAGGATAACTCCCTATTCAACATTGCAAACAGGTGTTTCCTATCCGAGCCACGCTGCAAAGATAGCTATTTTTAAACTTAGAAAACCACGTGACCACATACTTTTTTTCAGTCATCCGAGTAATCCACTCTGACGTCGATATTTATTTTTAGAAGAGACCACTATCTTGTAAAGACTGAACTTTTTTTTCGCAAATATTACAGTCTAACAATAAAGTTAGTGTTTAAAATCGTTTAACGATAACGACTAAAGTGTGCCTTTATGCAAAAGGTATGACCAAATTCCCTAAAGCGGTGGTCAGATATTGGTACGTGTAATTAATATAGGCAAACTTTCGGATACCGCCTTTAATGCATGACATCTAAACCGTCTAATCATAATCAGATTTAACAGATTTAATACGAGTTTCCGTTGACAATATGTCATGTTTAATTGAATATTCTATATGCAGAGATAATGTTTGTTGTTGTATCGGTATGAATAATTGATACCCTGGCAGGAACCAGAAGAATAATCTATCATGTCACCACGACTTCAAATGCTTTAGATATTGAAAAGATGTTATAATGGAATGACTCAGGCGTAATATGAGTGTAAATCTAATGCAAGTTATAACAGCTCGACATTTCTCTGACTTTTAAAGGCCGAATCCAGATGGTCATCATTTAAAAAACAAACAAACAAACAAACATACAACAAGTAAACAGCAACCAATCAACGTCATTTCGATCAAACTTATTGATTGTTAGCATGTGATAACAGTAAATAATCTTGTTTGATTAAATTACTAATTTACACAGGGTGTATTCATTTTAAAGGTGGTGTCCGACAGTTGGCCTCTATCTGATACATATAACAATATCGAACACGGTTAAAGGGAATATGGGCATAGTTTTTATAAACCCATAATTTAGTTTTAATAAATACGACTTTGAACACTAAACAGATTGTTAGACAGAACAAATCGCAAAAAAAAATCACTCTGAATGTGTATTCTTTCCAACTCTATAAATAGTTCGATGGTGGTCTCTGCTAAAAATAGATATCGAAGTCAGAGCAGATTATCCGGATGACTATATAAAAGTAAGTGGTCATGTGATTTAAAAGTTTAATAATAACTATCTCTGCAGCGTGGCTCGGATAAGAAATAACTATTTGCAATGACGAGTGGTGATTTATGCTTGACTATTAACACAGATATAGGGCATTAATAATCAGCATTTTGAAGTATCGTTTCAGATAACAATGACTTATTTGGTTAGTTGATAACAGAAATTTTACCCCAGACCGTCGGATTCCGAAAGTTTACACCCGAGGTCTTGATCTTAAATAACAAAATAAGTCATTGTTGCCTGAAAATGTCCTGCAAAATGCTAACATAAAATAAAATAGTAACAGATAAGGAAAAAAAACAACCGCTGAAACAAACACAAATTCCTAATGCCAATACAAACAAAATAGAAGACCATTAATTAACTAGACTACAAACTGTGTCTATAATTTTATATGATAATTATTTCAACTCAACACTGTAAGCATCGTCGGACACCCACGACCGATCCATTCCGTTACTCAACATTTATCGCCCGTGTGATGTTTAGTTCACTTTTCGCCGTTTCTGGTAATTTCATTGGTCGCTTCATAATCCGATGAAGATTTCAGTCCAATGATAAAGCTCGTTCTTTCATTGTTTCGGCAGGCTTGTCAAAATGGCGACGTCATTGTTAAACTTCTAGACTCCACGACAAACAGCATGGATTTTGTAAGTAGTATTTTGATTGGCCAATTCTTGTTCTATTCAGTTCGATAAGACGACAGAAAATTTACCAATAAACCCACGGTCGACGAATGTAGTTAAACGGAATAATCGAGCGTAAGTATCCGAGAACTCTGGTTTACAGGCGCGTAGCTGCATATACGCGGAATTCGCATATTCATACACAGGGTGCGTTTCATCATATATTTTTTAGATTGATTATCATCATAGAATGAAAACATAAATTGATTAAATCTGCAGTAAAATGCTACCATAGTAAAGGTAATGTGTATATTTATTGCGATCATCTAGTGTTCCTTTTCGTGCATGAAAAAATATATGTAAAATTGCTAAATTGATTTAGTAAATTTCTGTAGCTTCACTTATTGTTTGTAGGGCACGTGTTGTACTTTTATATTTCTCTATATATTTATCTCTGTTGATAGGATGCTACGTCATAGGCAAGTGACATTTGTTTAGTCAATGGATTTACTGACATATTTCAGTGAAAATTCGTGACACCATAATTATTTGTTTCCATATTGCTTTATATCAGTTCATCTTATTCCACTGGAACCATTTGTCTGCTGAGATTTCTTAAAAGGGCTTCAGTGCTACCTTAGCTTACTTCATGGCATGACGTTTAGCTTGAAAACACGGTGAAAATATAACAAGTGACCAGGTACGGGAGGCCCGGGGTTCGATCCCGAGCCGCGACATACCAAAGTCGTTAAAAATGATAGTGGTATAGCTCCCTTGCTAACGCTCAAGCAAATATAAAGGGTAGTTCCACGTGACTGGGTGTGGTATGATGCCAGGTGTTCACGGCATGCTTTACACAGTAAAGGCAACACTATATCTACTTCAAGTGGACACCGTCTCCAGATAACTGAAATACTGTTGTTGGGACGAAAAACCCAATAAATAAACCAACGTGTAATAAGTGATTTATTATTTTATTTTATTTATTTATTTTATTTTTGGAAATAAGGATCAGGTTTTACGCAAATAGTTATAGCCAGAACATTGGCGCGTGTGTTTGAGTAGTTATCTACTCGAAATTACGAAGTATGTCATGATTGCATACATTTCTAGTTTTAATATTTAAATTATGTAACATGACATTTCACTTAAAATCTACGGAAACCTCCCGAAAAGCCACCACGTACAATCTAGAAGTACGAAGTTTTCCTGAGCATGTCCCGGGAAAACACAAGCGACCATGCTTGTATCATCATACCGGTATGATGCCTAGCCACGCCCCTGGTCAAACTCAGTAACATGTAAAATCTAGTTGTTCAGTACATTTATTGTAATTCTACACAAACGAATAATGCCGGAACTTTGATTAATGCAATTAAATAATCGGAGGTTTTTTACATTAAAACATACAGGGAAAATCGGGATCGGGACCGACCAGTGACTTCGAATAATGCACCCACCAACAAAAGGTTCGAAAAACTCAAGATTGAATAACCAAGGTTCGAATGTATTGCAACATACAACCCATAACATGTTCATACATATATAATAAAAATAATAATGCAAAGATACTGATAAAAAGCGGAAGGCTCTGAAAATAAATACGTTATTTAAGTATATTTAAATCAAAGCGATTTAAGAACTGAAGTTTGCCAGGTTTTCCAGCATCACAGATGAAGAAATTTGTATATATTATCATGCTAATTATATAAATCCTGACTTCGTCAAAGCTTTGTAATTGTCCTCATAAAAATGACTGAATGTTTTGTTGATAACTTATGCTATTTATTTACACATATATCTGCAAATCTAGTTTCCGTCTTCTTAAGTTTGCATTAATTAAATTGTGTACGTTTGTGGGCGTCCGTGTTCTAGTGGATAAGACGTTGGACACCGGGTCGAAGGGCGCCGGGTTAGAACCCTAAAACTGATGACGTGATGTTAGTCCTTGAGCAAGACTATTTACTCAATATTGCTCCAGGTACTCAGTACCTGGGTACTGGTTCTACCCAGGAAGTGGACAGTCGAGAGGGATTAATATAAGTTGAAATAACTAGTTTCCCAAACGACCATCTTTTTAATATTTTGTAAATTTCCTTCATGTTTTTCTAAAATGATTTCTTGAATTTAAATTATTTACATCTTATTTATAAAATTATGTTTACTCATTATGTCTATACGCTATTTGTTTACTAATTATTGCTGCATATGATTTGTTTACTGTTTCTTTTGCACACGATGTGGTAACACTTACAATATATATATATATATATATATATATATATATATATATATATATATATATATATATATATATATATATATATATATATATATATATATATATATATATATATATATATATATATATATATATTTGATGCTAAATGAAGCTGAAACATTGTAGAGTTGTGAATATGCAAAGTAGCTGTACACCTATGCTCAGCAATATATATATGCTTGTTGTTGTTTTTGCGCACAATTCCTACCATTACTTTATTTACGTTTCTTATCTTGCATTCAGTATCGCGTGCTATTTTATTTCCAAGCTGTCATCTTGCATGGAATTCTTATTCCTGTTCACATTTTTACAGCCCACTTTCATTGTGCAAGCAATCGCAATTTTTTAAACACACTTTCTGCAGATATTTTTTCTTGTTTCTGCTTATCAATTGTATTCAATTGTTTAAAACCTGTACTTTGTTTACACCCTTTTTTTACATACTGTTTGTTCACACCATTTTTTTTTTGTATTAAATGTGTTTGCACTTAATATAAACATGCAATGTGTTTACACATATCCCGCATCGTTGACTGTCAGCGTTCAATCGTTAATTTTCTGTTTAGTTTCCTTCTGTCCTTGTTTACTTAGCGCCCTACCACTGCAAGCAGCAGCAATGGCGTCGACAACAGCAGCAGCAGCAGCAGCAGCAACTTCCCTGTTCTGTCGATGAAGCTTTACTCAGGAGCACCAGGTAGCCCGGAATGATCGGGAGAGGCTCATTCCCCGGATTACCGAAGAGACAATAAAACAGACACAACTAGCCGATCTCAACAAGAACCTGATTACATGCTCAACACCGACACCTATCTAATATCGATAGGACGGTCATGTTTTCACGTTTGCATCGCTCCCCAGATATTTGATATAGCGCGTTGAGAAGGGCAAACTTCTATTCTTGATCTATGCTCACCTGTTAATGTGGTTTTTGAGGAGAAAAAGAGAGGAGAGAGAGAGATAAAGAGAAAGAGGGGGAGAGAGAGAGACGGACAGACAGAGACAGACAGACAGAGAGAGAAGAGAAGAGAAGAGGAGAGGAGAGAGAGAGAAGAAAGAGAAAGAGAGTGAAGAGGGAGAAAATATGGAAAGAGAGAGAATGGAGAACAGAGCAAAGATGGAGAAAAGAAAAAGGAGAAAAAAATACAGAATGGATAATTCGCATCTTGTGGCAAAGGCGCAAGAAAAAGAAAGGGGTAGAAGGTAGCCGATAAAGAGAAAAATAAACGGACAAAAATGAAAAAAATGTTAGAAAGAGACAGAGAAGGACGGGTGGGAATTGAGGGGCAGGCAGGCAGGCGGGCATGGGGTAGGGTGATCGGGCAGGCAGGCAGACGGACAGACTGACATGCAGGCAAAGAGAGAGAGAGAGAGAGAGAGAGAGAGAGAGAGAGAGAGAGACAAAAAATAAAATAAAATATTAAGGCTGTAGTCAGAAAATGCGCAAAGGCAAGTGAAAGATAAAGGTGGTCGAGGGATATAGTGTGAATGAAAGAGAAAGACCATACGAGAGAAAGAGATGGAAAGATAACCCGTACCACCCTAAGGGTTGTTGATGATTCAGACCTGAGATGATCCAGCGAGATACAAAGTGGTCGAAAAAAATGTTGCGACGCTTTAGATTATCCTATCGTTAAGACAACACCGTCTTGGGAACGACAGCATAACCAGACCTTTTTCGACTGACCACAGGTTAAAACGTTTAGGCCTATTATTAATAATTATACATGATTAATTTTGGTTTAACAATATGTTGTGATTTCATGAGCAAAAATAAAATTTAAAAAAAAATAAAATTTAAAAAAAAAATAAAAATTACCACCTGTGACCAAGTCGCTTTAAATCATTGATGTACCTTTGTAGAAATAAGGCCAGTATTCATCAACTATTCTTCAGTAAGAATTGCTCTAGTCATGGATTTCAATGCACAATATCTTCATTATGTATTTAGCTACGTGTCTGTATTTTTGTATGACACTTTAACTTTGCTACTTTCGAGGGACAATATGTTAACATTTAGGCCCGTATCCACCAACCATTTTTAAGCCTAAGTCATAACTTAAGCCCAATTAAGAATTTCTATGCCACAGAAAATGGGCTCATTTATGATTTTTCAGTGTAATTTTAAGCTTAATGTAGCAAAGTTAAAATGACATACAGACATGTCGCTAAATACATAGTGAAGATATTGTGGATTAAAATATCTGACTTAAGCAATTCTTATTTAAGAATGGTTAGTAAATATTGGCCCTATTCTACTCGAAGTACATTATTCATTATTGGATGGAATAGGATTTGTCGGAATTTTTGCCGATACTGTGCAGCGATATTTCTATCATTATAACCCAGGGTCACTTCTAAGATGCCCAGGGACTGAATCCGGCCTATCCACTATACTGACACTGACGAGTCAGACGAAATGATGTCCCCTTAGCACCGAGCGTTAGGAGGGAAGCCACTGGCACTACTTCCAATTTTTAAGTCTTTGTTTTGACCTGGCCGGGGTTTGAACCCACGACCTCACGATCCGCAATTCATGACGGCTTCACAATTTGGTGATGTTATGAGCAAAAATAAAATTAAATAAATGAAAATTTTACCACCTGTGACCAAGCCGCTTTAAATAATTGATGTACCTTTGTAGAAATAAGCTTAGGTCCTATTGTCATTTTATGTCAAGTAGGTTCAATGTTTGATAAGCTATCAAACTGTGCGAGTCAAGTTTGATCGCAGATATTTCTAGATAAAAGGAGACACTTTAGCTGATTTCTCTGATACTTTATTGCTTAATTTATGATCTCATGAGTTAAAAGAGACCAATCTGCATATTTGGAAAACAACTTAATATTGACCTATCGGATTCACATTTGAAGGTACAAAATTCAATCAATATCGTATTTTCCCGCAGTAAATAATACTGTTTAATTAATAATTCGTATGACGTTGACAATAAGCGATTGGAAACGTCGGTAAAATCAGAGCAAATGCAGCATGTGGCTTTAATGATTTTTGTTGCTTCGTTGAATTTAAATTATAGTCGCATTGAAAATATTAAATCAATATCAATATCAATGAGCGTACTATAACAACCTACTTGTCTGCCTGCTTGCTTATAGTGTAATTAATTTAGTTGTTTGTCTGTTTTCAGTATGTTAGTGTCTACATTTCGGTCTATCTCTTGGCAAACCCAGGCTACTTACCTGCCCCAACCGCTGCTCTACCTGTCCGTTCGCCAGTCTGTCTGCATGCCAGTCCAGACTACTTACTTGCCTACCCTCTTTTCTACCTGTCCGTTCACCGGTCGGTCTGCACCCAGTCCAGCCCACTTACCTGCCTACCCGCTTTTCTACCTGTCCGTTCACCGGTCGGTCTGCATGCCAGTCCAGACTACTTACTTGCCTACCCGCTTTTCTACCTGTCCGTTCACCGGTCTGTCTGCATGCCAGTCCAGACTACTTACTTGCCTACCCGCTTTTCTACCTGTCCGTTCACCGGTCGGTCTGCATGCCAGTCCAGACTACTAACTTGCCTACCCGCTTTTCTACTTGTCCGTTCACCGGTCTGTCTGCATGCCAGTCCAGACTACTTACTTGCCTACCCGCTTTTCTACCTGTCCGTTCACCGGTCGGTCTGCATGCCAGCACAGGCTCCTAAATTGCCTACCCGCTTTTCTACCTGTCCGTTCACCGGTCTGTCTGCATGCCAGTCCAGACTACTTACTTGCCTACCCGCTTTTCTACCTGTCCGTTCACCGGTCTGTCTGCATGCCAGTCCAGACTACTTACTTGCCCGGCCGCTTTTCTACCTGTCCGTTCACCGGCCGGTCTGTCTGCATGCCAGTCCAGACTACTTACTTGCCTACCCGCTTTTCTACCTGTCCGTTCACCGGTCTGTCTGTATGCTAGCCCAGGCTACTCACCTGCCTACCCGCTTTTCTACCTGTCCGTTCACCGGTCTGTCTGTATGCTAGCCCAGGCTACTCACCTGCCTACCCGCTTTTCTACCTGTCCGTTCACCGGTCGGTCTGTATGCCAGCACAGGCTACTTACTTGCCTACCCGCTTTTCTACCTGTCCGTTCACCGGTCGGTCTGCATGCCAGCACAGGCTACTTACTTGCCTACCCGCTTTTCTACCTGTCCGTTCACCGGTCTGTCTGTATGCTAGCCCAGTCTACTTACCTGGCCGACCGCTTTCCTACCTGTCCGTTCACCGGTCTGTCTGTTTGCTAGCCCAGGCTACTTACCTGCCTACACGCTTTTCTACCTATCCGTTCGCCGGTCTGTCTGTATGCTAGCCCAGACTACTAACCTGCCTACCCGCTTTTCTACCTGTCCGTTCACCGGTCTGTCTGCATGCCAGTCCAGACTACTTACTTGCCTACCCGCTTTTCTACCTGTCCGTTCGCCGGTCTGTCTATATGCCAGTCCAGACTACTAACCTGCCTACCCGCTTTTCTACCAATCCGTTCGCCAGTGTGTCTGCATGCCAGCCCAGATTACTTTCCTGCCTACCCGCTTTTCTACCTGTCCGTTCATCGGTCTGTCTGTATGCTAGCCCAGGGTACTCACCTGCCTGCCCGCTTTTCTACCTGTCCGTTCACCGGTCGGTCTGCATGCCAGCACAGGCTACTTACTTGCCTACCCGCTTTTCTACCTGTCCGTTCACCGGTCTGTCTGTATTCTAGCCCAGGCTACTTACCTGGCCGACGGCTTTTCTACCTGTCCGTTCGCCGGTCTGTCTGTATGCTAGCCCAGGCTACTTACCTGCCTACCCGCTTTTCTACCTGTCCGTTCACCGGTCTGTCTGCATGCCAGTCCAGACTACTTACTTGCCTACCCGCTCTTCTACCTGTCCGTTCGCCGGTCTGTCTATATGCCAGTCCAGACTACTAACCTGCCTACCCGCTTTTCTACCAATCCGTTCGCCAGTGTGTCTGCATGCCAGCCCAGACTACTTTCCTGCCTACCCGCTTTTCTACCTGTCCGTTCATCGGTCTGTCTGTATGCTAGCCCAGGGTACTCACCTGCCTGCCCGCTTTTCTACCTGTCCGTTCACCGGTCGGTCTGCATGCCAGCACAGGCTAGTTACTTGCCTACCCGCTTTTCTACCTGTCCGTTCACCGGTCTGTCTGTATTCTAGCCAAGGCTACTTACCTGGCCGACGGCTTTTCTACCTGTCCGTTCGCCGGTCTGTCTGTATGCTAGCCAAAGCTACTTACCTGCCTACACGCTTTCCTACCTATCCGTTCGCCGGTCTGTCTGTAAGCTAGCCCAGGCTACTTATCTGCCCCAACCGCTTTTCTACCTGTCCGTTCACCGGTCTGTCTGCATGCCAGTCCAGACTACTTACTTGCCTACCCGCTTTTCTACCTGTCCGTTCACCGGTCTGTCTGTATGCTAGCCCAGGCTACTCACCTGCCTACCCGCTTTTCTACCTGTCCGTTCACCGGTCTGTCTGTATGCTAGCCCAGGCTACTCACCTGCCTACCCGCTTTTCTACCTATCCGTTCACCGGTCGGTCTGCATGCCAGCACAGGCTACTTACTTGCCTACCCGCTTTTCTACCTGTCCGTTCACCGGTCTGTCTGTATGCTAGCCCAGGCTACTCACCTGCCTACCCGCTTTTTTACCTGTCCGTTCACCGGTCGGTCTGCATGCCAGCACAGGCTACTTACTTGCCTACCCGCTTTTCTACCTGTCCGTTCACCGGTCTGTCTGTATGCTAGCCCAGTCTACTTACCTGGCCGACCGCGTTCCTACCTATCCGTTCACCGGTCTGTCTGTTTGCTAGCCCAGGCTACTTACCTGCCTACACGCTTTTCTACCTATCCGTTCGCCGGTCTGTCTGTATGCTAGCCCAGTCTACTTACCTGGCCGACCGCGTTCCTACCTATCCGTTCACCGGTCTGTCTGTTTGCTAGCCCAGGCTACTTACCTGCCTACACGCTTTTCTACCTATCCGTTCGCCGGTCTGTCTGTTTGCTAGCCCAGACTACTAACCTGCCTACCCGCTTTTCTACCTGTCCGTTCACCGGTCTGTCTGCATGCCAGTCCAGACTACTTACTTGCCTACCCGCTTTTCTACCTGTCCGTTCGCCGGTCTGTCTATATGCCAGTCCAGACTACTAACCTGCCTACCCGCTTTTCTACCAATCCGTTCGCCAGTGTGTCTGCATGCCAGCCCAGACTACTTTCCTGCCTACCCGCTTTTCTACCTGTCCGTTCATCGGTCTGTCTGTATGCTAGCCCAGGGTACTCACCTGCCTGCCCGCTTTTCTACCTGTCCGTTCACCGGTCGGTCTGCATGCCAGCACAGGCTAGTTACTTGCCTACCCGCTTTTCTACCTGTCCGTTCACCGGTCTGTCTGTATTCTAGCCCAGGCTACTTACCTGGCCGACGGCTTTTCTACCTGTCCGTTCGCCGGTCTGTCTGTATGCTAGCCCAGGCTACTTACCTGCCTACCCGCTTTTCTACCTGTCCGTTCACCGGTCTGTCTGCATGCCAGTCCAGACTACTTACTTGCCTACCCGCTCTTCTACCTGTCCGTTCGCCGGTCTGTCTATATGCCAGTCCAGACTACTAACCTGCCTACCCGCTTTTCTACCAATCCGTTCGCCAGTGTGTCTGCATGCCAGCCCAGACTACTTTCCTGCCTTCCCGCTTTTCTACCTGTCCGTTCATCGGTCTGTCTGTATGCTAGCCCAGGGTACTCACCTGCCTGCCCGCTTTTCTACCTGTCCGTTCACCGGTCTGTCTGTATGCTAGCCCAGGCTACTTACCTGGCCGACGGCTTTTCTACCTGTCCGTTCGCCGGTCTGTCTGTATGCTAGCCCAGGCTACTTACCTGCCTACACGCTTTTCTACCTATCCGTTCGCCAGTCTGTCTGTATGCTAGCCCAGGCTACTTACCTGCCCCAACCGCTTTTCTACCTGTCCGTTCACCGGTCTGTCTGTATGCTAGCCTAGGCTACTTACCTGCTTACCCGCTTTTCTACCTGTCTGGTTCGCCGGTCTGTCTGTATGCTAGCCCAGGCTACTTACCTGCCCGACCGCTTTTCTACCTATCCGTTCACCGGTCTGTCTGTATGCTAGTCCAGGCTATTTACCTGCCTACCTGCTTTTCTACTTGTCCGTTCACCGGTCTGTCTGTCCATCTGTATGCTAGCCCAGGCTTTTTACTTGCCTACCCGCTTTTCTACATGTCCATTCGCCGGTCTGTCTGCATGCCAGCCCAGGCTACTCACCTGCCTACCCGCTTTTCTACCTGTCCGTTCACCGGTCTGTCTGTATGCTAGCCCAGGCTACTCACCTGCCTACCCGCTTTTCTACCTGTCCGTTCACCGGTCGGTCTGCATGCCAGCACAGGCTACTTACTTGCCTACCCGCTTTTCTACCTGTCCGTTCACCGGTCTGTCTGTATGCTAGCCCAGGCTACTCACCTGCCTACCCGCTTTTCTACCTGTCCGTTCACCGGTCGGTCTGCATGCCAGCACAGGCTACTTACTTGCCTACCCGCTTTTCTACCTGTCCGTTCACCGGTCTGTCTGTATGCTAGCCCAGTCTACTTACCTGGCCGACCGCTTTCCTACCTGTCCGTTCACCGGTCTGTCTGTTTGCTAGCCCAGGCTACTTACCTGCCTACACGCTTTTCTACCTATCCGTTCGCCGGTCTGTCTGTATGCTAGCCCAGACTACTAACCTGCCTACCCGCTTTTCTACCTGTCCGTTCACCGGTCTGTCTGCATGCCAGTCCAGACTACTTACTTGCCTACCCGCTTTTCTACCTGTCCGTTCGCCGGTCTGTCTATATGCCAGTCCAGACTACTAACCTGCCTACCCGCTTTTCTACCAATCCGTTCGCCAGTGTGTCTGCATGCCAGCCCAGATTACTTTCCTGCCTACCCGCTTTTCTACCTGTCCGTTCATCGGTCTGTCTGTATGCTAGCCCAGGGTACTCACCTGCCTGCCCGCTTTTCTACCTGTCCGTTCACCGGTCGGTCTGCATGCCAGCACAGGCTACTTACTTGCCTACCCGCTTTTCTACCTGTCCGTTCACCGGTCTGTCTGTATTCTAGCCCAGGCTACTTACCTGGCCGACGGCTTTTCTACCTGTCCGTTCGCCGGTCTGTCTGTATGCTAGCCCAGGCTACTTACCTGCCTACCCGCTTTTCTACCTGTCCGTTCACCGGTCTGTCTGCATGCCAGTCCAGACTACTTACTTGCCTACCCGCTCTTCTACCTGTCCGTTCGCCGGTCTTTCTATATGCCAGTCCAGACTACTAACCTGCCTACCCGCTTTTCTACCAATCCGTTCGCCAGTGTGTCTGCATGCCAGCCCAGACTACTTTCCTGCCTACCCGCTTTTCTACCTGTCCGTTCATCGGTCTGTCTGTATGCTAGCCCAGGGTACTCACCTGCCTGCCCGCTTTTCTACCTGTCCGTTCACCGGTCGGTCTGCATGCCAGCACAGGCTAGTTACTTGCCTACCCGCTTTTCTACCTGTCCGTTCACCGGTCTGTCTGTATTCTAGCCCAGGCTACTTACCTGTCCGACGGCTTTTCTACCTGTCCGTTCGCCGGTCTGTCTGTATGCTAGCCAAAGCTACTTACCTGCCTACACGCTTTTCTACCTATCCGTTCGCCGGTCTGTCTGTAAGCTAGCCCAGGCTACTTATCTGCCCCAACCGCTTTTCTACCTGTCCGTTCACCGGTCTGTCTGCATGCCAGTCCAGACTACTTACTTGCCTACCCGCTTTTCTACCTGTCCGTTCACCGGTCTGTCTGTATGCTAGCCCAGGCTACTCACCTGCCTACCCGCTTTTCTACCTGTCCGTTCATCGGTCTGTCTGTATGCTAGCCCAGGGTACTCACCTGCCTGCCCGCTTTTCTACCTGTCCGTTCACCGGTCGGTCTGCATGCCAGCACAGGCTAGTTACTTGCCTACCCGCTTTTCTACCTGTCCGTTCACCGGTCTGTCTGTATTCTAGCCCAGGCTACTTACCTGGCCGACGGCTTTTCTACCTGTCCGTTCGCCGGTCTGTCTGTATGCTAGCCCAGGCTACTCACCTGCCTACCCGCTTTTCTACCTGTCCGTTCACCGGTCGGTCTGCATGCCAGCACAGGCTACTTACTTGCCTACCCGCTTTTCTACCTGTCCGTTCACCGGTCTGTCTGTATGCTAGCCCAGGCTACTCACCTGCCTACCCGCTTTTCTACCTGTCCGTTCACCGGTCGGTCTGCATGCCAGCACAGGCTACTTACTTGCCTACCCGCTTTTCTACCTGTCCGTTCACCGGTCTGTCTGTATGCTAGCCCAGTCTACTTACCTGGCCGACCGCTTTCCTACCTGTCCGTTCACCGGTCTGTCTATTTGCTAGCCCAGGCTACTTACCTGCCTACACGCTTTTCTACCTATCCGTTCGCCGGTCTGTCTGTATGCTAGCCCAGACTACTAACCTGCCTACCCGCTTTTCTACCTGTCCGTTCACCGGTCTGTCTGCATGCCAGTCCAGACTACTTACTTGCCTACCCGCTTTTCTACCTGTCCGTTCGCCGGTCTGTCTATATGCCAGTCCAGACTACTAACCTGCCTACCCGCTTTTCTACCAATTCGTTCGCCAGTGTGTCTGCATGCCAGCCCAGACTACTTTCCTGCCTACCCGCTTTTCTACCTGTCCGTTCATCGGTCTGTCTGTATGCTAGCCCAGGGTACTCACCTGCCTGCCCGCTTTTCTACCTGTCCGTTCACCGGTCGGTCTGCATGCCAGCACAGGCTACTTACTTGCCTACCCGCTTTTCTACCTGTCCGTTCACCGGTCTGTCTGTATTCTAGCACAGGCTACTTACCTGGCCGACGGCTTTTCTACCTGTCCGTTCGCCGGTCTGTCTGTATGCTAGCCCAGGCTACTTACCTGCCTACCCGCTTTTCTACCTGTCCGTTCACCGGTCTGTCTGCATGCCAGTCCAGACTACTTACTTGCCTACCCGCTCTTCTACCTGTCCGTTCGCCGGTCTGTCTATATGCCAGTCCAGACTACTAACCTGCCTACCCGCTTTTCTACCAATCCGTTCGCCAGTGTGTCTGCATGCCAGCCCAGACTACTTTCCTGCCTACCCGCTTTTCTACCTGTCCGTTCATCGGTCTGTCTGTATGCTAGCCCAGGGTACTCACCTGCCTGCCCGCTTTTCTTCCTGTCCGTTCACCGGTCGGTCTGCATGCCAGCACAGGCTACTTACTTGCCTACCCGCTTTTCTACCTGTCCGTTCACCGGTCTGTCTGTATTCTAGCCCAGGCTACTTACCTGGCCGACGGCTTTTCTACCTGTCCGTTCGCCGGTCTGTCTGTATGCTAGCCAAAGCTACTTACCTGCCTACACGCTTTTCTACCTATCCGTTCGCCGGTCTGTCTGTAAGCTAGCCCAGGCTACTTACCTGCCCCAACCGCTTTTCTACCTGTCCGTTCACCGGTCTGTCTGTATGCTAGCCCAGGCTACTTACCTGCTTACCCGCTTTTCTACCTGTCTGGTTCGCCGGTCTGTCTGTATGCTAGCCCAGGCTACTTACCTGCCCGACCGCTTTTCTACATATTCGTTCACCGGTCTGTCTGTATGCTAGCCCAGGCTTTTTACTTGCCTACCCGCTTTTCTACCTGTCCATTCGCCGGTCTCTCTGCATGCCAGCACAGGCTACATATCTGCCTACCCGCTTTTCTACCTGTCTGTTCGCCGGTCTGTCTGTATGCTAGCACAGGCTTCTTACCTGCCCGGCCGCTTTTCTACCTGTCCATTCGCCGGTCTGTCTATATGCCAGTCCAGACTACTAACCTGCCTACCCGCTTTTCTACCAATCCGTTCGCCAGTGTGTCTGCATGCCAGCCCAGACTACTGTCCTGCCTACCCGCTTTTCTACCTGTCCGTTCACCGGTCTGTCTGTATGCTAGCCCAGGGTACTTACCTGCCTGCCCGCTTTTCTACCTGTCCGTTCACCGGTCGGTCTGCATGCCAGCACAGGCTACTTACTTGCCTACCCGCTTTTCTACCTGTCCGTTCACCGGTCTGTCTGTATGCTAGCCCAGGCTACTTACCTGGCCGACGGCTTTTCTACCTGTCCGTTCGCCGGTCTGTCTGTATGCTAGCCCAGGCTACTTACCTGCCTGCACGCTTTTCTACCTATCCGTTCGCCGGTCTGTCTGTATGCTAGCCCAGGCTACTTACCTGCCCCAACCGCTTTTCTACCTGTCCGTTCACCGGTCTGTCTGTATGCTAGCCTAGGCTACTTACCTGCTTACCCGCTTTTCTACCTGTCTGGTTCGCCGGTCTGTCTGTATGCTAGCCCAGGCTACTTACCTGCCCGACCGCTTTTCTACCTATCCGTTCACCGGTCTGTCTGTATGCTAGTCCAGGCTATTTACCTGCCTACCTGCTTTTCTACTTGTCCGTTCACCGGTCTGTCTGTCCATCTGTATGCTAGCCCAGGCTTTTTACTTGCCTACCCGCTTTTCTACATGTCCATTCGCCGGTCTGTCTGCATGCCAGCCCAGGCTACGTATCTGCCTACCCGCTTTTCTACCTGTCCGTTCGCCGGTCTGTCTGTATGCTAGCCCAGGCTACCTACCTGCCCGGCCGCTTTTCTACCTGTCCGTTCACCGGTCTGTCTGCATGCCAGTCCACACTACTTACTTGCCTACCCGCTTTTCTACCTGTCCGTTCACCGATCTGTCTGCATGCCAGTCTTAGACTACTTACTTGCCTACCTGCTTATCTACCTGTCCGTTCACCGGTCTGTCTGCATGCCAGTCCAGACTACTTACTTGCCTACCTGCTTTTCTACCTGTCCGTTCACCGGTCGGTCTGCATGCCAGTCCAGACTACTAACCTGCAAACCCGCTTTTCTGCCAATCCGTTCGCCAGTGTGTCTGCATGCCAGCCCAGACTACTTTCCTGCCTACCCGCTTTTCTACCAATCCGTTCGCCCGTGTGTCTGCATGCCAGCCCAGACTACTTTCCTGCCTACCCGCTTTTCTACCTGTCCGTTCACCGGTTTGTCTGTATGCTAGCCCAGGCTACTTGCCTGGCCGACCGCTTTTCTACCTGTCCGTTCACCGGTCGGTCTGCATGCCAGCACAGGCTACTTACTTGCCTACCCGCTTTTCTACCTGTCCGTTCACCGGTCTGTCTGCATGCCAGTCCAGACTACTAACCTGCCTACCCGCTTTTCTACCAATCCGTTCGCCCGTGTGTCTGCATGCCAGCCCAGACTACTTTCCTGCCTACCCGCTTTTCTACCTGTCCGTTCACCGGTCTGTCTGTATGCTAGCCCAGGCTACTTACCTGGCCGACCGCTTTTCTACTTGTCCGTTCGCCGGTCTGTCTGTATGCTAGCCAATGCTACTTACCTGCCTACACGCTTTTCTACCTATCCGTTCGCCGGTCTGTCTGTATGCTAGCCCAGGCTACTTACCTGCCTACATGCTTTTCTACCTGTCTGGTTCACCGGTCTGTCTGTATGCTAGCCCAGGCTACTTACCTGTCTACCCGCTTTTCTACCTGTCCGTTCATCGGTCTGTCTGTATGCTAGCCCAGGCTACTTACCTGCCCGACCGCTTTTCTACCTATCCGTTCACCGGTCTGTCTGTATGCTAGCACAGGCTACTTACTTGCCTACCCGCTTTTCTACCTGTCCGTTCACCGGTCTGTCTGTATGCTAGCCCAGGCTACTTACCTGCCCGACCGCTTTTCTACCTATCCGTTCACCGGTCTGTCTGTATGCTAGCCCAGGCTATTTACCTGCCTAACCGCTTTTTTACCTGTCCGTTCGCCGGTCTGTCTGCATGCTAGTCCAGGCTATTTACCTGCCTACCTGCTTTTCAACTTGTCCGTTCACCGGTCTGTCTGTCTGTATGCTAGCCCAGGCTTTTTACTTGCCTACCCGCTTTTCTACATGTCCATTCGCCGGTCTCTCTGCATGCCAGCACAGGCTACATATCTGCCTACCCGCTTTTCTACCTGTCTGTTCGCCGGTCTGTCTGTATGCTAGCACAGGCTTCTTACCTGCCCGGCCGCTTTTCTACCTGTCCATTCGCCGGTCTGTCTATATGCCAGTCCAGACTACTAACCTGCCTACCCGCTTTTCTACCAATCCGTTCGCCAGTGTGTCTGCATGCCAGCCCAGACTACTTTCCTGCCTACCCGCTTTTCTACCTGTCCGTTCATCGGTCTGTCTGTATGCTAGCCCAGGGTACTCACCTGCCTGCCCGCTTTTCTACCTGTCCGTTCACCGGTCGGTCTGCATGCCAGCACAGGCTACTTACTTGCCTACCCGCTTTTCTACCTGTCCGTTCACCGGTCTGTCTGTATGCTAGCCCAGACTACTTACCTGACCGACCGCTTTTCTACCTGTCTGGTTGCCGGTCTGTCTGTATGCTAGCCCAAGCTACTTACCTGCCTACCCGCTTTTCTACCTGTCCGTTCGCCAGTCTGTCTGTATGCTAGCCCAGACTACTTACCTGGCCGACCGCTTTTCTACCTGTCTGGTTGCCGGTCTGTCTGTATGCTAGCCCAGGCTACCCACCTGCCTATCCGCTTATCTACCTGTCCGTTCACCGGTCTGTCTGTATGCAAGCCCAGGCTACATACCTGCCCGACCGCTTTTCTACCTGTCTGGTAGCCGGTCTGTCTGTATGCCAGTCCAGGCTACTTAAATGCCCGACCGCTTTTCTACCTGTCCGTTCGCCGGTCTGTCTGTATACTACTAAGTAGCCTGGGCTAGCATTAGCCCAAGCTACTTACCTGCCCGACCGTCTGTTAACTGATGTCTGTATCTATTTTTTTGCAGAAAATTAATTTTATTAATAGGCATGGGAAGAATGAATATTTAGACATTCTCACAATTGAGATATTGAGACTAATGGTTGCATTTATATAGAAATTGTGTCTAAATTCTCCCAAAAGTGGTTGGGTTTGTATGCTTTAATTTTGATATAGACAAACTATACACTTGTGTGCATGAACACTTGTAATTTATCATTTCTTTGTTAAAACCTTATCACAGCTTATTGTAAACAGGGTTATTGGCTAAAAGTTTTGTAAAATTTTATAAATAACAAATAAAATATAGGTTATATTAGGCTATGCTATGTTTTATTTTGAGATAAATAGTTCTACGTGGCCCTACGCAATGAGGACGTGGTATACACACACCTATGCGTGTGGACACGCCGTGGCACCGATGGGTTTGAAATAAGAGGGTGGAATCGCGACATCCCTCGGTTTGTTTATCCGAGTCATGTCAAACAAGATCAGAGAGATGTCAGTTTGTTACACATATTTAAACTGTCAAAGTAGATAAACATAGAAAAGTCAACAGACAAACTTTATTTGAACAATATAATACCATGTCCGTTTATATATAGAAATATCCGGTTCATGCGATAAGTATACTTTAATTTAGAAGTTACAATTATGGATGGACGGATGGCTGTTTGGATGGATGGATGGATGGATGGATGGGTGGATGGATGGATGGATGAATGGATGAATGGATGGATGGATGGGTAAATGGATGCGCATAAGGATCGGTATATGGATGTATGGGTATATGGATGGATGGATGGATGGATGGGTTAATGGGCGTTTGGATGGATGGATGGATGGATGGATGGATTGATGGACAAACACAAATGTATTGCTTTTCATCAGTTTGCACCAGGCTTGTTGGCGAAGGGTGCATAGAATTACGGTCTCGGCTGTGGAGTTGCTAACTCGATCCCCAGTCGAAAGTCTGTAAAGTCGCCGTGGTACAAGCGCTGGCTTACCTTTAAATGTTGTATCCGACATATTTACCTGTATTATGTATGTAGCCTTAGCATACCTTTTCTCGTGAGTAGTCGTGAATTGTCATGTCTTTCTGATCCGACGCATGATTTTGTACGTCTTTATATCATGCATTCACTTCGATGGATAGATATGGTAAACCATAAACATGTTCGATTCGATTAATTATTATAATTAAAAGCTATTTGTACACACGGCGAGGGTTTCCGTGATATGTAGATATCGTACTTGAAGTACAATATTATTTTCGTTAACTTAATTTTGTTACTGACTCATTGAGTCAAAACTGCAACATGATGGTAATATAAAGTACAGGTAAATAGGTCACTCAGTTGACGACGCGCTGTCTATTGTCATCACGTTGGCTAATTCAATCGGAACCACTTGGATAATTCACGAATCATCTCTCGGATGTATGTAAGTAGTCGGATCACCTCGGCCATTTCCCTAAATGGGACTTATTTTTATAGATTCCAACAAGATAATACCTTTCTGTGGGATGGGCCATATACCAAATAGTTTGTGAACTGTGCACAGGGATGCCATAGAAGGACAGGTCGTAAAACAATTAGTCACACTTGGTAAATATGGTTTGTAGAGTGCATATAACTTTTATATAATTTATGACGCGGTCACTAATATCGCTGATATTTTTTTCACCGATAGCGGTATAATGGAGTTCCATTGGAAAACTATATACTGGTATATATGCTATATATTGCAGACGTTTTATCGCACTTCAATTTTATTGCCGATTTTGCCGCATCTTAACCTTTTTTCGTTAGCATGTTACTTTGTAAAGTTATGTCATGTGTTGACGAGATTCTTTGACAGTTAATGCAATGAGGTTTTATTTAAGACATCAGCTATCGCAGTGACTGCTTTGCGACATTTAACTGCGTAATGAGATTAGTAATAAATCCACAGGTCACATAAATAAACAGTTAAGAATTACATGTACATCGTTCTCACTCTTTGGAAACAAAGTACATATTTTCGTAGTTTTTCAGACGTCTGAGAAAGACAATTGACATTTATTGGAAAAACGTTTGTTGATCGCAGTGGGCGGAGGGGTAAAATCTACTGATGACATGAACCTTCGATGCGGTTAGAAGAAAAATCACATGACTCTCACTTTGTCATAATGACATAATGCGTTGTTTAAACCTGTTTCTTCTTTCACGTTCTGCAAATATTTAAGGTTGCCCTATCCACTCGGAACACCTCAGCCATTTCTTTGAAAAAGCCTATGCTCCGGACTTGTCCGGATTCCGCCGAGTAGTTGCGAAGGTATCACCCCGCAACCCAAACTCCCCGCAGTGATTACTTCCCTTGACAGTACATTATATAACGATTGACGTAATCGCTGTGATGAGATTGCCCGCAACCCACTTATGGTCATGTAGCAAGGCAATCGGAACTCCTCGGGTAATTCCCTCTTTGGGACAAACATCCCTCGGATGTATCTGGCTCAATGATAATTACAGAAATCACGATCGTTTTGTTCGCCGGAAGTCGGAAGAAGACTATGCTTAAAATAAAGTTGCACAAAACATAAACAATCGCATCGTTTGACTGGTGTGTGCCTTAAAAAAATAAAGTGCATAATTTAAATTTGAAACAACAAATTGAAGTTTTACAGGCATTGTTTGAGAGGAGAGATACGCTGGCCGTGTTGCCAACATTCTCTCTCTCTCTCTCTCTCTCTCTCTCTCTCTCTATCTCTATCTCTCTCTCTAACTCTATCTACTCTCCTCTCTCTCTCTACTCTACTCTACCCTTCGTTAGCAGAAGAATAAATGTAATAGCTGTGTCTTGAATGCAACATGCAATTACATCAGGCTTTTCACACCGACACCTATCAAACGTATGCCTTATTGGACCTTGGTCCTAATCCGATTAATACAGCGTCAACTTCATTCAGGGAGGTCACTGGTTCGATACTGCTATCAATCAGAAGGACCCATGGCCGCTGAGTTCCTGATACAAACAAATAAACGGCGTTACAACGCGTTATATTTTCATGTGCCTTCAAATGACATAGTGCTTCAAAGAACATTATATCCGCAAAATCGTAACCTCTTGTCGTAAAGTGTGTCAAGTCAGAATCTACTCATTTTGCTGCTGAGTCTCTATTCTAGTAGAATGTATATTGAGTTATACTTGTAATGATAAGCCCAAAATAAGAAAATGTTATGGATTTTTAACAAATGTTGCACGGCAAGAATGAAATCACTACATGGGACCATAAGTCAATATTGTAGGACGGTATGACTGGTCACATCATGTACACTCGTACATCTCGTTCAACTAATCACTGGGGAAAATCGCCAGAGGACCTCATACAATTGGACACGGCATTATATTTATCAAATATACATAAACAATGTAAAATTCCTAATAACAATGTTTCTGAATTTGCGCATACACAATATAGGATGTACGCAGGGATTGGTCGATGTATGTAGTCATAGATACGACAAGCACGCGGATAAACAGATACAATTATCCCGAGCCGCAGTATGTTTATCGCTGACATTTGAGACTGGATGGCCGATTGGGAAACGCTACATTCAACACAGGTGAAGGATCCATTGAAGACTTTTGCAAAGAAATAAACTTGAGATTATTACCGAACACAACTGAAGACAAAATATTAAGATTACATGCGGGAAATTACATGTGAAATAATTCAAGCTACTGAAAAGCACAGAAAGTGTTTAAGTTCACGTGCAATCAAGACTTTTAAGATTCAAAAGCTAAGGTAGAGCACGGTGAAAAGTTTTGGAATAAAGTTTCCGGGTCGACAAAAACAAATTTCCGACAGAGATGGGTTGCAGCGGAAGCAAATCTGACGGGACGTCGAATGGAAATGCCCAAACAAAACCGGCAGACTCTTCACAACAAAACAACGCCAACGAACAAGGTAATTTATAGTGTGTTTTTTTAAACTAATTTAACTAGTTGAGTTTGTATTGTCTTAGTATTTCCATTGTTTAGTGTCAGCCCAATGTCCATGAATTACCATAAACAGAAACTTAATCATATAGTATTTTTGGTAGTATTATAAACCTATGTAATTCTCAAAATGTAAGTTGCGATGTCGACTCTGTAAATACTTGGATATTTTTCTGGTCTGATTGGAGGTATAAACGACAGAATATGATATGTTTGCGATTAATATTGCAATCCTAAGTCGTTGTTTAAATGGGAGAGAACAACAAAATTTTGGAAAGAAAATACACACAAATAAAACATGTTTATATGTGTAGACTGAAAATGCAAATTTATAGGGGTATCATTCATATTTAAAGAATGGCAAATATTAAATTGCGGCTTTCTCCGCTCGCTCTGATGTCCAACTCTTCGAAATGTCAACAGACATTTTATTGTTTTGTTTTATTGCTGAGAACATACCAGCTTAAACCTTTTGTAACAGTTACACTTCATTGTTTATTTGAAGAATATTTCTTAAAAAATCAAGAAATAAAGTATTTCATCTATTAAAGACGTGGTAAATTAAAATGCCAGTACATATAGAACAGAACAGAATTTATTCATTAGACTTGTACATACATACATTGTCTTTATGATACAAAAAAAAAACAAAAAACAAAAACAACCCTGACATACTGTCACCGTGATGTAGGCAAAAACAATCAATATGAATAATAACCTTTACATAAATGTTTAGAGAGCCAAATAGTAATATGTAATATCAATCTACAGATTGAATAAATAAATACAATCATTTCTCGCTTTAAATGCGTGGTTAATGAACTGCACATGTGCGTCGCTCAGGGTTTCTTCAAGACAATAAACTGCCCATTACACAAGTGCATCGCTCTCCACTTGCTATTATCTGAGGCTCCTCCATAGTGTCAATAGAGTTTTACTGTTTTACAATTTAATGGACATCAGAATTGTAACCTGTAAACGAAGCCAACAATGAGATAGATTTTGAGGGGTTTTGATACTGAAATGGTTGAAGTGCACGTATTATCGGATCTTCTTGTCGACTGCGGATATATATGGCGTGAAGTGGCTGATTACACGGTGCTGTGGGTAGAATCCTTCAAAGTGGTTGTGTGTGTGGCAGGGGGGTGAGGGGAGGGAAGGGGGGGGGGAGGAGGGGTGCGTAGCCATTTTCTGTAGTCGAAATGTCTTTAAGGTGGTTACCAACAGTTTGGATCAAATAAAGTGTTACCTGCAGGATCCCTATAAATTCTGATTCTTGATTCCTATCTCTATATAAAAATGAATAATAACACCCCACTTGTCATTACACACATCTATTTCCTATCTTAGCCATGCTCCACAGTTAGCTATTTTTAAACTGAGGAAAAACACGTGACCACCAACTTTTGAAATCACATCATATCATCATCCGGATTATCCGCTCCTACTGTGATGTCCATTTTGGGCGATTTATTCCATAATTTCTATTGTCTGTTAACTGAAGTCGTGTTACTAAAAATAGATACCCACGTCAGAGCGGATTACCCGGATGATGATATTATGTGATCTAAAAAGTAAGTGGTCACGTTGTAATGCTATTTTTAAACATATCTAACCATGCAGCGTGACTCAGATAGAAATTACGTGTTTGTAAGGACAAGTTGGGTGATATGCGCCACTTTTTACTAATTGATGTATGAAGAATGAACATTTTGAGGGATTGTTTTTGACGATTTGTGTATTTATTGAGGCAGTGTTCAGAATATGTTTCACTTAGAAGTAATCTTGAGTTTATGCAGAAAGAAGGCACTAATTCCCTACAACAAGAGTAAGGTTATTGTTATTTGTATTTAAAATAGTCAACTGTCTGATACCGCATTTAAACGTTTGAGAATAGTTTAGCCCTAGGTCAGCATTTCTGCCTTGTACCTGTTTTTTTTCTCTTTTTTTCTCTTTGTTTCCTTCTTTTTATAATTAGGGACCAGATAAGTAAAACGTGCGGCTAGAGATCATCCGTGAAAAAAATCACTAATTCTGAGAGATTCTCGTTGCATTGACTGTCAAATGTATCAATGAAATTTTACTGACAATGTTTTCGAAATTGTCAATAAAGTAGTAGACAGGTTAACAGTAATGTTTTAAAACTCTATCTCTTTCTAATTATCTGTTTATAACATGTTATTAAGATTGTAACAGGGTAAACATTACTTTGCAAACTGTTTAAAAGCTGGTAAAACGGGCGGATATCTGCCACTGAAAAGGCGTGGTAAATAAAGCAACAACCGACCATTCAATATACCTGGTACGTCTGAATACCTCAGTCATTTATGTCAGGTGATCGCCTTGTAAGGAGGCATTCCAAAGAACCCTTTCTCGAAAACCGCACGCAAGGTTGCAGTAAATGGTGTCCCTTTTGGTTTAATATACCCAAATCGGAACTCATCGGGTAATTCCGTCCTCGGGATAATCATCGCTCGGATGTATCTGGTGCATTGATACTAAAAGAAATCACGATCGTTTTGTTCGCCGGAAGTCGAAAGAATATGCCTAAAATGTAGTTCGCACAAAACATAAATAATGGCGTCGTTTGACAGCTGTTTTGTTTGCTGCGCTTTGTTAACTAGACTTGGATGATTTAAATTTGAAGCAGCCACAAACTGAAGTTTAACTGGCATCGTACTATAGTTAGCTGTCATCCTAGCTGCCATCTTTGTTTTGAACTTCTGTCACAAAATAAGTCCTATTTAGGGAAATGGCCGAGGTGATCCGATTACCCCCACACATCATCACAGAGATGATTCGTGAATTCTCCGGGGTGTTCCGATTGTTAATATACCTACAGAATACAGTGATTTAGCCGCATGTAAAACTATATTTTCTCGGAATCAATCCATGACGTGGTTATTCAAATGTAAAAAAAAATCAAATTTCCAAAAAGAATTCTTTATAAATCGATTACAGAGACGCAGAACATCGACATCGATCCTGTATCATTCAGGTTTTGTTTGACAAGCATACGCACTATCAAATCACTGTGGTTATTTCACGTGTTTCGAAATTTAAAGCTGTTTTCCGACAGTTTGGTCTTGTTTGTTCTCTCATCTGTCAAGCAGCTAATTAACTTTACAATGTAATGTTATGAACAGTCTGTACTTACGCGCACGTGTTAGTCGATATAGCAATTACGCTCGAATTAAAAAAAAAAATGTTGTTACATGTATGATTTAAAGGTAAACTGTAACTTTCATATTGAACTCACCCTTGAAAATCATTATAACATTTTACAATGTACCATTATAGTCGTAAAGGTGGTGTCCGACCGTTTGCACAATGTAACATATGAATTTGGGCATATCTTCTCTATAAAATCGTAATTTTGTCAAAATAACACCGATTTAGGAAACTAACACAATTATTAGACAGAATATATCGTGGAAGAGAAACGGTATAAATGTTCATTCGTTTCAAATCTACCATAAGCTCAGCATTCATTGGGGTTTCAGCTAAAAATAGATGTCGACGTCTTAGCCAATAATCCGGATGTTGATATAATGTGATTTCCAAAAATAACTTCTCATGTTTTCTTCTCCGTTTTTAAATAACTAACTATGCAGAGTGGCTCAGATAGCAAAAGACTGTTTATAATGATAGTGGAATGTTATGCTTCACTTTTTACATTACTGTAGAGCATGAATAAATACCATTTTGTGGGATTATTTTCGGGTAGCAATACTTTATTTTGTTGGTTGTGTAATAAGTATTTTGCCTAACCTTTCCGACACAACCTTTAATGGGGCATAATAAGTTGATAGTCTGCGATCTTATTGATTTTAAATTGAAAACCATTCCTGACAACCTTATGGTTTGTAATATTCTCAGACCAGGTCTGGGAGTTAAATTGACCAAATTAAACGACGTATTTACTTGAGCAGACACACTTAAAATGCGTCAATGATATCGTACTTGAGGGTATTCTTTCAAAATTGATTATTGGCAACAGTGTACTCTGACGACGTTTTGATTTATAAGCAGTTTTCCAGACATGATATGCACGAATTCTGTGTTGTTTGTTTTATTATTATAATTGTTTTGTTTGTTGTTGTAGTTTTGTTTTTAATTCTACGTTGTTCCAGTTTGATCGGGTTCGAAACCTAACCATGAACTACCAAAAATTAACAATGATAGTGCTCCTGGCCAACAGGAAGTAGTCACATAAGAATAATCCCACTACCCTATTCGCATATTTTCGAGCCTAACTTAGAGATCAAGGCTTTCATGAAAGGAGATGTTCAAACTTATCCGCAGAACGTCATTGCTTTTACCCCGATGTTAGTCTGCCACCATGAAAAATCTAAAAGTCGCCCTTACGAGCATACTTATTTACGAGCGGATAGCCAAAAGGTCGTGGACAAGTTAAATATATTTTTCATTCTTTGAGATATTTATTTGAAGTTTTAACCTTTTGTATCTTGGCATCTATGAAATTAGACACTAAAGTAGTTTTTAAAAAAGGAAGAACCATATTGAAACAATCGTTACTATGGCAACGTCATGTCGCTGATACATCCGCAGTTGAAATAATACACTTTCATTACGTGCTCATAAAACACGTGTTATATGTAAACAGTTATGTGCATTGTTTTGAAATTTTGTACGCTTATTGCAAATACATTATTTATGCTGGTCATTAAATTTCACCTGGATGTAATGCATAGTGTTGATGTTGTCTTATTTGTCCACGAACTTTTGGCTATCCCCTCGTATAAACCAAACAGAAAACAATACACTGAGTAGAATAACATACCAAAATGAGCATCGGAACAGCAGATGCCTATGTCTTGAGGTTTGTGGCCGTTTACCCAGCAAAAATCAAATAGGTTGTACCTAAATTACAGCAAATAATCAACACATTGAGTAGAATAACATACCAAAAATGAGCATCGGAACAGCAGATGCCTATGTCTTGAGGTTTGTGGCCGTTTACCCAGCAAAAATCAAATAGGTTGTACCTAAATTACAGCAAATAATCAACACATTGAGTAGAATAACATACCAAAATGAGCATCGGAACAGCAGATGCCTATGTCTTGAGGTTTATGGCTTTTTACCCAGCAAAAATCAAATAGGTTGTACCTAATTAACAGCAAATAATCAACACATTGAGTAGAATAACATACCAAAAATGAGCATCGGAACAGCAGGTGCCTAGGTTTTGAGATTTGTGACCATTAACCCAGGAAAAATCAAATAAACTGGTTGTACTTAATTTACAGCAAATAATCAACACATTGAGTAGAATAATATACCAAAATAAGCATCGGAAGAGAAGTTACCCAGGTATTGAGATATGTGACTTTTAACCCAGCAAAAATCAAATAAACAGGTTGTACCTAAACTACAGCAAATAATCAACACTGAGTAGAATAGTAAGCCAGGCGAGCAGATAAACTACAAGGGACGCATAGCAAAGAACGGCTTGTCCCACGAATTTCCTGTATCTCTAATCCAACATTGATTAAACATGCATCAATCAGAATTCACGATTTACCGCAGCTGGGATTAACAATTACTTCATCATTCGTCCACATTCTCTTATCTCACAAAAATGTAAATTTTATGCATGCTGTTTCAAGTCAAGAATGGGTTACAACCGCCATACGATCAGTGCGGGACGGGTTTCTATTTATATGGCCGCATACCGAATGTTGATTTATTGACGAAGCCTTCTTTCTGCTGTATTAGTTAATTATTAATACAGATTCTAAGTCTTTTTGCCGACAACCAAATCAAGAAAAACATTTCTTTAAAGATTCGGCAGAAAAAAAAAGTGTAGCTCATAAATAGCTTGAGTCAGATCCTTAGGGGGAGCTTGTTGGTCAGAATCATAATCATTATCATCATCATCGTCGTCGTCGTCCCGGGGTTGGGCTGGTTGGTCAGGATCTACACAATCATTATCATCTTCTTCTACTACTACTACTTATTTTTTTCACTTCTACTTCTTCTCCATCTTATTCTCCCACTCTCCTTTTTTCTTCTTTTGTTCCTCCTACTACTCCAGCTACTTCTTCTTCTCATTTTCTTCATCTTTGTCGTCTTCTGCTAATTTCTAAAATACCCCGTTATTTCATTTACAGGGCCAATCAATACATTTTGATTTTCGGCTACTGTTATTGTGTTCTTGTAGTAAATAATGTCCAAAGGTAAAAATAAATGAACACCAGATTAAACATTTCATGATTAATTAATCTTAACCTTGAACTCGGATCAATATACTTACTAATCCATTTCCGCCTGATCTCGGCCGTTCAACCTACAGAATTGGTCCAAATAAAATCCCGGTCGTACTGACATAATCTCCCGGTTTTATAATGCACTAATAGAAAATAAATTAAATATTTTATATCCTGAGTTACAAATATTTTATACTTGAAAATTCCACATAGATTGGGATACAACAATATATTAACACTATTATTTTTTCAGGGATCTTTTCATCTTCTTTAAACGTGCTGAAGTTAGAGTGTAACCATTGCTCTTTCAAATGTTAAAGGTGCTAGCCGACAGTTTGCCTACATTTTATATATGTAACAATGTCTGTAAATAAGAACGATTGTAATTCCTGCTAAAAATAGACATCGACGTCATAGCGGATGACGAGGATGAACTAAAACATTAGTGGTCACATGGTTTTCTTGGTTTAAAAATAGCTAACCGTGCAGCGTGGCTCAGATAGGAAATACATGTTTGTAATGACGATTGTGGCGTTATGGTTCACTTTTCCGACAGGTGTAGGACACCAGTAAACAGCATTTTACGAGATCTGTTCAGATAACGATGGTGTATAATAAAAATATTTTGGTCCAAACTGTCGGATAAAACCTTTAATGCTTTCCATTTTGGTGGCGCCGTTCTTGAGAGCGGTGCCTCTTATGGAATGCATTTTTATGGGGACTTAAGTGTTGCTGGCAAAAACAGGAAATCGCAGATGTGCTTTGAGGCCGTTTTCAGAGACAAAACTGAGTATTCTTTTTTAACACTGTAGCTTGCAACAATTATGTGTAGCTTCCAGTAATAAAAATAGCTGGCCTTTCTAAGAATTCGCAGCTGTTTGGCGAAGTACTGTTTAACGAAAGAAACCAAGTATACCGATGTTAGCAATGTAGCTTGCAAAGACAGATGTAGCAGAGAAAAGGGAACCCAAACAAAGTAGCAAACATATTCTACTTCCCATCAGAGTTCGTTACTGTCAAATATTTATGTAATTAATGGACAATGTAAGAGAGTGTCTAGTTCCCATGAAAGCCTTCTTTTTGTTTAAAGCGCATACTCTCCACGTCGCCTCGGATGTCTCACATCCAGGCTCTTTCTTGTTCTGTTTTTGTAATGTTGTAGATACACGGCACATTTTATAACATGTCTATGTACTTTATATGCGCTAAAACACAAAGTTTATGTTTATTGCATTATCTATTTTAGATTATATTAAGAAAGTTACAAAGGTTGTTATTGGTGGTAGTAGTGGTAGAAGTATGGTTGTCGTTTATTGTGGTTGGTGGTAGTTGTGGTGGTGGCGGTGATTGTGTGCGTCGGTGTTTTGTTCTTACCAATTGTAAACATAAGTGACAAGATAACCACTAATATAAATTCCTCTCTATTACAGCTTTAGTCAAACCCATCAATAACATTTTATTTTTTTGGTTGGTTTGTCTAATGCTACATCTTTTTTTCCAAATGCTACTCAATAGCAATACAGGTCTCCTAAAGAGGATATAATATAATATATTGGAGTTTGCTTATTTCTAAAAAGGAGACACATTTAATAGTTATTTTAGAAAACAAAAAATATCCCCATAAATTCAAAATTGGATGGAGAATTTTCTTAAAATTTGGCACACACGCCTACAATTAAGTATTCAACTCATCCGTTGTGTTATTTTTCAAATTATGTATATTTTCTATTACACTTGCTTTACCTTAATTACAGTAAGTGCGTAGACTAGTTACATTCGAGGTGAAACTGCCACTGCAGTATACAACATCTACCTACTAATACCAACTTTTCGACGTTTCTTCAACATTTCCACCTTCTTGCGTTTCGCAAGTCAATAATGCAATTCAATTATTTAGTTTACAATCGGTACTTAAATCTCCATAGGTTAATTAAGCCGCGAATAAATCAGGCCGATGGTCTATGAACGTGACATTGGTGAATTTAAGGCTCCAATCTATGTAATCTTAACTGTTAACTCTTAACGAAGTTGAAGTGTTGGCTAGCTGATTTCAATGAAATCGAAATTAAACGATTCTGACGGTTTAGTGGCAATGAAATTGTTTGTTTCTTTTTTTTTTAACAACAGAAGTATCTAATATTAAATAATTATGTTGAAAAATATTTGTATTTGCAAAAACAGATAATTATGAAACATATTATTGGTAAGTATTATTTTTCCCATAAAATATGATTTTATAATATGCATGTTACAGTCTGAAGTGTTCTCAAAAGATTAGAATTTAAACTTAATAACTTTATTGCAGTTATTAAATATTATATTTTGAAAAACAAATATCTACCCAAGAGGGAGATAACTTGATGCAGTTTGACTCAGAGTAATGTTCTCTTTAAAACTAAAAAAAGCGTATAGTACATTGAAAACGTGTTAACTTAACCTTAAAAGAAAGAAAAAAAGAAAGAAAGAAAAAAAGAAAGAAAGAAAGAACAATTTATCAGTCTTTGAGAAAGTCCGTTTAAAGGAAATCCTGTGTTGCTTCATAGGTTTCTAATAATGATTTATTAAGTTCGATTCTACAAAGATAACACCACTTGTACACTATCACAAGACTCCTTATCAAGTGCAAACTAAATATTTACATTGTCTTTAACAGCAACCAGGACAAGGGTTAAATAAATTGATTTTCAATCGTCAGATTCTAAGGAATCATATTTGAATATAAAATGTGACATTGACCAATGAAAAGTTGGCGTGTGCCACTCTCAAATGATTGCTGGAGAAACGGTGGGAGCTCGATTATTCATTTTTTTGATAATTCTTAACCAGTTCATTGGTTAGTTTTTTTCCCCGTAAAACGCAAAACATGATTTATATTTAAAAGTATCGTACGCCTGCCTTGCGTTATAAGCCGATTAACTTTATAATACAATGGTCTGTATCACCAATATATGTCGTGTCTGTATAAAAAAAAGTGCTAATTTTGCGGTTTATTGAGCGACGCTTCTGTCTTCTTTCAGTTATAAACGTTATTCTAAAGTCTAAAAATGTTGCCCAATACGATTACATAATCAAATGGA
This sequence comes from Sinonovacula constricta, assembly GCA_007844125.1. NCBI lineage: Eukaryota > Metazoa > Mollusca > Bivalvia > Cardiida > Solecurtidae > Sinonovacula > Sinonovacula constricta. The sequence continues at coordinate 28,894,240 of CM017562.1, forward strand.
TTGAATTATAACTTCTCTTCTCGTACTTCTTAGTGAAGAACACGGACCACTAGACAGTGAAACAATGTGTGCAACAGCAAATTATTTTGCAATTTACGATCTTCTTGAGATATAACATAAATAAACAGATCCCCAGCGGCTTACTAGTCATAAAGTAGCATCAGTATTCACCTCGCGGGTGAGACGTTGAATTGCTTGGTGTTTTATCAATCGCTGATCGACTCGGTCAAACATTTGGTTATTTATGGAACAATAAATTGTCCCCAAGGACGCTCTGGAGTCGCATTTTAAGACCCGTCAACAACTTTATGTGTCACGTGATGACATACATATAAAGACAATCGAAATTCGTCGTATAATTCTGTAAATTACGACACACCTTTTCGTTTTATTCCTTAAATCTATATCGGGGGTAATTCAGTTCTCTGATGCCTCGATTTCGTTATTTTTTTAATGTAAGGATGTGTTGAAGAATTGTGCGTGTTTTTTGCACACAAACACTGCATTTTGTAAAAAAATAATATTACAGCAGAAATATAAACGTAGATGTAAATCACGCGAGATCTGAATGCGATTCCAATCGGACCTCCTCGGGTAATTCCGTTCTCGAGCCATCGTGATTCGTGAATTATCCGAGACGTTCTGATTGCCTTCGATTCCAGTTCACCTGCGCGTATTGTTATACAATATGAACTACTAATGAACCGTATCATAAACGCGACATGAATCAAACAGCTATCTCATGGGAGGTTTGGATTTATTAATGCAGACGACAATGCAGTCGAGACAACCAGGCGCCACACCTGCTCGCATTTCAGCATGCGTAATGGTGGTTTCTTCAATATATTGAGTATTATTGACGAGTATCTTACGGCACAGCGTCCCAGAACATATTGAACATCGCTTAAGCCATAAACATGCTTTCAATCACATTGTTTTGCCTTCAGTAATAAATGGCACACTTTGAGGTTTAAAAATAATACTATAACATGTGTCGACACCAAATTGGACTGCAAAATATTAAAGCTAAATGAAAACAATAAATAAATAAGATGAACATGTAGTAGAATCGAGAAAAATACTGGGTTTCTGTATGATTCGAACTCGGGACTTGCGTTTGCCAGTCCAATGTTCAACTGATTACGCCAAACAGTTTAGATACAACACAAACGAAATGGAAGAAAGACGTTTAGTTGTCGGTGTTTATAAAAATATCAAATTATTTTTAAATGCACTGACTGCGTAAACTGATCTCAGAATAAATTATTCATGATAAATTTGAGCCGTTCAATCGTACTAAATATTGAAAAGTGTGCACGGCTGAGCTAGAATAATGCCAGCCACATTTAGACTACTGACGTAAAAGTAATGACGAACCTAAAACATTAATTAATTAAGGTTGTTTGGTTTTGTTTAGAGTGACGACACGTTTAAGAGAAAGGACAAGATACTGTCTGGCCATTCATTCAATGCTTCGTCATTGTTTAGCCATTTTATCTGCAAAACTGTTATGTTTCCCAATTGCTTTAGCTGTAATATATGTCGTGTTTACGTCAATGATAAACACTACGCTGGTTGATTCGACAGTGTCGGGATATTTTAGAACATATAAATTGTTAAATAATATTTTTTCTTTCTAAAAACGCTTACACTCATTGTTTTTCCATTTTAGACAACACTAATATGGCAACGCCTATGAACGTTTACAAATGTCTAATGAAATTAATTGTATGTGTTTAACATACAAAAAAGTCAATTTTCCGAAGGTTATGTGAGCATTTTTAGAAAAGAAAATATTGTATAGTTTCCTGTGGAACAATTTATGACGTTATATAAATTGTTGATTGTGTGATTCTATGTGTCTTATACTTTCGCAAAACTGTTACCAAGTTATCTTACAGATGGGAACCGACAGTTTATCTGTTTATAATACAATCAACCTGCGTTGGAGAATTTGGACATAAGTTCTGCATTAAGCCATGCTTTATTCTAAAAAATAAATTTTATTTTGAACACTACCGAACATTGTTGTACAAATTGTGAAAAACTCGCCCAAAATTTTCAATCTTTCCAAAAAGGTGATCTCAAAATAAAATGCAGCGTGGCTCGAATAGGAAATTTTGTAATGACAGGTGGGGTGTTATGTTGTACTTTTAACACATATGTAGGAGTTCAAACAGCCATTTCGCCGAATCTTTTCAAGTAACAATTATTTACAGATTATATATTTAATTTAATGTTTAAAATGTGTTTCTAATTATTGTCTAGTCTGTATCATTACAGAACGATACAAACCACTTGTTAAACGTTTCACGTTGAACGGTACATGTTTTTACATTTGTATTTTGTGTTTAACGGCACACCGACACTTAGCAGGTCAAAGAAGTTCCAAGCGGATAGAATAAAACCAAACCATGCGAGCAAAACATAGGAAAACACAAAAAGAACTATCAGGTTAAAACAATGTGAATTATAATTGAAAACAGCTACTGAAAATAAAAATGTAAAAGTGCAGATTTGCCATATCATTCTCACCCAACAGTATAACAAATGGTTGTATGAGAAAAAATGTACCAAACTGTTGGATACCACCTTGAAAAAGAAAGCGACAATACCAGAACAGAACAGAACATATTTTCATTCAGGTTTGTACTCATGTACATCATCGTATTATAAATACAATATACAAATGTAGTATCCGGTTTAGTTATTAATATGAAAGAGAAGAAATAATAATGACAATATATTTTTTGTGTGATAGTTGCATTATAAAAGACATAAAAGAAACAACGTTAGAGATTGAACTTTATGTATTATCAACGCCTATGTTCCTTCTTACTTAGGTTGCTGTCTTGATATCACATGTGAACTTTTTTGTGAAAACAAACTACATAAACGTGTATTTATTTGTTATCACGATTCACCTGAATTACGGACTCTTGTGCTAATATAAACAATACTGAATGATACTTAGTTTAATTGTATGTCGAATGAGTGGTATTTAGTTTAAATGTATGTCTAATTAGCGGTATTTAGCTAAGATGTATGTCGAAAGTGCGGTATTAAATTTAAATGTATGTCGAATGAGCGGTATTTAGTTTGTATATATTTCGAATGAGTTGTATTTAGTTTAATATGTGTCCAATGAGTGGTATTTACTTTAATTGTATGTCGAATGAGCGGTATTTAGTTTAAATGTATGTCCAATGAGTGGTATTTAGTTTAAATGTATGTCCAATGAGTGGTATTTAGTTTAAATGTATGTTTAATGAGTGGTATTTAGTTTAATTGTATGTCGAATGAGCGGTATTTAGTTTAAATGTATGTCGAATGAGCGGTATTAAGTTTAAATGTATGTCGAATGAGCGGTATTTAGTTTAATTGTATGTCGAATGAGTGGTATTTAGTTTAAATTTATGTCGAATAAGCGGTATTTAGTTTAAATGTATGTCGAATGAGTGGTATTTAGTTTAAATGTATGTCGAATGAGCGGTATTAAGTTTAAATGTATGTCGAATGAGCGGTATTTAGTTTAATTGTATGTCGAATTAGTGGTATTTAGTTTAAATTTATGTCGAATAAGCGGTATTTAGTTTAAATGTATGTCGAATGAGCGGTATTAAGTTTAAATGTATGTCGAATGAGTGGTATTTAGTTTAAATGTATGTCGAATGAGCGGTATTTAGTTTAAATGTATGTCGAATGATTGGTATTTAGTTTAAATGTATGTGCAATGAGCGGTATTTAGTTTAAATTTATGTCGAATGAGCGGTATTAAGTTTAAATGTATGTCGAATGAGCGGTATTTAGTTTAATTGTATGTCGAATGAGTGGTATTTAGTTTAAATTTATGTCGAATAAGCGGTATTTAGTTTAAATGTATGTCGAATGAGTGGTATTTAGTTTAAATGTATGTCGAATGAGCGGTATTTAGTTTAAATTTATGTCGAATGAGTGGTATTTAGTTTAAATGTATGTCGAATGAGCGGTATTTAGTTTAAATTTATGTCGAATAAGCGGTATTTAGTTTAAATGTATGTCGAATGAGCGGTATTTAGTTTAAATGTATGTCGAATGAGCGGTATTAAGTTTAAATGTATGTCGAATGAGTGGTATTTAGTTTAAATGTATGTCGAATGAGCGGTATTTAGTTTAAATTTATGTCGAATAAGCGGTATTTAGTTTAAATGTATGTCGAATGAGCGGTATTTAGTTTAAATGTATGTCGAATGAGCGGTATTTAGTTTAAATGTATGTCGAGTAAGTGGTATTTAGTTTAAATGTATGTCGAGTGAGTGGTATTTAGTTTAATTGTATGTCGAGTGAGTGGTATTTAGTTTAAATGTATGTCGAATGAGCGGTATTAAGTTTACATGTATGTCGAATGAGCGGTATTAAGTTTAATTGTATGTCGAATGAGCGATATTTAGTTTATATGTATGTCGAATGAGTAGTATTTAGTTTAATTGACAAGATATGAACCAAAACTTTATACTCAAGCCATACTTCTTTCAAAGTTTTGTTTACACGTTATGCTTGCAGACAACACAAAGCAGACTGAACCGGAAGAGACGAAAGCGGAAGTGACGAAACCAGAAGAATCGAAGCCCGCGGAACCCGAACCAGCGGAGGAAACGAAAACAGAAGAACAGGCTGCTGAATAGGAATTACGTTTTTTGTGATAAAATGTCGTCGTCAACTGACTGTGATAATTTCTTAACAAGTTTATATTTATTGTATTTATAACAGTTTATCTTTTTTAATTTTTACTTTCTTTTTTCGGTAAATCTGGTGAGGTATTGCTTAGAGAAAGAAATCTGAGGGGCAAAGACAATAATATCTTAAATATACATTACAATCTATACAATTTTTCGCAGGTTTTATATTGCTAAAAAAAAGATGAAACGTTAACATGGTGATAAAATTTAAGCACATAAAAAAGTCTCCAATCAGAGTATGTTTAATCATCACAACCAGTTATGATGATGACCGACAAAGACGCATTCGTACTGTATATTAATGCACTATTCACATATCGTTCGCGATATGTGAAATTCATTAATTAAAAAGTAATTTAATTTTATATTAAAATAAATAAAAGTAACTAAACTCTAGTTTCACCAGAAAACTCTAGTTTCACCAGAAAAAAGAATAAGAAACATCATTTAATAGTCAAAATTATCAACCATAGGTGGTTTGCACGCCATTCGCAACTCCTCGGCGTTATCGGGAAAAGGCCGAATAAGTAAGGGCAGTGTTCCGTGTGTAGGACTTGCCTTATATATTTGCATTTATATATACTGAAATAGCTGTCTCTTTATATTTCTCAAATATATTTTGATATTAACCTGATTTTAATATACCAATTTTAATTGCCATCAACTCATTTTTCTTTTTTCTGTCATACTGTTTAAATGAATTTCATGTACATTATGAACATATTTGATCGACAGCATTTTCAAGCCGTGACATTTGAAAACAACTGTAGTATTTTAACACATAGTATCATTTGATTTAATTGTCATAGAGACTAAGACAAAACATGCTCTACATAAAAAATTGTATCTATTTATTTAACTGACTATTTATTATTATTATTATTATTATTATTATTATTATTATTATTATTATTATTATTATTATTATTATTATTATTATTATATTAAAAATAATTCATGATTGAAGCAAGCTTTACTATGTCCGGCAGACAACGCACGCCTGTTTTCTTTTTTGTTCAACAACTGACGCCAAAGTCGAGAATGCAAATTTTCGCATGATATGGCTCTGTTTGTTTTGTCATCAGTCATCATAACTGTTGGTTTATATTTTTTTACACAAATTTGTCAGTTAAAAACAAAACTTTACTAAAAAAACAACATTTAACTATTTTTAAAATGTTAGGGCTTGTTTGCATAGTTTTCTTATTAACGCCAATATAAAACAAATGGAAGTAAAGCTTACTTTCCATATTTTTGATAATTCTTGAAATCGAAATAGCTGTGTCATCTATTTTTAATCGGACTTATTTTTCTGGAAACCATTTGGCAATGAATAAGCATTAATGGAAATAATTCATTATTACAAAATTGTTGATTTTTTTTTCTCAAATGAGAAACTGTGATACGGAAGTTGTTATTGCACAGAATTCAAGACATTTTATATTCAAGAATAAAATTAACAATGCAATATTTGCTAGTTAATTACTTCTGTGTTATTCAGTGTGTTTTTCCTTTGACCCTTCCCGCTGACGTTGGTAAAATTATAAACGCATATTTTTAGTTCGTCTTATAAGTCAATCTGCTGATTGGAGCGTTACTTGTAATCGCGAAAGTTAAAATTTGTGTGCGCGTGTGTAAGCATGTTCACCTGATTGCGCGCTTGTGCCCGATGACGTTTTGAAATACCTATATGTGCGTGTGTACTTGCATGCGTGCATGCATGCGTGCGTGCGAGAGCCTTCGTGTCTGTATATGCGTGCGCGCTCAAGTACGCGTGTTCACTCATGTCGCCAGTTGCTTCATCGAGCTCGATTTTTAAAGATACATGTCTGCTTCATAGCGGTTCTTTTTATTCAAATATTATATAACATCAGGTAATTATTTGCCATTCTGGAAGAATCAGCTAGATGAATTAATGTAAACAACTGGAGATACTCGTGATATAGAAAAAAGAATAGAGAATATTATATGCTGGAAATATTATAAATAAGTAAGAAGCTAGCTTAAACAACTATTTTGGCGTTGCTGTTGCTGCTGTTGTAGTCGTTGTTGTTGTTGTTGTTTGGATTTCAATTTATTGTCGTGCATTGTACCTACATAAATCTAAAAATGAGAGCATGCAGGTACTGTTTTATAAGCTTACGCCAAACAAAGGGAGGCTACTCGACATGATAAAGTTGATCGAAACATTTACGTCCTCTGATCACAAAGTTATGTTTGTTTGTTTATTGGTTTTATCGTCCCACCAACAGTATTTCAGTTATCTGGAGACGGTTGACAAAGTCATCTCACGCTTTAAGAATGTTTTCAAATAGATGTCATACGGATATAATACGTTTTCTAAAGTGGATCATACAAAGATATGCATTCATATTAGGATTGTAGTACCCATTTGCAGTTTATTTTTATCGTTTCAACAAAAACATTACTTCTTGTAACGTTAAAAAAAGACAACTTAAAAAAAAGACAACTTAAAAAATTACAATAATTACAGCAAAGTTACAACCAATGCTTGTAAGCAAATTTCAATGTAAAAAACAACACACACATACGGTGTTTGCATTATGTAATTTTACCCAAATGTGTGACACCGTAAAAGAACCGTGTATGTAGCAATGCTATAAACAAAGATGATTATTTTATTTCTACTTTTGCCCAAATAATATAATTAAAACTAAACGGACAAAAATTAGCAACACACACACATACACACACACACACACACACACACACTCACACACACACACGCACGCACACACACACACACACACACACACACACACATATACCCTTTGAATTTGAAGCATTCTGGTGGTTTGATGGTTTGATAATATTGACCTCAACGAAACATGATCATTTTTTTAAGTAGTATGTTACCAAAATGAATGAAGACTTACTATTAAATAACAGCACAGATCTATTTTCCTTCAAGGCTGAAAGATTCTCGCCTGCTTGCTACCAAACTCCGCACAGTGTTAACGACATCGCTACGCTGGCTTAAAACCACTGCCATCATACAAAATCACGTGACGATAGTCAGATCAGCTGTAACCAACAGGCAGATTAGCTATGACGTCTTTGTCTGCCAACAGAGACTGCAGACACTCGATCTGTTTGGGTTTTGCTTTTATGGAGGAGTCAAACTCCGTTATTACTTTGTGAATTTCTTCAACAGTATCCATTGATTGTTGACATTGAACCGGTGTAACACTGAAATTTCGCCCTCGGCGAAAAACGGAAATGGCCGAGTTGTTACGATTGTAGTGATAAATACATTCTTTTTTTTCTTTATCGTTAGAATTTGTTTTTTGATCCATTATTAGTCGGTTTTCTAACATACACATTCATTCCGATTGTCATTTTACTGAACAAAAATTAAAAGTAAAAAAAAAATCAAATCCTTCCAGATCTGGATGGATTTCTGTGTGGTAGCAGAGATTCTCCTTACTGAAAGGGGGAGATCACTGCGTTGGATATTGGCTTGCTACGTGACGCCACGTTTGTTTACAATGCACATGAAAAATTAACACGTCGTGAGAATAGCAAAGGTCAATAATTATTCCCGGAGAAGTTATCACTTTTTTTCGGACTCGTGCTTGCGAAGCTCTCGACTAATCAAAATGCTTCAAATTCATTGGGTGTAATATATATATAAAGGTAACAATGCGGTAGCTGTTTGCGTGCGTATCTAAGACGTTATTCCTTTAGAGTGCTTGACGTCGCTCGCATTGCGTTTTCTGACGTCAGAAGTATCTCTGGCAACGCTTATGTCATTCTCTTTGCTTTTATTGAGGAATACAGCAATTAAATGTGAGATGTATAGAAAAGACTCTGTTTGGGATTTACAACAGTCCATAAAACATGAACAGGAAGCTACGGCTGCCATAGAAGCGTCGATACAGAAATGGACGGACATAATAAATGACGTATCTAGTGATGTTTCTAACTTAACAACTTCTGGCTACGAATGGAAAGTGAGGTAAATAGTATGTTTCGTTGATTTTACAAAATACTCAGTAATATTCTTTTATTGTCATAACAGATCAATTTATATAGAAATCAGAATAAAAGAAAAATTCTAAAATAAAATAAATCTTAGAAATGATGGTCGCTTATCATATACAAGAAACAGTACCGCAATTACAATATCCCCATGAAATTATAATTTGTACGAGATCAAACACTTATTGTCGCGACGCTTATGTACGAAATGCTCACTGAAATTCGCACATGGGAAAAATCTGTTAAGCGGACTAACACTGATGATATACAAGTCGTAATTCGGTAAACGGCCTTCTATTTTATTTATTTTTATTTTGTGTGTCTGTAACTTTGATTCAAATATGGCAGAAAACAGGAGCTTTTGGTTCAATTCTTTTTGTTATTAAAATTTCTAATCATAAATTACTACGTAAATCAAGCAATCACACAATGAAATATAATTTCGTACTCGGATTATTTCCCTTTGCTACATGTATATTACGCGGAATTGCGGACCTGAATTATTCAATACGTAGATGGCCAATGTGCAGTTTTACATAAATTGTTCAATTTTAATACGTTTTTCGGAGAGACAGACAGAGATAGAGAGAGAGAGAGAGAGAGAGAGAGAGAGAGAGAGAGAGAGAGAGAGAGAGAGAGAGAGAGAGAGATGCGAGAGAGAGAGAGAGAGAGAGGAGAGAGAGAGAGAGAGAGAGGCGAGTGAGAGAGCAAATAGAGCGCAAAAGAGGGAGAAAGAGCGGAAGGTAGAAAGATCAACGAGAGAGAATGAAAGAGATAGTGAGAGAGCAACGAGGGAGAGAGAGAGAGAGAGAGAGAGAGAGGTCATTGAACTTAGAAATACAAGAGTACCCGTTTATAAATACTCCTGAAATACTTATCTAATGATCTGATATAAATGACTAAAATATATATTTCCTGCTTAGCTAACACCAAAGCGTACATGTCGTCTTGGTATGCTTATCTCACTGATATTAAACCATTATTAATCCGCTTCAGATAAAAAAAATCGTTACCTGATGCCGTTTGCCGTGAGTTTAGAATCCTCATCATATACTCTATTTACTTCCCAGTCCCAGAGCTTTTTCGAAGAGAAGGGACGTGTTATGGTGTGCCAGTGGTTCTACCTAAAATTTATAATTATTCCCCAACCCCACCCCACCCGCCCACCACACACAAAGAAAACAGTTTAAAAAGAATATAAAATAAAATGATAATAGTTCTATCGTTGCAAATTAAAACAACGAAAACAAAACAGTTCTAAAGAGCATACTTATAATAATCATTATTAGTGTTATGTGGAATTAGGACTGACAACAAAGTTTTAAAAAATCAAAAATTGTGTTTTATTAATCAATTCTAATGCATTTATTTATCACGTTTTAGGTATGAGGTCCAACATTTGTACAACAGAATGATCATGAAGCAAATGCAGCGCATGCGCACTGAGATCCGGATGCTTCGTTTTGGTCAAGAGTTTTCGCCCTTGGAACAAAACACGACTACTTCAGTTGGGGAATGGAAGAAAAAGATAAAAGCACTGAATGTTGAACAGTTGTCTCTTATAAGTGAGTATCTATGAAATATACAATAGTGTTTGTGTTTTTGTTTAGGATTCAATATCACACAGCGGCAGAATAACGCTTTGTGTAAATTCAAAAATAGCATTCCCTTACATTCCCTCATAAAGAACGAAGAATTAAAATGACGTTGAGTTACATGTCTCTTTAGATTTCTTTAAAATTAATACTTCGGTAAAGATGAGTTTCATGGTAACATTTGTCATATTTTCTTTTCTACAATATTCTTCAATATAAATTATCGTTAATTCAAGTTTCACAAACGTGTATCTGTAATTATGTTGTTTTATTTTTATTTATTTGTGAATTAATTTTTTTATGAAAACTGAATTATGGATGCATATTTATCTATGATGTGTATACCCTCTAGGTTTGCGGCAGATGTACGACAACCAGCTTGACCTTGAGTCCATGGCCTACTTCCGGGCACGTGACAATCTCGACCAGCTCACCAAGGACATGAAAAACACTCGAGGCGAACGAATACGCATGCAAGAACAATTAGATTATGACGCCATCGCCTCACTACATTTGACGCCATCGCCTAGAAAACTTAGACCGATTGCAACAGTCATCCCAATGGCGCTAGCATGGGGTAATAAAAACAAAGGTTACTCGAATACGCTTCGTAGCGGGACAACGGAACCCGATGGAACGAGTTAGATCAAGGATATGTTATGTTTGTTTATTTTATGTCCGTATCATTTAAGATATGTTTTGAATAAATTATAGCATGTGACGTGCATATAAATGTTATCATGACTGTAATAAAAGGTAATTGTTACTTTTTTTTGGTTTTTTGGTTTGTTTCTTTTTTTAAATACATTGCAGCGTCCATTTATGGTCATTATAGCAACTTCCAGCGTTTTGGTGGAGTAAGATCCCAGACAAATGTCTGGGTACCACCTCCGGCGAACCGCAAATCAGCTTGAAGATCTTCTCACATTAAGCCCTTCGCCCCGAACGGGACTCGAACCCACGCGGTGAGAGGCTAAGCAGTCACGGGCGCCCCTGTTGTTTTTTTAAGAATTATTAAAAATAACATGAAGGTTTACACTTTTGTTTAGTTGAATATTTTCGGCACATTTTACAAACTGAACAATTGTGTATCTTAAACTCTAACTGTAACAAAGTATGTGGCCATTTTGGCATTTAAGTTATCCTCAACATACAATATGTATCTTAAAGTAAATAACTAAACGTGATGCAAGACAAAGAGTCCATCAACGGCATACGTTGACGTTAGAGTTTTTTATATATGTATATAAAATTATACACGCAGGTATGGGCAAGTATATAAAATTTGCACAAAACTACCACAAAAAGTAATCCATTAAATGAGAAGCAGTGAACGGTAATTTTGACTAAATTACTCTCTATACAGTCCGTACACTGTGGCGTTACATATGATGTCTGTGTTCTTGAACGTATACGTCACGAACGTGTCGTTGTTCTTATCCCACGTGCAGCGACTAGACGCCATCAGGCTCTGATCGACGCTTGGTGTTAGCATCACGATGCAGACGATCTTATAACGGTTGTAACCTAATAATTTAATCCGTTCTTTGATTTCATCCGAAAGAGATTTGATCAAATTGGAACAGGGTTTCGGCTGGTACACTAATCCTTCCAGACGATCATCCATTATCTCCTTGACAACGCGTTTAACATCAGCCGTGCTGAATTTCTTCTTCGGTTCCATTCGGTAAGTCGGTTCTTTCTCATGTTGCAGTCCGCCTGACATCGAGCCTTGCAGCTTCCGGTCGATCATCCGGGCAGATAGCCGCTTCGCGAATTTTCGAGAAAGTACGACATTGGCGAGCGATGGCCGAGGGAGCTTGGTACTCTGCGTGCCTTCTGTGATCGTGCTGTCAGTTTCCGACTGGAGCATGGCGGCCGCTTTGTTCTCATTCACTAAAGCTAGAGACATACGCTTGAACATTGCTATGTTTCTCGGTTACTTTGTTTAATGTCTAAATTAAAATAAACAAATATTGGAATATTTAAAAAATCTTTCAAATATCGTGCTTCTTTGTACTAGAGTTTCATATAAAACTAACTAATGTTGTTTTTTTTCACAACACGTTTAACACACAAGTCTTTAATGGAAAATGAAGAACTTGCATAGGTCGTGTAAAAGTTTACTACACTTTAACCTCCGGTTTCCCGTTCTGTGAGAGTCTTAAGTAAAAGAAATCGATTAAATTAATGATACATGTATTCCATAACACTCCGAACTTAAATCGTTGTAATTGTTATTCTCGTTGTTTCACCGTTTCTAAGCTCGAACACTTACATCAAACACCAATATGATGTGATAGTTATTATTATCAAATGTTTTTCTTTTCCCTCCTTTAAATATAAAACACATACATGAACGTTCTGCCTTATTCCACACAAGTGTCCTAGTGGACACAAACCAGCTGTCTCCCTGCGGAGTATTCATAAACTGGGCGCCACTTATTCTTAATCTTTTGAGATCTCTAGCTCTTGACCAATGTGTATTAACGGTTTAAATATTTTAATCCAAATTCGAATTACTGACAGTAATTGCCATTATCTCAATCCGCTCATATTAACCGACATATGAAAAGGCAATATTTAAATCTGTACACCGTGGTGTACATGTATTCATACGCGAAATCTACGTTTTGCAACACTTTCCAAAACCCACTTCTGCTTCAAGCCTCATTTGTCCACTAAGTATGAATGATTAGGCTACTCAAAACTGTTCTTGACTTAACCAAACTGTTCACAGTTTTAATAAGTAGTTAAATGCGTGTGTTTCCTGGAGTTTATCGTCCCACCCACAATTTTTAATTAATTCAACAGGCGCCGCAACTAATAAAATGTCGCGATTTAATTTTAATATTGCTAATACCCCATGTTCGCAAGTAAAACTTCAATGAAACTGAAAGACACATTTTTAATATTAAGTCAACAGAAATTTGTTTTTGTTTTAATAATAACCCCCCTGCTTCTATTGAACCCGAGTGGGCCAAAAGAAAAGTTTTGCGCTACAAGTCGTTATTAATCAGTTTGGCTTCGGTGTTTGAAACTGTGGGTGGTTTGGCTTTTTTATTGTTCGCTCAGTATACGTCTATGGTTCGCTCTACTCCCAGGATTTAAAGACAAACATGTAGACCCAATAATAACATTTCTAAAAGAGTCATAAAGATACAATATGGTTATAATGAGCAGGGGTGAGTCGCACCTTGGGACAATACGCTGCGGTACTCATTGTGACAGTACAATCAGGGCTGAAAGAAAAAGCGGGTCTAATTACTTGTGTATTGTACCCATACTTGGGTGTGATCTTTATCGATCTATAGAAGGTCATTTTTAATACTAATGGGAAAACGTGGTCATGTTGAAGGTATTTCATCTCTTTTACCATTTAAAAGTGAAATAAAGCCATTATCAAATACATTCGTCTATTGATGAAATACGACTCCTTGTTGGTGTTTGAGAATGAATTCTTACCTGACGCACGACCGCCCCCCCCCCCCCCCCTCCACCCCTCTATCTCTCTCTCTGTCTGTCTCTATCTCCCTCTCTCTCAACATTACGCTTATTTAAAACTTGTTTGTTGTTCCTAGATACGTGAGACACTTATGTACTTGTATTATGTATTGAGACGATGTACTTTTGTATAAGTCTAATAAAAGATCTGTTCCGTTCTCTCTCTCTCTCTCTCTCTCTCTCTCTCTCTCTCTCTCTCTCTCTCTCTTCTCTCTCTGTATATATATATATATATATAGAGAGAGAGAGAGAGAGAGAGAGAGAGAGAGAGAGAGAGAGAGAGAGAGAGAGAGAGAGAGAGAGAGAGAGAGAGAGAGAGAGAGAGAGAGAGTGTGTTTGGCAGACAGAGAAAAAGATAGACAGGGAAAAATAATGACAGAGTCAGAGAAATAGACGGTAAGACAAGATCAAATATGGCATAAAACATATATGTGTTTTCCTTTTTTTAAACCGTTTTCTCGCTCAAACTGAGGATGCCGCCCACCAAAATAACTCCTTAATGGTAAGCATATATTTACGTTATTATCACAAAACACACTAGAATACACTAACTTATAAATACAAGCAGTTAATACGAAATGCTGCCTGTGTTATTACAAAATTAGGCTTCTCTTATTTTCACAACTGACATGGTAGATTGTACTCTACAAGAGGCGATCCTTCTCCTCCTGTTGGTGCTTCGACCAAGAATTGTTATAATGTAAAGAACATTGTTTTTGTGTTTTTTTAAACATGTGTTTGCATTTTTAAATGATAAAAGTACCACAGTATTTACGTAAATGTACGTTAATTAGCTTGTTAAGTGAGGGGAGGGGATTTGCCGGCATTTTTGCCGATACTGTGCGGCGACATTTCTATCATTACAGCACCGGGTCACTTATGAGGTGCCCAGGGACTTGACCCGGCCGGTCCATTTTACTGACACCTACGAGTCAGCCGTAATGCTGTCCCTTAGCCCCGAGCGTTAGGAAGGAAGCCACTACTACCAACTTTAAAGTCTTTGGTTTGACCCGGCCGAGGTTTGAACCCACGACCTACCGATTCGCAAGCCAATGCTCTACCACCTGAGCTATTGCGGCAGGTGTGTTGGTAGAGGATTACCCCTGACCAATGTCAATGTAGAACAACAAGGGCACTTTAAATTAACAACAAGATATAAATGGGCTATGTCAGCAATGAATTTAATAAAATGTTACCATTGTCACTTTTGAATGACTAATAACAGAATTTAACTTCATGGTGTACAATTTATTCTTATACTTCCACTATCTGGTGACATTTACATGATGATAATGGATGGATGATGATACATAATAAACTGAGCAATATTTCTGTGACAATGGCAATAAACATCAAATAATTGACATTTAATAATAATAAATAACAAGTAAACTAATATCACCTTGGCAGGAATATATGTTTACCTTCTTTAACAGTTTAATGTTTTAATGGAGTTAAATTATGCATTGTGAGTCCATATTGTTTACTAATAACCTTAAACATAACCTATGTCCTGATTTGGATGGGTTGAGTTTCAACCAGCGCTTATCATTCTTGTATTTAAGTGGGGTCGAAGAAAGGGCCAAACACTGTTGTTTCAGTTATTCTTCTGTGCCACATGCTAATAATTTTGTTCTGACAATACTGTTTCTCACAACATTGTTTCTCACAAGTTGGTGTGATTGTAGATGTAAATCAATGTTGCATAATACTCAAAAAGACCTTAATTATAATTTAAAAACAAACACACACGCACGCACGCACGCACGCACGCACGCACGCACACACACACACATTGTTGTCTGTGATATAAAAAAACACGCATTCCTATATTAACATGACAAAAATGCAAAGAGAGAAATACACACTGGTTTGCTACTTGTTTGCATATATAAGGATGCCTTAAAGAGTAAAAAATGTAAAAAAATTGCATTATATTAAGATATGTTAATTTTACAGATTGTTTAAAATTTTGAATTATCAATAGTTTAAAAACAAACAAAAAAAACACATAAAACTGACAGAGATGGTATTATTGTAAATACGTTCAATTCTTACACACTTAATGAATCATAAAAAGTTAATCTTTTAAACATTTCTGCACTTTATACAGTAAAGGCTTGAAGTAAAAGATAAAAATAAAAGTTTTGACTGGTTAAACAAATTTTTAGCAAGTGTAGGCAGAAGCCTCTGTATACTGCTGGGGAAGTTACTGCTGCTGAATATCACTGATATTGTGTGAGCATCAGTGTTTTATATATGCTGCAGGGGAAGTAACTGTTGTTTAGTTTAGTTGAATATCACTGGTATAGTGTGCACATCTGTGCTCTATCTATATATATTGCACAGGGGAAGTAACTGTTGCTGAATATCACTGGTATTGTGTGAGCATCAGTGCTTTATATATGCTGCAGGGGAAGTAACTGCTGATGAATATCACTGGTATTGTGTGAGCATCAGTGCTTAATATATGCTGCAGGGGAAGTAACTGCTGCTGAATATCAATGGTATAGTGTGTACATCTGTGCTCTATCTATATATTGCACAGGGGAAGTAACTGTTACTGAATATCACTTGTAGTGTGAGCATCAGTGCTCTATGTATACTGCAGGGGAAGTAACTGCAGTTGAGACTTTCTGGTATAGTGTGAGCATCAATGTTTTAAGAAAGTGGACTCGGTATTCAAGACTGCCTGTGTGCAAACCCTGCACTGACCATTACATTGTGACTGTCTGAGTACTGGTTCTACCTAGAGGTGGGCAGGCTAGAGAGATTAATATAAGTTGTAAGAACATGTTCCCCAATCAGTTATAAACACATGTTTAAATAAAGTATAAAATATGGTGCTATGCTTGGTCTTCTATTCCTGGAGGAACCAATTTGACAAGATAGTTATCACTGGAAGTTAACCATTGTATATAATGAAATTGGATTATAACAGGAAATGAACTCATTAGATATTGTATTTAAAGTAATCATTTTTCTATTGTTGTTTTTTAATTTCCTTAAAACATAAAGACAATATTTGGCAAATACATGTATTAATCAATTATATAATTAAATATCATAGAGGCTTCCTATGCAAGACTAACCTATCTTTATTGCAGCCTAGAATAAGAGAAATGACATGATAAAAATGATGATGATCATGAAGATGATGATATTAATGATAAGAAGAAGGAGGATGTTGATCATGACAATATAAATTCACAATTATTTTCATGAAAACAGGGACTTTTATTCACATTTAAGCCTCCTCATCATCACTCCAAGTATCCGCAGTTGCTGCTACCTGGGGAGTCTGTTGCACATGTTCCTCTTCAGCATTTGTCTTACTTATAACAGGTCTATCCTTATTTCGTATATAATCTTCATAGTCTGTATTCATTTTCCTAGGCACCCACACGAGTATAGTTCTATCTGCACCGGCACTGTACAACTCTTGTGTATCTGGATGAAAGATGCAGCAGTTTACTTGTGAGTAATGTCCCGACATTGAATATCTAATTTTACCCGATGTAATGTCTAAAACATCAATTTGCAAACCACTGGGCATGTATATCAAGTCGTGGAGGGAATCACGAGATATAGCAAAGTTGAGAGTGCGATTACCATTATTTTCAACACTGCTGAAGTCTACTCGTGTTTTTTTGCCAGATAATGTGTTCCACAGGTGAACTTTATGGTCAGCTCCACAAGAAGCCAGATGAAGGCCGTCTGAGGTGTACTGAAGACCGTTAACTAAGGCATTGTGAGAGATCACACCTGGAAAGAAAATGAAAGGAAAAAACCCATGATAAACGAATGAAATCATTCTAACTTATAAAATTAAAGTCACTGACATTTATGTTTAGACAAAATTATTTATTGACAAACTTCTAAAAATATCTTGGTTCAACTACAAAAATATCAGTATACATTAAAGTACCCGGTACTAAAAGAATAAAGCAATTAAAACATGCAGATACATAATGAAGATTTTTTTTTATTTCTTCATGAATATTCTCCTGTTAATATTTGGCATATTTTTCCTAGCTATTTATTACAATTAAATAATTACAAATATTGATACATCTGATCTAAGTACATACTGTCATCCTTAGAATTTCTTTGCCGCTTGCCATTCTTTTGATCAAATATAAATAAACTGGATTTGGCATTTCTTATGTCCCAAAGAAATATTTTCTTGTCCATGCTGCAAGTATAAATGATTTTTTATACAGGTTTTAACAAGTGAATAGAGAATATATTCTTGTGCTAGTAGGTATCTGATACTAAAACAATAACCTCTAAAATGTGAGTGGTGACAAAGAATGAATAAGAAAATGATGAAGAATCAAATGGATATAAATAACCTATCAAAACACTTCACAAATATGTGATCAATTCTTTTTACCCAATGCTTACTTTTGTAATAAATAAATCCATACTTTACTATAATGTCATGTTGTGGGTTTTTTTAATGCATTTAAGCTATTTTTGGCACATTAACTTATTAATTACTTATTATGGGTACCATAGAATTTAAGTAAAGATAATGAAACAAAGATGTCAGACTAATTGAAAGTGTTTACATTCTACCTTGGTGACAGCTTTTTAGTTTAACTTTTATTATTTAAAATGTCTGTATACCTGGAAGATGCTAAAACAAACTCATTGCAGGGGGACCATTTGACGGCCAAGACAGATTTGTTGTGACCCCGCAGTGTATGTGTGGAAGAACCGGACTTCAGATCAACCAGTTTTACTGAGGAACTCTGCGATGCCACAGCAATTAAACAATGCTTGGTTGCCACTGGCGACATGTGATGATTGTAAACAATGCCGGAAAACTCATACTCGTCTGCAGGCTATAGAGTTAATTGAGAACATAGTAAAACATAAACATTTTGTGATCAAATAAAAAAATGAATGTTTTGCCAGTTATTTATTATTTGTAGTGAAAACAAAAGAAACAGTATAAATAAATGTATAATATATAATATTTTGTAAATTAAAGTTTAATAACAATTATGTAAACACTGTTAAAACAGCTGAAACAATGATCATGTACCTTTAAAACATTAGTATCCCAGACTTTTAACAAGTTGTCTGTACCACTTGAAGTGAACATGCCAGTATCTAATGGGTACCACAACACAGTTTCCACACTGTACTTGTGGCGATGCCTGTTGTTCAATGCTATTGTTCCAACAGACTGGCATGTGAACTTTGGTGTCCCAACTGGATTCCAAACATCATAAATAACAATGAATCCATCTGCCCCTCCCGCAAGCATGCTGAAGAGATAAAAAAAAAAATCATATTTATTACTAATATGTAACAGGGACTTTGTTCAGGTTGGAATTGAACAGAAGCTTGGTTTTACTCCAAATACTTGTTTTATTGAACATACAATTTAGAATTAGGTGATCATCAAAATTTTTATTAAAATGCTCTGGCGGATTTGGTCAACTGTACGTAATTAGTTAGCTAAGGTGACAAGTCCAATGGGTTAGAAGCAGGAAAAAGGTTTAAATTCAAGAGCATCCTCATATATAACCTTGCTTCCATCCCTGACACAACTATATAAGGGTTAAGGCTCATGCATAATCATACTAGACAGGTCAAATGGTTGGAACAAGACATCCCATTACAGGCCATAGGGTAGACAAGTAATACCAGATGTACAAACATGAAAAACATATGCACAAATATACAAAAGGCTGTCATGTGTAGCTTTCCTGGGGTTACAAATATAATATAGAATTATAACTAAAACTAACTTATCTCCCTATCCCTTTGTCTTTAATTAGCCCTTAATTTTGGTATTTGTCCATTTTATATTATTTCATCAGTGTTACTATTCATTTAAATTTAAAATTTGCTACATGTGTTATAAATTATAGAGAGATAAAGAGAGGACCTACTATCTCTTCTCTATAATATCGAGATCGAGCGTATTGATGCTGCCGGTGAACAATCTCTCCACATCTTTGTGTCGGCTAAGTTCAATGCTGTTCACGCGACGGGAAATTTCCTGTCGGTAAAATGACAATGGCTTTATATGGCCGAATTCTCGTAATAAAATGTTCCTCCTCATTTTTCAGCCACTTTCAAACCTTTGAAGTGTCTAACAGCTTTTGGTTTCACAATTCATAAGTACATGTTGACATTTCGCCGGAAGTTCATATTCATACAAAGCCGAAAAATAGCAAAATATTCGTAACAACTAATATCAGTACAAATATGAGAAAACAAACAAATGAACGTAATTACTACGTCATAAAATATAAGTTTAAAAAATATTTCTTTGCGAAAAGCCAGCTTATCTTAATATCTTACAGTTATCTTGTAATCTCGAAACTAATAACTCGGAGTCAGCGCAAAGCCAGACGGTGTTGCTATAAATTTCACCCACTGAGTGCACGTGTGGAAGAAATTATATCAAACTAAATAATGTCGGTTCACACGTACGAAGGGTGTAATTACTTCCGCCAGAGATTAATACTTTCAACTCTCAGTGGCAAAACTGTTCGCATAAAGAAGATTCGAGACAGAGAAGACAATCCAGGACTGAAAGGTTAATTGTTACTCGGTGTTTACAATTTAGACAGAGTTGTCAGACAAACATAGTCCCTGGATACTAGCTTATGCATATGCTTTCTGTGTAATCTTATGGAGGACAGGGTTTAAATAGGCCGCAGTGGTTTCCCAGCTCAATCTCTATCAGCTGTGTTTGGAGCACAGGGCATCGAGGGCCATTCTAGGCAGGCTACAGTCCAGGCTCTTAGCATGACTGCCTTATGTAGTCAGTATTGACTTTTGGCAGTACAAAGTTGAAGTTGAAGAACATCCTGCTGGCTTTGACACAGACTTTATGCTGTCCCACCATCAGTGAAAAGTACTGGGACAAAGGGGCAGGACAGTCAGGGAGAGACAATTGATAATGTCAGTGATAAGCATTCCTATTTATGCATCATGCAACATGTGAAAGTGAAACACGGTGACATTTTGTTAAAAATTGCCATTTTTTAATTTATCTGGTTTGCGTCTCACTTGTGCCTTTCCATTTCAGATTTTGAGGCCAGTTTTATAAGATTGTTGGACAAGATAACAAATGGCTCCAACATTGTTGTTAATGAAACAGGTATGTGAAACTAACTACATGCACACCCAAAACGTTTATTTATGAATGGTGTTTTTATGATAATACTTTAAACTCTTTTTTTCATTACACTGTCTTTGGATGTCATTTCCCTGTTTAATTATTTTTCCTTTGTACATACTTTGTTGGTCATTTTTAAAACCTAATTGCATTTTGTTCAGGTACAAGTCTGTTATACCAGCCTGGATTGTTGATTGGAGGGAAGCTTGAACATGAATGCAATCTGCAGCGGTCAGTAGGTTACTTCCTTGAGGCTCTTGTATGTCTGGCACCATTTACAAAGAAACCACTTCATGCTGTCCTAACAGGCATCACTAATGACCAAGTTGATCCATCAGTAAGTAAACTGGCTTAACTGACAGATTAAATAAAGTGTGCAGAAATATAAAAGTATAAGCTTTTTTATTGTCACACTCTGAGGAATGATTACTTTCTAAAATGGCTAACATCACCTATTTGTGTCAATCGGAACACCTCGGATAATTCACGAATCATCTCTTGGATGTATGTAGGTAGTCGGATTACCTCGGCCACATCCCAAAATGGGACTTCTTTTTTGACAGACGTCAACACAAAGATGGCAGCTCGGATTACAGCTCACTACAGTACGATGCCAGTAAAACTTCAATTTGTGGCGGCTTCAAATTTAAATTGTCTGATTTTAATTTACCCAGCGCAGAATACACGCAGCTGTCAAACGATGGCAGTGTTAATTTTTTTTTGGAACTACTTAGGCATATTCTTCTTCCGACTTCCGGCGAACAAAACGATGGTGATTTCATTAAGTATTATTGCACCAGATACATCCGAGGGATGATTGTCCTGAGGACGGAATTACCCGAGGAGTTCCGATTGCCATTTGTGTTATTTGAATTGCCTCTCTTGAACAGCCAAGATCTGGCTTCCTGGTTATCGTTAGCTCTCTGCATCTTCTATATTTTTTAAGTGATATCGAACTGCTCAGACCTTTTTGATAATGAGCTATGGGAATCATTCGTTACTGGTAACCAAGTCACAACATTATGTTATATATCATGCCAGTTTTGCTGTCACATTATTTTTCATGTGCCATACATGAACGTCTTATTACTTGGACAATTATAACAACAAATGTTTGCATGTTAAGACACTTTTATACACAAATCAGCCAAGATCAAATTGATTTCATCATTAATAAAGAACTGGCTGATGAATTACATCAGTTAATCATTGATTGGTGGATAAGGAAATTCTGGAAGAAATTACCACTTAGACAGGTTTGTTAAAAGTGTGAACAACAGTAATGGTGTGTCTTCCTTTAGTTTCTCATCATTATTTAGCTAGCTAACATTGGCTCCAAATTTGTATTTTTTTCTGATATGAATCCTTTTTTTAACATTGAGCTCATGAAAGAAAATACATACTTCTGTAGCTGTTGTTAAGCATCTTGTCTCAGGAAATCCATTCTACAAATAGAGTTACTAACTTTGTTGAGTGTCCATCTAATTTTATAGAAATAATATCAACTAGAATACTTCATTTTATATAAATAAACCAATTATTATTTTTGGTTCCATCCATCAATGTTAAGATTTTTCAAAAGAGTATGTTTACAATTTATAGCATTATTTTACTGTTCTAGTTTAAATTTCCTTCTTACTTTTCTTTGCAGGTTGATTTGATCAAGCTGTCAACCTTACCAATCCTCAAAAGGTTTTTGGGAACAGATGAAGGCCTTGAAATTAAGGTAGGTTTAATGTTCCTTTTTTATTTTTTTAATAAGAGCCAACTTTGTTTATTTTACGTTGAAAAGCAGAATCTGATATTGAAATATTATAGAAAGTTGTATGAAAGCATTTCCAAAATATTGAAGCTTAAAAAAAATGAAATTTGAAATCTTTTTTAATGTTGGTTGGTTGTTTATAATGGAAGTGTTACCTACAGTGATAGTAAAGAATGACTGTACAGTCTTCTACAAGACGTCTCTGTCAGTAATCAGTTAAAGGTTTTCAGTTGCATTAGTCTTTTTGATTATTTTTGTTTGTCTTATGATATTTTAATAAATCATAAAACAGAGAGGCACATTGAACATATATTTAGATACTAAATATTCTATTAATTTGTCACTTGTACAAAGAAACTGAACTCAGTGATACAGATCTGATTTTGAAACCCTCCTTTATCATTGCTATAAACTTAACACTATGAGCATTTTTGCTTGTTTTAAAAACGATGTGACAGAATACTTGAATGATTGAACTTTCCGATTTGATATGATGCTGAAATAAGACGGAGTTAACAAAATTAAAAGCAGCTTTATTTGCTTTACTGTTTGATTCTGCTTTTCTCTAGTTTAAGTTGATGAGTAAATAAAGTATCAAAATTTAAGCTTTTTTTTGTTTGCTTATCATTTTAGATCCATAAACGAGGTGCAGCCCCAGAAGGAGGAGGGGAGGTGTTGTTTAGATGTCCCTGTCGTCAAAAACTGAGGCCTCTCAACTTCACAGACCCTGGCAAAGTCAAACGTGTCAGAGGAATAGCGTATCCTTTCATACAACTCGTAAAGAAAAAAAAGGGTTCTTCTCTTTTGATGACTATACTGACATGGATGGAAAAAAAAATTTGGCAGTCTGTTTTTTTTGTGTTTTTTTTTTTTGAAAATGGACAGACAGATAAAGTTTTACTTTTCCAGCCATTATTGATTAAAAAAGCCCCAAGCACTTGCAAGTGAATATTAGAACCCTTAAACCATACCGACAAGATGTAAAGGTTTCTCCCTTGACATCTTTTGAGCCATTATGGATTTTAAACCATGACTTAAGTCACTTAGTCTTACAACAACATTTGTGAGTTATTCATCAAGTGCTGAATAGTATTCTTGGTTGCATGTTAGTGTTTGGACCTTAAATGCAAATAATAATCTATGGTCTGTTGAAATAGATTCAGTTGGTTAATAAATCAGCTCAGTGTTTTATTTATAGATGCTTTGTTTCTTAGTAGCTTTAAAAATTCATGCTACTTGCTGCAGAAAGGTCAGTGTTTTGAAGACAAAATAAAACTTTTATCACTTACTAATTAATTTGCCTGTACACCCAGGAATATATTTTACATGCCTGATCTTTTAAAATTCAGAAATCATTTAAAACTATTCCTTATTGTTTATTCTTTGATGTGGGGTGGGAGAGGAGTTACATACAAATTCCGTAAACCTGTCCAGGTTGTTTTTTTACCATATATAGACGAGGCCATTTAAAGGCCCCTTCCCCTCAGAAAATAAGCCTAGTTTTTCCAATAAAAATAAAAATTCCCCTCTTATAAAATTCAATATTTCATTGCTGAAATACAGAAATAAGACACTTTGATGCAGATCAGTGACTACAGTGGTAGCTTGAGAGAACTGGACTAATATAATCTAGTAGAGGAGTTAAAAAAAAAAAGAAGAAAAATAGAAAGATGTATGATAAAAAAGTTGAACATGCATGTTTTCTCCCTTTTTAAAAATAAAACATGGCACAACTTTCCCCTCCTCAAAGGCCCCATAGGCTGAAAGACATAGCTCTTACCCGTTGTCGCATTGGACATACTAGATTAACTCATTCATATCTTTTAAAAAGAGAAGTTCAACCTGAATGTGTTCCTTGCCAGGAACCTCTTACAGTTAATCATATTTTAATTCAGTCTAAGTATTTTAATGTCAATAACATATACAAACTATTTACGACAGTATCCGATGCTAAGCTTGTTTCCAACCTGAACGAGATTGGTATTCTTAATAAGTTATAAATTTTTAAGCTATTAATTATGCTAACGTTATACATTTTAACTGTTTAATATGCATTAAACTTCAACATATTCGGCGCAATATGACCTATCAAGTGTCAGTGTGCCATAAAACCCAAAATACAAATACAAAGGCCCCAGGCATGCATACATCATACATCCATACATACATCCATATATTTTGGACAAGGTTTTTGTACAAGGTAAGTGGTCATTCAGGTGCAATGAGCCCCACGATTATTCCGATTATCACTTTTCTGTCTTTTTAAACTCTTTATTAACCTTTTGGCTAAGTAGGCCTTTTTTCAAAATATAAAACAGCGCTGAAGGACTCAACATTTTGCTGCTCCTCTTTTTTACAAACCAACAAGGTGAATTAAAATGGCGTTGTGAATGATTGTTCACTTTGATAGCACGTTAGAGTTATAACATACAAGAAAAAACATGTTTATCTTAAATTTAAAAAAAAAACTTAGATCAAAATAAACTATTAATATTTTTAACTTTCAAGGTTCAACCATTGCTTTCTTTGTTACTTCTATGAGAAAAAGAACCTGCTGCCTGCATTTGAACATTTTATTAAGTCAGTGTCCTTGTAACAGCAAAACAAACTTTCACAAAAATCTTTTGGCAGCACAAAACAGAAATTAGAAGAGTGAATCAAGACAAAAATGATATACTCGACGCTGTGAAGGTGTGTAGGAACTGGCAATTCTTTCATCTTGTAAATATTTGGAAAGTAATTTTTTCTCTTTATAGGGGGTGGGGTAAATTAGTTTAAGCTGGGGTTGTATTTATGGCTGAGTTAAGATTTAGGTTTAAGCCTTAACTCTCATCCAGTTGGGCTGTCAGAGTGTCACCAGCCACTGCCAACAGAATTGTAGATGCTGTAAGAGGCGTTCTCAACACCTTCCTGCCAGACATTTATATCTACACAGACCACCTGAAAGGTCCACAGTCCGGAAAGTAGGTCACACAATTACTTGTTCATGTTTTTCTTACTTTTCACAGACAAAAAAAAACAGCAGACCTGGTAGCGCAATCATTAGAGCATCGGCTCCAGGTACGTGAGGCACCGGGTTCAAACCTGGGCTGCAACATACCAAAGTAGTTAAAAATGATAGTGGTCTCCTTTGCTTATGCTCAAGCAAATATAAGGGTAGTTCCACGTCTGGTAGGCCCAGTGTCAGAAAAATGTGAATGGGCGTGGTATCATGCAAAGTGTTCATGGCATGCTATACATAGTAAAGGCAGCACTATATCTGCCTCAAGTTGATGCCGTTTCAGATAACTGAAATACTGTTGGTGGGACGAAAAAACCCAATAAACAAACAGACAAAATTATGGTCATATTGGTGCTGTCAGGCAAATTATTGGTGAGGGAAGACTGCAGAAATATGTCTGGGTTGAACCACCGGCACACCACAGGTAACCTAGAAATCTCTTTCCACATTAAAGATTGAGCAGGTTGACCAGGATTTAAGCCCATGCAGTGATGGGCTAAGGAGTTAGCACCCCCCCCCCCCCCCACCCCCCCACCCTCGCCCCAATGTGCAGATTGAGGGCTGCCATTGCAAAAAGGAATACCTTACAATTCACACCATTTGTATCGGAATATCAAATACTTTTTTTTTAATGGTGACTTTCTAACAGACTACCAACTGAAACTGAACCACTTGTCTGTTGATTCTTCTTGGTGTTAGTAAATAAATTAGTATATTATTTCGTGGTGAACTGGAGTTTATTATATTAAAGGTGGTGATTAATGTAACAACAGACTTCCACTGCTTTTGGGAATTAGAACATAATTTCTGCATAATCACTTGTCTGTTGAATCTTCTTGGTGTTAGTAAATAAATTAGTAAGTATATTATTTCATGAAGAACTGGAATTTATTAAATTAAAGGTGGTATCCAATACTTTGCCACATTCATGTAACAACACACTTCCACTGCTTTTGAGAATTAGAACATAATTTCTCCATAAACTCATACATTCCAATGATTTTATTGTTACTGTGGTATCATTTAATTTCGCTAGCACAAAATTTCGCGAAAAAAAAGACTGTTTCGCACAGACTTAAATTTGCGCAAATAATAATTAATAATAAAAACATTATGATCGATAATTGACTGACCCGTTATCAATATTGTTTATTTGAACACTCCAGCAAGTCATGTGTCAGTTGGCCCCTGTCAGTTACCACTTCTATTGATACTAGTAGTCAATTATCGAACCGCAGTTTATTCGGAGCCGCTAATTGACACGTTAATACCCGTTTGATCAATACTGTAGGACCATTTATAACATACTTTAATTGGCATGTTAATTGGCGAACCCGTTATATGCTCTGAAGTGTCAACTAATTGTAAAACAATTACTCAAAACAGGGTAAAAAAATTACGCATCAAAATAAGAATCAAAATAATTAGCCTTTGAA
Source organism: Sinonovacula constricta (assembly GCA_007844125.1). Classification (NCBI taxonomy): domain Eukaryota; kingdom Metazoa; phylum Mollusca; class Bivalvia; order Cardiida; family Solecurtidae; genus Sinonovacula; species Sinonovacula constricta. The sequence continues at coordinate 28,921,405 of CM017562.1, forward strand.
ACATGTCGGTCTTCCCATAGTAGAGTAGATACCCACTGATAGGTTTACTAACAGCTTTAATAACCCTTTTGTTTGCGTAAACGGCTTAGGTCAGTCAATTTTTTTCCTTTACCTACACTTCAAAATAACTCGTCCCATTTTGTTGATTTTTGTCACTCGTCTAACCATATCTTTGAAGCAGAGTTTTAACACTATCCACAGGGAAGCCTTTGATCTTTTTTCACTGTGAACAATTTCTCCCAGTACACTTGCTTACTGTGACGTAGATCAAAAGAAATCTTAGGGAGTGCCGAATGATAGCTGGGATGTTGAAATGTGCTAATTTCACTGGTCCCAATTTCACTGTCACACATTTCATAGCTCTTGGCAAACTAAAACAATAGACCAACAATCATGAACAAAGTAATTGGATGTGTTACAAATTCTTAACAGAAAAGACTTTACAGCTTTACGGAAAATGATATTTTGTTTTTATTCATGTGATATACCTCAATTTTTATCAAATAGCGATATGGATAACTAAATACAAACTGTAGGTCCATTCGGACATTAGCACGTTTCGGATACGAATGTCAAACTATATGGTTAGATATTAGCATAGGTTTTAAATTCGCGCACTGGCCAGAGCGCGAAATACGCGAAAATTAAACCATCGCTAAATAAAATGTCAAATACCACCTTTAAAAACTCATTTTGTTAGTGTATGACTTACTTGAATAAAGTTTTGTATCACAAACAAAAAGTTGGGTTAGCAATAATTGTCAGCACAGATGTAGTTTTTAATTGTTGTTGTCAATGAGTCATGTAACGTTCATCTACAACAGTTAATTTGAAGGTGAAGTAGGGGGGTCGTCTTATAAGTGAGTAAGTACGGTATCCTAAATAGTATTGTTTATTATAAATAATAAACACATTCTCTGTAAAAGGTCTCCTGGATTTGGACTGACCCTTGTTGCTGAGACAACCAATGGAGCATTCTTGGCTGCTGAGAAGATGTCGAATCCCAAAGGTAGCAACCAACCACCCACAGTACCTGAGGACCTTGGCAAGGACGCAGCTAAACTGTTGTTGGAGGAAATATACAGGGTGAGGTTTCTATGGAAGTGTCACTGTGAAGGTTGCACACTAATCCAGAAGGTTACACTGTTAAGATTATTAAAAGTGTTGGGAAATCTGTTGCAAATCATAGTCAATCATTGGTTGGAATTGGTTGCCACTTCCGATGCGATTCCACCTATTACAATCAGTTTATTAATCTATGCACTGCTAAGTTCACAAATAGTTTCTGATTAGTACTAGTAGCTTACATAATTACCTGATACTATAGTGTACTTGCTGCCACTTTCTACAAAACTTTTGGTGTTTCAAGGACAAAATACAAAAATTGCTTTCTATTTTTTTATGCTCGCAAATTTCACGAGCTGCCATTTTAATTTTCAGAGTGATTTCCCTTTACAGCCAAATAAATGTAAAAGCCAAAAACTTGTACCTTTATTTGGAGTGCGTTCGCACTCTTCTGTTAATTAATTATGTGAGAATGACATTGATTATCGATATTAAGAAGCATTTACACTCCGCTAATAGATATTTTCCGATCATCGGCGCATCACTAAGTATTATTTTAATGACAGTGCTTCCTCATAATGCTTCTCTCGGGGTGTACGGCTCGCAACAACACTATCATTTTGATGGCTTTAATGTAGAGAAACCACTCTTGAACAGTAATCAAGAGATCCATGGTTCGAGTCCCGACTGTGGCAGTCAATTTTTCATGTTGATGTTTGAATTGTTACGTATAAGTTTAATTGCAAAGAAAATACTCGCTTAGAAATATTTAATTATTTACTTTTATTGGAAGTCTTTGTGTAAAGAGTTAATTTTTAAATAAACCACTATGTTCTTTCATCGCACCATCTATTATATCTATGAACAGGGAGGATGTGTTGACTCGACCAATCAGAGTCTTGCAGCATTGATGATGGTATTGGGACAGCAAGATGTCTCCAAGGTACAGACAGGACAGTTATCGGACTACACGTAAGTTACTCCAATTTCTTTTTTTGCTCATATTTTGGACCATTGTGTTAGACAGGTTGTGTATATATTTATTTTTTTAAAAATACCCTGTCAAAATACTGTTTAAACATGTAGATTATGGATTCGGTCCTGGGCCGCAACATATCAAATGTATTTTGTGTGATACTCATCAAAGGGTTCTACGTTGGAATATTGTGATCATTGAAAAAAGTTATTCATTATATTGCCTTTAACACCTTGACAGTTAAATGGTCTAATATTTTTCAAGGTCTGTTTTCTATGGTATCCGAGTAAATGTATCTGGTCATGAACTTGCATTCAAATTCTATTCTTTTTTAAGTTTTCCATTCAATCCATAGGAAAAATGTGTAGTTATTGATTGACTTTGTTTTTGTTTTACAGGATACAGTACCTCAGACACATCAGAGACTTCCTGCAGGTGATGTTTAAAGTAGATGTTCATGAGGAAGGAGAGGAGGAGGAGGAGTTGAAGCTCGGAGGAGAAAAACTCATTCTCACTTGTGTAGGGGTTGGCTACTCAAACATTAGTAAAGCTACAGTGTAACCTAAGCTGTGTTAATTTCTTGTTATGGATTCATTTATGTGTAAATAAAGTGCAATGATTTTTATTATGTTTATTTGTCTATCTTAACTTCTCCACCAGACCTTGTAGCAGAATCGGTAGAAAGTCAGCTCCGGGTTACAGGAAGCCCTGTTTAATTCATACCAATGTTTTTAAAAATGGTACTGGTATAGTTCCCTTGCTAATGCTCAAGAAAATATAAGGGTAGTTCCACTGTTGGTCGGCCAGGTGTCAGGTAAATGTGGTTGGGTGTGGTATCATACCAGGTGCTACCTTTAGTTTCTGTTTCTTTTTTCCTAGAAAGATGTTTTGATAACCTATAGATAGGCTCAATGAGGATTTGTGCTAAAAATATATGTACACATCAGAGCAGATAAGCCTGAGGATGATAACATAATTTTAAATATGTTCACATGTTTTGACTTTTATGTTTGGAAACGGCTGACTGTGCTGTGGGTCTTGGGAAACATACCAATGTGGTTGCATGGTTCACTTTTTTATTATAATGTAGGTCATCTATACACATTTTATTGGGTTTAATGTATCAAAAGTATTTCAGTCATTTGGAGACAATGTCCACTTGAAGCAAATTAAGTGCCGTGAACACCTTGCATGATACCACACCCAGTCAAATTTGATAAATAGAAAAAAACAATATGGCTCAATGAAATGGTAATAAGTGACAATATTTATCCAGGTTTAATTCATTTTAACTTTATCTTTAAGCATGTTAATGTTTGAGGTAGAATTCCGGTAAGTATACCATTTTTAACATGTTCAACAAAATACATCTTGGCATAATTTCAAACAAAATACAATTTTGAATCATTTCCATGTGACAAAAGATCTTTTTAATTTACAGTAATACGGCTCTCCCTTTTCAACTTATTTGGTCTAGTGGCAAGGACTAATCTATTTTGATACTTTATTTGCCTGGTGGCAATGCAATGCAATGTGAACTTATACACTGCCCCTCAATTACTAAATATGTATATCAAAATAAAAATAAAAAAGATATATCCAAGCCCTTCAGATAGTGAAAGATGCCCACAAAGAATTACTTGTTTGAATTCATAGATTAAGAGTATAGAAAATCAAGAATTTTGTAGAAATAAGGCTTAAAAATCAAATTTTGTTCAGTAGACTGTTTTCCTAAAATCAAATGAGAAAAATGCTGATTTTTTTTCCATTTAATTTCATTCAGACAAATAGCTCTAAAAACCAAATATATTCAGCTATGTTACTATATTAATTTCAATTAATTTGAATTGTTACAAATCTGAAAATAATGGTTTCTTAAGAATATGCAACACACTCTTTAAAATATCTTTTATTCTGTCATGTTTTGCTCTTTTTAGAATTTAAATGTAAAAATATCTAATCCTGCCTGAAAAAATTAATGCTTATACTGCTAAACAAATCTTCAACCCAAATGTATTTTGTGTGATAGTCATTGAAGAGTCCTACAGTGAATATTGTGTTCTGTTACCAAAAATAATAAATGATACAGCTTGATTTAAAAAATCTGGCTCATACTTGTATTTCTGAAACTGTCAAAACAAGAAGGTTAATGTTTTACTAGGTAAACAAACAACAATACTTCAGTTTGCTTAATAAAATTATTTTATAAAATTTTATTTTTCTCATAGCATACATTTTATTAGTTGTAAGAAAATAAAGAGGGATAAAAATCTATGATCTTCTTATGTTGAACTGCCCATGTTTTAATAAAGAGAAAGATAAAATATGGTTCAGGGATTTTGAAGAAGGGGTCTCTGGAAGAATGTAAGACTACTTTCTTAAAGCTGAAAATCATATTTTCGGGGGTTTTGCTCCCTGATCCCCCCACAGGGGGCCTTGCCCCCTGACCCCATGCCTAATTCAGCCACCAAATTCCTCGCCGAAAAATTTCCTCCCTTTTTCATATCTGACCAATCACACCCCTTTAAATAATCAAATCTGAGAGTTTTGAGTAAATTAGCATTTAAAAATATGCTACAATGTTTTCAAAAATAACTAAGAAAATAGTTAAACCTTTAAATTACATATCACTAACAATTTTACGTTGAACGTTTTTAACACTATGAAATTGAAAGGTTTCACTTGTTTTATTTGTTAGAAAAACTGTAAACTGCAGATTGCACCGCTTCAGGTGCCTAGTTACTGATGCTGTGTGTCACAGACATCAAGTTGCTGCTTTCTTATCGAAATAAAAAATGTTACTTTCGACAGCCCGAACTTAAATAGCTTTTTCGCAATTGCCCATTAACTCTGCTCAAGATTTATTTCAAAAATTCATATCAACGTAAATTGTAATTAAATGCTTGCTCATCACTGTAACTCATTTTATGAACAGTGTTGCCTTTTGGTGCTAATTCCCAACAAAACAAGCTTTAATCAAAGATGTCGCATAATGAGTGGTAGCTGCGTCAACAAATGATACCTGCACTACTATTTTTGTAAAGAATGTTTCCGAACCAACCAAGTTTTGGTTTGGTTTAATAAAAAATCAACAGGTGATCCATTTCTGTCACCATAAAATGTACATGTATTACTTATAACATAAGCTAACTATAAAAATCTAGCGACAAAAACTAATCCTACGTTGAAGCTATGTTACGTAAAGGCACTATTCTACATCCTCTTCGTTCAAACTAAAAGTATATACATTGTACATGGTTCAGTACGTAAAATGACCTTAAAAGAGTTTCAAAAATGCATTTTCCTTCTATTTAAGCAATTCTTAATTCTGCTCGTTGAATTACTCCATCTCTGATTCGCGACTTTCTCTTGACCTCTCGCGAGATTCGTGATTGTACGAGACACCTCCACTAGCATTGCTGTCTTCGCTGTCTGTTCCGCCGTGACTTGTCTCTGGTGAATTATTTAAACTCGTTCTGACGCTGACATCTACACTTCCAGAGTCTGATGACGACGACGAACTGGACTCTCTGCCCCCACCGCCTGCAGAATCACCGTCAGAATCTTCCTTCTCACCGCTCTCGTCCGAAACCGAGTCCTCTTCTGTGGCGTCATTACTATGTTTCTCATCACTGTCCCGGTTAAACTTCCCAGCACCTTGACCCGCGTCGCAGAGCGCCGGGCACACGTTTCTGATGATTGTCATAACTTCGTGTATTCCAGATGGGGTTTCAAGCGATTGCGAGATGCTCTCCAGTGATACCGCAATGGAAGACACTTCCGGTGAATCCACATCCGTCGAATGGGCGCCGGATGCCCGGCTTGCACTGTTGAAGGGATCTTCCACCTCAAGAGATTCATTTGATTCATTAGATTCTACGCTATTGCTTACAGTCAGGCTAGATTGTCCGCTTCCTGCAGCAGCTTTCTTGCCAAAGCATTCAGTAGGAAATTGAAACATACAGATCGTGTTTAGGGACCGAACTAACATGCACATATCACTTTTCATCGAGGAACTGAAACACTGACTAAGAGTGTCGGTTTCTTCACTGGAACTGGAACTGCTCGAACTCGAAGAGGAAGAACTGGACTCTTCTGAATCTTTTGAGGACACTGAATCATCAGATGAAAGGGAATCGCTGCTGGATGACTCGTTTGAAGATGTTGACCCCGAACTAGCTGAATCATCCTGGCTAAGATTAGACTCGGATGAAGTTGAAGATTCGCTTGATCCTTTTGGCTCATTAGAACTGCTGTCAGATTGACTGCTTTCAGCAGATCCTGATGCAGAGTTACTTCCCAATGCGTCGGTAGAACTTCCCCCGCTGTTAGCACTGCTTGACTCAGAAGAACCGCTTGATGTTGAACTATCACTAGATTCTTTAGATTCGCTGGACCGACTCGAGCTTTGGCTGCTGGACTCACTGCTTGTGTCCTTAGAATTGCGTTCTCCAGTCGATGATTCAGATGAACTAGCCGAATCTGAACTCGATCCCTGGCTGTCAATTACTTCAAATGTTACATCGTTCCCATTTGTTGCCCCGTCATTATTTGAACTTTTATTTAAGTTATCTTTTCCTTTGTTTTTACTGCTTCCATGTGATCCACTGGTTTCCTTAGAATCCGACGGCGATGCACCACCGCTCGAACCTTTCTTCCCAGATGTCGAACTTTCGTCTGTTTTGTTGTTACCACCGCGTTTGCCTCCATCTTTTTTTGACCCCGACGATTTAGAGGACGATGATTCTTGGCCGGAACTTCCCTGACCTTCTTGGTGCGAACCGTTCCCCGTTCCTGCTGCATCATCGTTATCACTCGGCAAAGACACGCCACCATCACCTCCGGCATCATTTGCGTTTGCGCTGCTAGTTTCTCCGGCACTATCTTTATTAGAAGTTAGTCCGCCGTTGTCCTGATCAGCATTATTGGAAACGTCGGTCGCCGCTTGACCGCTTGTTCCCCCTTGACTCTGTGAATCATTAGGTGAATCATTGCTAGTGTTTTGTTCACCGTCTTGTCCATTGGTTCTACCTCTCCCGTTTCCAGTTTGAGGATCATTTCCTCCGGAGTCCTTACTACCATCTTGTCCACCGTTGGTCCCATTTCCACTACTACCACCTTTCTTTGGGCCTCCTTGTCCCTTTTTATCAGAACTTCCCGCTGACTTTGAACCCTGATTGTGTCCACTGCTTACACTTTCATCCGACACTTCAGTGCTTGCCGTTGTCGGTGTAAGACCATATAGTTCACTGAAAGTGGAGGAACCGTACATAGGGGTTTGGAAATCCATCCCCGTTGACTGTATACCCGATGCATCGGTGCTTGCAGTTATAATATTACCGCCGTTGCCGACATTAACGGTATCTTGTTTGCCGAAGTCAGAGATAAATTCGTCGAAGTCCGCTAGGTCGTAGTCGATGGTTGTGGTCCTTCCGCGGTATCGCCGAGGTCCCGGAGTGGGAAGTGATTGGACCAAGGCGGCCAGCATATGGCATAACAAGAACTTGTTCATGGTGACTTCTGAAATGAAGAGTGAAATTGTAATCATCGAATGAGTCATATTTTTAACAAAATATTTTAATATAATCTTATTCAGATTGATTGTCGTACTGGAAGTGGATCGAAGATTTTACCTTAGAAGTTGTGCGAACCTTTTTCAGGTTAAAGGTAAGCGGAAAGGACATTGTTAGCGACCTCATTTGATAGTATTTGCATTTGCTATGTCAATCCTCATACATACAAGAGGCTGTATTATCCATAGGACACCACATTTAAGGCTTATTTGGTACTGGTAAGTGTGGGTGGGGTGTGGGGAGGGGTTGGAGTCCTGGCGAATGCACCCCCTCCCATTCCCCCCACACCCGATATGTTGATTTCTCAGATGTTGAAGATGCGTTCTGACGCATATAGATCTGGCCCAAAACCGAAGCTATTATTTTTTAGCCGTTTTTTTTTTTTTTTTTTTAAATCTAATCTATATAGTTTATATTTTTTTCTAAGTGTGTAAGCAGATTTTGGGGGGGGGGGGGGGGGGGGTGGAAGTGGGCACGGGGCAGCGTTGTTGGAGTTACCAATTCTTAGCTCTTCAGTCCATCACCTTGTATGCTTGAACTTCAAATGGCTCATGAAATAAAAAAGTGGCGCATAATTTTCAAATTTGGCTCATTGCTTGGCTCGGACAAAAAAAAAAACCCAGGGGGAGCCCTGGCTTGAGTCCCAGACAGTGTTAGAACTTTCATGTGAGGAGCACTAACGGCCTGCCTGCACTGGGTGGGCAGCAATACCGATATCGTCTGCGATCTTACTGCAAGATTTCGCCATAATGATGGTAATCGTGCTAGTGCGTTGTACATTAAATAGTATCTATTAGCATTAAAATTCATGTGTGATGTTGTTTTGCATAATGTAAGTGGCGTACTATATTGGTTTTAAAAATAAATATGTCCGTTAAACTATATATTGCTGGCGCTTATTTAATTTGAATTAACGTGCCCTTTTAATTTATTTTTAATTTTCACGCAATTTGAGACTGGTTTCCTCGAAAATCGTATTATTTCGACGAAAATCGTATTTTTATCGTATCACGTATCATTTTTGTCCATGTTGAAGTTTGTACTAGTAAACATGTGAATAGGGATGGCAACGTTTAACCGGTTTACAATGTAAGAAACACAGTTTTACACATTTACCTTACGATTTGTGAGGTAGTTTACCTTTGTTACTACCGCCTTACAAATCTTTAGTCTAATTAATGAACAGTAAGACAGTTGGAATCGCAAAGACGATCCACCTTTGAACACAATGTTGTTGTGTGCGTTTGTTTGTTTTGTTTGATGATGTTTTTTTGTGTGTGTTTTTTGTTGGTTTTTTTTTGTTGTTTGTGTGTGTGTGTTTTTTTTTATTTATTTATGTGTTGTTGTTTTTCTCTAATTTTATTATTTTGTTTAAGTTAAAAAATCAGGCTTTTTGTTGATGTTGTTGTTGTTTTAAAAATGTATTCGATCCGAATTTTCTATCAGACAGTGCGTGATTCTTGTTTTATCAACAGCAGTTTCAAGAGGCTTTTAATTCGTGGTTGAACAAATCTGTAGTCGAATATTATGTTCCGTTCTTGAAATCATAACAAGGGTAAAATGTCAAAGGATACTTGGCGCGTTGATAAAATGCCTTAACAAGAATTGACAAATTACTTAATTTACTGTTGTGTGTTTGTATTTAAGTGCAAATTTTAGTGCATTATCGGGCGACGACTCAAATAAGCGGCGCCATTGAAAGGTGGCAAATTAAAGGCTTTTCAAGTAGCAAAGAAAACAAAAGTTTTACCTGAAAGGTTTCCCGTTCCTAAGTTGTTATTCTCATATTCCGTCTGTTTGAGTACGTCTGTTACCGAATCACGTCTGCAGCTTCGTCCCAGCGGAGGCGGGCTTTTCTCATTAACACGTGATCCCAAGTCAGCCAATCAACTGATGCGAAAAAGTACACTGCTTTGCAAGAGAAACATTTTTGTCGTTTTCCTTTTTTGTACGTTTTTTTCTTCGTTTTAATCACTTATAATAATAATAATAATAATAATAATAATAATAATAATAATAATAATAATAATATAATAATAATAATGGTAGTAGTAGTAGTAGTAGTAGTAGTAGCAGCAGCAGTAGTTATAGTAGAAGTATTACTAGTGATAACAGCAGTAGTAGTAGGAGAAGGAGAATTGGTAGAAGTAGTAGTAGTAGTAGTAGTAGTGGTAGTAGTAGTAACAGACATCGGGGAAAAACATGGGGATACTGTATATGACCCATCATGCAATAACAGTGAATGTAGCACTATTTACATGTTTAATTGGAAACAGCTTTTGGCATGAATGGGGTTGTCTGAAATATAAGAAACAATGTTTCTTTGCTGACCAATATATTAGTTATCATGGTTGATTCATTCCCAACCGTTCCACTTTTGCCTAAGAAGAAGATGGTGACACATTATCGCCGTGAACCACTTTCCCAATCACCCATTGCCACGGAGCGTGTGTACCTGTCAATAACTTGACGGAGGAAATCCGATTAACCGAAAGGTTGGATGAGCTGAGGGAGGATGGGATAATGAATCGGGGTGGGGGGGGGGGGGGAAGGGAGGGAGGGAGGGGGTGGGTGGGGGGGGGGGGGGGCGGGCATCGAGTGTGTGCAGTCTCTGTTGGCAGGCAAAGACGTCATAGCTAATCTGACTATCGTCACGTGATTTTGTATGATGGCAGTGGTTTTAAGCGAGCGTAATGATGTCGTAAACCCTGTGCGGAGTTTGGGCGAAAGGGCGGAAATGGCCGAGTTGTTACGATTGTAGTGATACATTCTTTTTTTTCTTTATCGTTAGAATTTGTTTTTTCATCTATTATTAGTCGTTTTTCTAACATATCACGCGCACGCACAGTGTAACAAATTGAACCCTAGCTTCAGCATTTAAGGTGGTTAACGACATTTAACAATATCAGAATAGAACAGAACAGAAATTTTATTTAGATTTGTACATATAGTATTGTACATCATCTTTGCAACATATAAATAGTAAATTTAACAATATCGAACCACTGCTTTGGGGAATTTAGGCTTAATTTGTTTTTATAAGCCCATACTTTAGTCTTAATAAGTCTAATTTGAACTCTAACTGAATTGTTAGACAATACTAATCGCGAAAAAAATCACTCTGAATATGTATTCCTTCCAACTCTACAAAAAGTTTGATAGCGATTGGAGTACCCAAATGGCTATATAACGTGGTCTCAAAAATAAGTGGTCACGTGGTTTTCTAAGTTTAAGTAAGCTATCTCTGCAGCGTGGCTCGGAGAGGTTATACCTATTTGCAATGACGAGTGGCGATATTTGCTTTGCTGCTCACATAGATATGGGACATCAATGAACAGCATTTTGAAGAACCTATTCATGTGACAGTGATTTATTTGGTTATATATGAAAAGACATTTTGGTTCAAACTGTCGGATACCACCTTTGGTACCTTTTTTAAATAAAATAATTGAAGCAGCCTTAACATACAAGTAGTAGTTGCGCAATGCAGAGAATTAAAGATTTGGTAGCTGTACCGAAATGTGTATTAAGCACTAATTGGCATACTCTCAATTAGATTGTATGTTTATTCTCAAATTTCATTTTTTTACTATAAGAGACGAGATTGCTCCATAGAAAGCCTTTTAGTTAATGTTCATATTTCGCGATTGACTGAAACAGCATCAGCACAATCAAAACGGAATTGCGGAAGGCAAAAAAAAAGGTAAGTCGAACAAATAGGATAAACGCATTTCAGCTGTTCTTGTACTTCAACATATGGAATATATCCGTAACTTGACGCAAGTGGGGGTTTCCTCAACTTCATTCTTGTTATTTTTATCATTATATTTAAGATTCGACTACTTAGCATAGTATTTTACACATCTGATGTTAACGAAACAATTAAATGTAGAATTTTGATGCAAAAGTAAGTATGAATTAAGCTTAGGTTTGTTGGCTTCTTTTAGCGACTTAGCCGATTTACGTTTATGTTTAAGCTGATTTGAGAACATTCATATAGTTTCCATGTGACGTCATAGGCACTGATAAGACAGTTAAAGGCAGCCATCTGTGAAGGCAGACGCTAATGCAGGCCGAAATCTGGAAATATGTGCTGTATTAAACTCACCACTGTATTTTGATATTTCCGTCTATTTTGCTGAATTTTATATCAGATTTAACATATTCCATGAAATATTTTAAATATCAAAACTATATTTGATAGTTTAAAAGGTAAACATTTACAACCGAAAAGGTACACTGTTCATTTTGTTTAAGGATGAGCCAATAGTTTTATTTATATCTGTGTATTAATTCTTTGTACATTTATCAATTTTAAAAAGATGACTGCCAAGATAAGAGATCCTCACTGATGTGGAAACTATATATTCTTACGCACTGGATATAAAACAAAAACTAAACAACACTTCAGGTGTAATTTATTTCCTTAATTATATATATTTCTTCTTAACAACTTTACAAATGTACAAACATCAAAGTTTCCAGCGATTTTACATGCTCGCTAACATTATCACTTAACAACAATCAACAAATGTAGTAATATTACTGAAATGGCTTCCCTATCGGTCACATGCACACCACATTGCTGACAAATCTGTTAACACGATTACTGGAATTGATTCAAAAAGACAAAACTGAAACGGTCCAATAACAAAACGACCCAGGACCAAAACGCGAAAAGACTTGTTTCTGTTGACAGTAGTTAAGAGATAAGGAGATTTGCGAAACAAATCAATAACATACATGTACATATTACAGCACACATATGGACGATTTTTACCCCCACCCCCCACACACACACTATTTGTGGGCCCTTTAAAAAGTGTGCCTTTTACGTCCGGGCAGTTTTGGACCGGGGCCGTTTTGGATTTGGGCCTTCATGACCCGACATATTACTGCACACTACACAAAAATTTCATTCCCATGACAACAAACCTTATTTAACAAGTTTCCTTTGATGAGCATGTTCTTTTAATGAAAAACAACATTAAGGGTCAAGAATTTGAAAATAATTTCATGTTAGAAATTGGGAGAGATAATCAGACTTCCATTTTACATATTGGAGTTATCAATTTAACAAAATTAGCCAACCAAAAATCTGAAATCGGGTTAACTCAATACAAATGCCACTAAAATCTTCTTTTTTTATCAATTTAACAAAATAGCCACTCAAAACCTGAAATGTTAGCAAGAACCTGATCTAAAAGGGAGTCATATTATTTAGTTTCATTTCTATCATTTCTATCTCAATTATATCACTCTTCTTATCAAATATCAGCAAATTTGTTGGTCAAATGACATCTGCGTACATAAAATAACCAATTATAATGCCCAATATTTTGCTTTTACAATATTTATAGCCACAGACCATCATTTTTGCCATGTAACCTCATTGCATTCCATTCAACATATTGAACCTTATCTCACATCAGAATAACACACTCATACTAAAGCAAAATAACAGACAAAATCCAAATGCGTTTACAAAGTGACGTTTTAATTGCTTTATAAAGCAAGAGCATTTAAAACAAATAATGGTTGGGGTTAATTAAAGTGTTGTTCTGATGTTATTTTCTGATGTCTAATCAAAATAATTTATATTATCATAGAGTAGCAATTGATTAAAAAAAATCCTTATTTTAATTTTTGTGTAAGTGTTTTTTCTGATTTGTGTACAGACTAAAGTGTTCATAATTAGTTATATTGTTGCTAGCTATATACACTGATTAAACGTTAACTAATATGCTACAGATTTGACTTGCCCTATTTCATAGTCAAATAATATTTTTTTATACATATTTACATGAAAATGTCAAGACTTAATATAAAAAAAACAAGTTCACAATTAAAGTAACTATTACTGAATTTAATTGATAATAGTGTAAACATCGAAAATAAACAATGAGCAAGTCTCAATTTTGGGAATTAAAATTTAAGTTATTAGTTATCTTCCCTGTAAGTAGTATTTTTATACATTTTTTGGAAGAATTTATCCAATTTTCATTCTTAGTTTGTTTATTCCCATTATAATGTTCATGCAATGTTAGCCTTGGTATTGCCATAAAATATACCATAAACCATCACTCAAGGTAGGTAACTCAATGCTATTTGAATAATTAAATTTATGACCCCACATTAATTGCGAGAATAGGTAGACAATCTAAGATTTTAAAACAGAAGTATGAAGAGATGAAAAACAAATAAATTTTATCCTTACTTTCATCTTTTTATCAAATTTAGAAATTGCACTTTTTTTCTTTCCTATTTCATTTGGTTATATTTTAACATCTATTGCACCATACCTATCAAATGAAACAAAATGTGGAAAGACTCACCAATTCAAATAATAGCAGAAATACCTTTTACATGTAAACATCTCAAGTGATAATCATTGTTTATTCAAACTGTTGTCAATTTGAAATTAATGATAATAATCATATATTTAACTTTACTACCTGTCCAAAAGCTATAACATATTTATTTACAGCAATAAAACACACAAAACATACTCATGCAAAAAGACCTTTAATAAAAAATTCAATTTAAAAAAATAAGAAAATCAACAACCATTTTAAATATCACTATAAAAATTATTTTTATTGATGCAAGTTCCTATCCCTTAACTTGCTTTCAATTTTTTATAACAAGAACTGGTTCTTTTTCAAGCATCCATGGTCTAGAGGTTATGACTTTGGATTTGGGATTTGAGGGTCCCAGGTTGGAATCCTGAGCCAACCACTTGATGTTAGTCCTTGTGCAAGACTATTTGCTGCAGACTGCTCCATAATATTGATAGATGTTGTTCCCAATAGACTATTAAAAAACAGGATTTAACTTAACTCCTTCAGTTGTTATTTACTGACAATTACACATACATGCAAAGGTATTAAGTGTGTGGTTAATGTTTTTTTGGTTAATTTTTGGTTCCATCGTTAATTGACATTTTCTATGTATATTAATTTACAGCCTGAATTTCTTATTACAGATTTGTTCTTAAATTTGGCCAGGACAAGGGTGTATAAAGGCCTAAGATCTAGCTTTACAGTCTAACAACTGACAGACATGGACAAAAGCCCTTGTTGCTAGGGTCATATTACATGTTCCTTGTCACCTTGGTTACATGATATCCCACAATCTCCGTTGTCTGGTTGTCAAGCTTACAACATGTGTCAATCACAGTGATACAATGTTTCTGAATACATGCCCATTCTAAAAATGGTCTATTCTACTGGACGATAGACTTGCATCCTAATTGCTCATTAAAGTTAACATAAATCAATCGGCCTGCATTAGCTTCTCCTTTCAAAGATGGCTGCCTTAAACTGTCTTATCAGTGCCTATGACATCACATGGAAACAATCTATAGTATTTTATTTAGTTAGGCTTCCAGAAACATCACAGCAAAACTATAATAATACTTATAGTGACATCTTGATAATATCAGAGGAGGAAGATGCCAGACCAATGTCTGGGTAGAACCACTGGTAAACTGCATGTCAGCAAAGAGATGCCTCAACATGAAAGACCACAAGAGGTGTGCTATGGAGAACAAGTAGCATATCGGCAACTCATACCTATTCTGCCAAGGTCACCTGTTTCAACATCATCATCATCATCATCATCATCATCATCATCACTACTGCATCATGATAACAATAGTAAATGTTATAATATTAATAACACAATTTGCCAATTTTAATATTGGTTCCCGCAAATTAACATGTTACATTAAGAGACCACCTGTTGTAAAAGACCATTTTAGTGTTTCTTCAAGGAGTGGTCTTTTAATACAGGTTTGATTGTACTTTATGCTAGGCTAGTAATGGGCTTACAGTGATGGAGAAATCTGATAGTTGGGTCCAGAGGCTCGAAAGGTTGCAGGTTTGATAAAAGGTATGTAAGATAAGTTTTTAAACTGGGACTGATATAGCTGGCTTTGCTTACGCTGTTACACTCAGAATAAAGATCGTTCCAGGTATGGTGTACAGATAATGTGGATCTGTGTTATTATCAAAATATAACAATGAATGCAGCACTACATGGCTGAGATAAACTCTTATATATCCAATGATGACTGCCATCATTTTAGTGCCTAGTTACTAGTTAGTAATACTATATCCTTGAATACATGCCTGGTAAATATAAAACATTTAATGGAAAAGAGTAAATCTTTTATAAAAGCCTGAGGTAAATTTATTCAGAAATGCAATAAGCTGTGTAATACATTATGCTTGGTTAATGTGAGCAATATGTAATTATAGGTTAATAGAGAAAAAAATACTTTACTAAAATTTAATCCTTTGCTCAAATTAATCCTACATACTGAAAACTGCTATGAAAATACCAATTTTTAAAATGTATATTTTTTCATAATAAATACTTTTTATATAAAATTAAAAAAAAAAAGCTACAGTAGTTTTGGTCTTAAAAATGAAAAAAATGTTCTCTTTTAAAATCATCATGTTACACATGCTTGAAACAAATAAACAATGTATGCAAAAAGAAGTTCTAATATAAATTTGAATACACAGTGTATAATACATATATAACATATGTACACATTTCCAAAAACAAAACTTTATTAAAATTAAAAAAAGGCCCCTTCTTATTCAGACAAAAATGGTAAATTAAAAATAATTTAACAAGGCTGATACCAATTACAAAATGGCTGATAATGGGCTGTTCCAAACCAAATGACTTTAACCAATCACAAAGCGACAATTCATTTACCCCTTAAAAAGTGCTCCCAAGCCGACAAGGAAAAACTTTCATGCAACCTCCAGCATGTAAGGTTAACATTGCTCTGAACATATAGGAACCTAAAGAAAATGTTCTTAATAGCTATATTCATGAGATCAAAATCAATAGCTTTAGATTCATAGGTTTGTTGATAGTATATAGTGACTTTATATGTAGCAGAAAAAAAAATTAAAACTCCATGTTAGGCTGTTGTAGAATGCTGCAGTTTGCAATTAAGAATCTCCAATACAATATAGCTTGTGAGTCCACAGCAACTGTAACTAAGGACTTGGAACAGTCTATTTACCCTTTAAGTGCTTAAATGTACAAAAAAAAATATTTAAAACCAACCTTCAGACTCCAATGTATAGTTTACATAGTTCTTAAGTAAAAACTTGAAGAAACAGTTCTAGAAAGATGTATCTTTGTCAGAAAAATCACAGAATATAACTCCAGCTATCCTCAGTGAATATTGGCAAAAGTTCTTTTTATTTTGTCAAAAAAAAGTCATAACATGCTGCATTCAGCAGACAAGTAAAGTCATACATTTACAGATCATCTCCACTGAGAGAGTTTGAAAGCACACAGCAACAGTAACTAAGGAAGTCAGAATTAACTATTTTAATTTTGTAATTAGATGGGCAAAACTTTTCCATTTTTTTATTATTTTTCCTGCCAAGCTATTTTAACAATATATAAATATCAATAATTTAGCAAAATATGTGTAGATTTCTTTTTTTGCAATGAATTAACCAGTCACTTAACAATGGCAGAAACTCTCCTAAAAATTTTTGTACCTTCGAGTTAACAGATTAACCTTTTTTGAGTGTCAAAAAAGCCACGAAATTCTTGAGCCTTTAATATATATGAACAAGGACAAACACTCCATTCCATCACAGTTTAAATTATCTTTGTTGCAAATTCATTAAAGGTTAGTATTTGTTAAATAATAACAAAGATTCTTCCAATACACCTCTTTGTTGTTGTTGCCAACCATCCAAAATTTCCAAAAATTGTGCACAAGGGCATCAACGTAGTTTGGAAAATCTAATAACAAGGGAAACAACTCTTGTTCACAAGTTGAATTATCTATCTTGCTAGTGTGGTGATCAGTTGGGCACACATCTCGAAGAATTCCAGCGTACAGTGGTTTGTTCTAGGTGCGTCATCCACGTCCATTTTGTCCTCTGAAAAAAAACATGTAATGTTAGTTCAAGTTTAAAATTTAATCACAATTTGGTTCAAAGCAAACATAATCAATGCTGATGTTGAAAGATATGTAAGTGTTTAAAGATTAAAATAACTGTTAAGATTTTGTGTTAATGAAGTAAAATAACATTAACTGAGTTAAACAAGCCCGACAAAATTGTTAAAGTTATTAAGAGTGTTAAAATAAATGTCAATGTAGAGGTAGGACTCTGAATATGGAAGCTGGTGTCACAGAACTTCTTAAAAGCCCTTTTGTTTACCTTTGTTAATATTCTATCCTCATACTTGAAGAAAACAAGAATTAAGCCAAATGTTTTACAAGAAAAAATGTAATAATTGTTATAAAATGTAATAAAGCAAACCAAACTTAAGCTTAAAAAGAAAGCTGAGCGGTACTAAGAGTCAAATAACATCTATGTTGCAAACAATCTATAGGCATACCTGAAAATATTTTTTAAAACTTGGAAGTCCTAAAAAGCTTGAAAATATTACATGTTTAGTGTAAAAAAAAGCCTTTGCAGACAACATTAACACGGGTAGTAAACTGTAAAATCTTAAAAAACATTTTTCTGTCAAAAGCCTTACAATGGCATTTGAAACCTACGCACAAAATCTTATTTTAAGTTTAAAATGCAATGCTGTAAAGAAACACAAAAAAACATTTGATTTCTATTACACAGGTAGGCGCATTAAAAATGATCAGAAGAAATCCATGTTGTGTTTTCTCTTCTTTTTTAAAATACATCACAGCTACACAATTTTGGTCAATACATTACATTGACATAAATAAAGTTATTATAGTCATGTCAAGCTATTGTTGGTGAAAGTAAACCTCAGACAAAAGTCAAGGTAAAACCACAGGCAATCTCACTGAAGTCAGATCTTACAAAATGGAAGCGGAGCGGTTTTCAGGATATGATTTTAATCAGATTGAGCCACAGGCTGAGTGCATGTCAGCTGAAAGTCTGCATGTCACGTTAAGTCCTTCACCTGACGAGGACTCAAACTCAGAGAGAGGCTGTGAGAGGAGTTCAGCAACTTTTTCAAGTCTATCACTGATGAATATAATGCCATCCCTAAATGCGCAATAATATCTCAAACCAGCTTTGAATTTACCAAAGGTTTTAACAACCAGATATTGTACTCATATCAAGAGCTGACAATATTCATGGTACATTTGTATATTGAAGCATAGAAATGTATTTCTTTATGACAAACTGAACTTTTGACCAGTTAAAATATAAACACTGTTATTATTTAATGGGATTTGCCGGCGTTTTTGCCGATACTGATGCAGCTACATTTCTATCATTATAGAACAGGGGCACTTATGAGATGCCCACGGACTGAACCCGGTCGGTCCATTATAGTGACACTGACGAGTCAGGCGTAATCTTGCCCCCTTACCCCAGAGCGTCAGGAGGGAAGACACTACTACCAACTTTAAAGTCTTTGGTTTGACCCGGCCAGGGTTTGAACCCACGACCTCCAGATCCTTAGCCAACTCAGCTATTGCAGTCGGTAATTATTTAATGTTAACATTTAAAAAATGAAAAGTGTAAATAATGCACATGTACAATATGGTGTTTTCAACATCTTGCTGGCTAAGCAAAATCCATATACAGAGAAAATTTGCATATAACAGACCAGATGGAATAGAGATTCTTCAGAAATCTATACTAACAATCAAGGGACAAAAACAATAATTAATCTCTTCAAGAGAACTTCACTTGACAGTAGGGATTATGTCCCTGAGTCACAGAACTCATGGTTGTACAATCAGGAGATCAAAAAAGTTGACACCTTTTTTTGGATATTTGCTTCCTCCTCGTAAAATGTGTATAAAGTTTGTGTATAAATAAAAAGACATATTTTAACAACATTTACAAATAAACGTTAAGAAATAACATGTTAAATGTCCTATATTTGAAAAGACATTACTGTCTTTGTGAAGAGTGTATTAATGTCAGCAATGTTCTAAAGTTGTCTGTATCCATAATCCCTTGAGTGCTTTCAAACAGATGGGTCGATTAGTCTGGTGCTGACACATCCAGGTGACAGGAAGTTCAGAAAGCTATGTGGTCAAATTAGTATTTCTCTCTTTTTGTGAGTAAATGTATTAGGATTAGAATTGACAACTGAGTGAGAGGCTGAGTGACATACATGAATAGGCTGTGATACCTTGCTCAGGTAAAATCTTCCCCCAGTGTTTGCAGGTCGCCAAATTCACTGGCTCAGCATTGTGCAAATGACACAAACTGTCATTGCTCGCTTAGGATTACCACTTATCAATTATCACTCCCGCAGTACAGAATCTGAGTTGACAACTGTGGTGAAGGAAGTTTCCACTTAAAAATGTATGAAGCCATGGGATTGCAGCATTTAAATGAAGTCAGCGTTATAAAGAACCACGCTGTACAAGAGTTCCAGTGTAACAGTATTTCTTTGGATTGTTTGATGAGTATGAAGCTAAGACAACACATACCTCCAAGAAAATGGTCTCAATAGTGTCTCAATCAGTAGGTTCTAGACAAATGCATGTCTTAAATACAGTACAACAGATGGTCTTCAAAATGGAATGTTCTAATAGGGCAATTCTAACGTAGTACTAAACAGCATATTGCATGTCTTGTACAGTTAACATAACACACATTGATTACAGAAATCTATAAAAATGCTTTTGTAAATGAAACTGCCAAAGACTAAATAAATAGAGAAATCTTTCAACATCACTTATCAAAGGTTTTTAGAATAATGACTGAGTTGTTGATGTTGCATACTGAAAATTAACTTCATTTTGGTTAATAATGTATGATGAATATGTATTATGACAGCAATCACGAATACAAGAGAGCAATTCCTTAGTTTCTGTTATTCTCTGTTCCTTTCTTGGATACAGCAGACGCTGGGAGCATCCAATAAGATGGCGACTTACCTGGCAATAGCATACCAGCAATACTTTGATCGCTGGCATTTGGATCTGAAATTGTCACATTAAGACTTATTCCACTCAATATTTTTGATGGAGCTGACATAAACGCTAGATTTGTGGACAGTGACAATAGACAGGGCAAAGAAGGTCAGAGAAGAAAGGAAGAACAATGATGTTGTGCAGAGGTACCAGAAATGTTCGTTATACTTTGCTAGTCGCTCACTAATCTCATGATGAATAAGAAATAAACGTAAGGAATAATCTTAAACATGACCTTTAATATTTCCGTGACCTTAGTTGCACTCATAAATGGTAAGTGTAACTCAAAATCAAGTGTATGTCAGTATGCTGGTGTAGTTTAATACAAGTCTTGTAAACAGTGCAACTAGTACATGTATGTGCCACCTACTCAGATATTTTACATCATAATGAGCTGAAAATATCCTGGTACATCTGTATATTCCAGAAATGAAAGGACTGAACATGAAGGTGAGCACAGAAATGTCTTTCCTCATAATGAAATGGCCTTTTCATGAATATATTTATAAAAATTGTTTTTACTTAATGTGATAATTTAAAAATAAAAAGTGTAAATGATATTCATGTATTATCTGGCATTTATTACATCTTGATGGCTATGCATGATCCATATACAGAGAAAGTTTGCATGCAGCAATCCTGATGGAAAACTAAGATTCTTCAGAAATCCAGACAAGCATTCAAAGGAAAAAATAATTATTAATCTCTTCAAGAAGTCTTCCTTGACAGCAGGGATTATGTCCCCTGAGTCAAAGAACTCAAGGGTGTACAATTAGGAGATCAAGAGAGTTGACAAGAATTTTATACATAGATGGTAGTGATGGGAAATTGTTTGCAAGTCATAATCGCTCATCGGCTGGAATCGGTTGCCACTTCCGATGCCATTTCACTGATTATAATGGGTTTATTAATCTATGCATTGCTACATTCACAAATGATTTTTGATTAGTAGCTTACATAATTACACGTCACTATAGTGTACTTGCTGCGACATTTTACAAATTATTTGGTGTTTCAAGGACAAAATACAAAGTTTTCACTTGATTTCTAATTTTATATGGTTGTAAATCTCATGGGCAGCCATTTTAATTTTCAGAGTGATTTCCCTTTACGGCCGGATAAGTGTAAAAAGCCGAAACCTGTACCTTTATTTGGTGTGCGTTCGCACTCTTCTTTTAATCGATTATGAGAGAATGACATCAATTTTCGACATCGAAAGCTTTTACACGCTGCTAATCGATATCTTTCGATCATCAGCGCATCACTAGATGTTAGCCACCTCTTTACCATGATGCTTCATAACTAGGCTGTTTTCGGGATTTGTGCTTCCACAAAGTTTGTGTATAAATAAAAAGGCTTATTACAAATAAACGTATAAATATGTGTTAGGTGTCTTATGAACACACATGCTTCAAAGTCTTTGTGTAGAATATTTTAATGTCAGCAATGATTTAAAGTTGTCCGTGCCGATAATCCTTTGAGGTTTTTCAAACAGCCTAGAAGTTTAGTCTGGTGTTAACGCATCCAGTTAAAAGGAAGTACAGAAAGGTTATAATGGTCAAAATAGCATGCTTTCTGTTTTTGTGAGTTAATGTACTAGGATTGACAGCTGATGTGAGAGGCTGAGGGACATACATAAATTCGCTTACTCAGGTATAATCTTCCGCCCAGTGTTGGCAGATCACCTAATTCACTGGCACAGCATTGTGTGGATGGCACAAAAGATGCCATTGTTTTCTCAGACATATCCTTTACCTATGATCACTTGCATAGTACACAGTTTGCAATGAAAGATGTGGTGAAGAAAGTTACCACTTAAAAATTTCTGGAGCCATGGGCTTACAGCATTGTAATGGAGTTAGTGCTGTAATGAACCAAGCGTTATAATGAACCACAATGTATAGGAGTTCCTGTGTATTTCTTTGGATTGTCTGATGGATATGGAGCTTGGACAACATATACCTTTGAGAAAATGGTCTCAATAGCGAGTCAGTGAGCAGGTTATATTAAACAAACTCATGTCTTAAAATTTGTCCCCATACAACAAATGGTCTTGAAAATGGAAAGGTCTAATAGGGTAATTCTAATCTAGTAGTAAACAGCATATTGCATGTCTTGTACAGTTAAGTAACACGCATTGGTAACAAAAATCTATGAAAATGCTTCTCTGAATGCAATTGCCAAAGACCAAATTATTAGAGAAATCTTTCAACATAATTAATCAAAGGTATTTAGAATAATGACTGAGTTGTTGAGGTTGCATATTGAATATTATGTTTATTTTGGTTAATAATGTATGATGAATATGTATTATGACAACAATCTGACAAGATCACAAAGACAAAAGAGATTAGACAGAACAATGCCTTTGTTTCAGTTATTTTGTGTTCCTTTAGGGAAAAAATCTTGGATACAGCGGACACTGAGACCATTCAATAAGATGGCAACTTACCCGGCAATAGCATACCAGCAATATTTTGACCACTGGCATAGGGATCTGAAATTGGCATATTTAGACTTATTCCACTCAATATTGATAAATCTGACATAAACCCTAAATTTGTGGTCAGGCACAAGACAGGTAAATGAAAGTCAGAGAAGAAAGGAAGATCAATGAAGTGCAGTGGTTACAAAAAGGTGGGGTACACTTTGGTAGACACTTGCGAATGTCATCATATATACCGTAAATCTCAAGCTTTGGTACATCTGTATATATTTTCATTGTTTACTATCAGTTTATACTGCTGCATTTATAAATTTTCATACTACAATAAAAATATTTCTTTTTCTAGACAGATTTCTAGAGTAACTTGGGTATTTCATCTATTATTTAAATTTTGAGTTTTATGGCACACCAACACCTGATAGGGAATAAGTCATGTAAATAATATAGAAAACTGATGGAAGGACAATGCAACTTGTACATATATGAGCTGAGCTGAAGGGGCACAAAAATGTATCATTTGAAAGCAAAGTTTAAGGTCCAACTTTTAAGTTAAAAAATCTATCCCGCAGTGAAACATTTAATTTTTAATACATCTTCATCAGTTAAATATGCACACAAAAGAGTGAAAAGAAATCACAAA
Source organism: Sinonovacula constricta (assembly GCA_007844125.1). Lineage (NCBI taxonomy): Eukaryota > Metazoa > Mollusca > Bivalvia > Cardiida > Solecurtidae > Sinonovacula > Sinonovacula constricta. The sequence continues at coordinate 28,945,024 of CM017562.1, forward strand.
AAATAATATAATGGACCATTCTTTAATGTGTGACATCTTAAGCACCTTATTTAGGACCGATTTTTTCAATCTTTTTTTTTTTCAATCTTAAGTTCAACTTCAATTATCATGAGCTGAAAATGTCTTATATTTGTTCATTTAAGAAAAGAAAGGACTGAACATAAAGGTGAGCACAGAAATGTCTTTCCTCATAATAGAAGGGCCTTTTATTTATAATGGGCTTATAATATATTTATAAAAATTGTTTCTACTTAATGTGATAATTTAAAAATAAAAAGTGTAAATGATATTCATGTATCATTTGGCAATTATTTCATCTTGATGGCTTTGCACGATCTATATACAGAGAAAGTTTGTAATCCTGATGGAAAACCGAGATTCTTCAGAAATTCAGACAAGCATTAATAGAAAATAAAAATTATTAATCTCTTCTTAATTGTAGTACTAATTTATTAATCTATTCTTAATTGTAAAGATTGTTATTACTCAATGTGGCATTGGAAAATAAAATGTGTCAATAATCAATAATAAAGTTAATAAAATACATGTATATTTTGATGTATTAAACATTTTAAAGGGTTTACAACCAGGAGTTCAAGGGGGCTGATAGGAAGTTCATTCAAAAAGGTTAAAAGGTCAGGTTAGTGTGTTTTCTGTTTTTATGAGTGAATATGTTGGCATTTCTTTCTGTGGGTGAGTATATTATAATTTATTTCTTTGAAATAGTTGACAGATAAAGTTAGACAAACATAGCTCTGAGAAAAAAAAATGGTATCAAAAGTGACTCAATGGGTTTGTTCTAGAAAACAAACCAAAGTTTTTTAGGTCTTTACAAAGAGAGTTTACAAGGCAGTTTGCTTAAAAAGGAATGACGAAACAGGTAAACCTAACACAGTATTGAAGTGTGTATCGCACAATCGCAGTGCACTGGTTGATGCTACATTAGAAAACACACTGATATATAAAAATGTTTTCTATTTAAAAAAAAAAACTGTGCAAGAATATGCCAAAAACCAAAATAATAAAGAAAAATCCTATAACATCCTTCAGGAAATATTGAGACCAATGACAAAGTTGTTAAAGTTGTATTGTTATTTAAAGAAAGCTGGGTTCATTTTTGGTAGAAAGACAACAGAAAGCCAAATTAATTGTATGAACCATCAATGCTATGTGACATGGCCGCCTATACATAGTGAAATTCTGCTCCTTTACGAAATATCTCAAACCTTTACACAGTTGATTAGATAGGACAATATATCAGTTGTTGTTAATTTCTGCTCCTTTACGAAATATCTTTAACTTTTCCACAGCTGAACAGATAGGACAATATATCAGTTGTTATTAATTTCTGCTCCTTTACGAAATATCTCAAACCTTTACACAGTTGATTAGATAGGACAATATATCAGTTGTTGTTAATTTCTGCTCCTTTACGAAATATCTTGAATCTTTACACAGTTGATTAGATAGGACAATATATCAGTTGTTATTAATTTCTGCTCCTTTACGAAATATCTCAAACCTTTACACAGTTGATTAGATAGGACAATATATCAGTTGTTGTTAATTTCTGCTCTTTTTACAAAATATCTTTAACCTTTCCACAGTTGAACAGATAGGACAATATATCAATTGTTGTTAATTTCTGCTCTTTCAAGAAAAATCTTGAATGTTTATACAGTTTATCAGATAGGACAATATCTGTTGTTATTTTCTGTTCTTTTAAACAAACATCTTGGATACAGAGATGCGGGGAGCATCAATTAGGATGGGGACTTACCCGGCATTTGCATACCAGCAATACTTTGACTGCTGGCATATGGATCTGAAATTGGCATATTGAGACTTATTCCACTCAATACTTTTGACAAAGCTGACATAAAAAAACATATTTGCAGTGACCAGAAACATTGCAATAAAGGTCAATGAAGGAGGAACAAAGATGTGCAGAGCTTCCAGTAATGTGGGGAACACTTTGCTGGACACTAACAAATGTCCCCATATATACTTTAAATCTCACACTATGGAATATCTGTATATATTTCCTGTGTTTATTGTAAGTTTATACTGTTGCATTTATAATTTTTTCATACTGACAATAAACATTTATCTTTTTCTTGACAGATTTTTAGGGTAACTTAAAAAGCTATCATTACTTTCTGAATTAAATTTGACAGTGTTTGAAAAAAAATCACATATAATTTTGCAGAAATAAGCAATGTAATGATTAAATGACTTAAGTAATTGTAATTCATTACTTCTTAGTCAAGCAAAGCAAAATTTTGAACAAGATATGCATCTGAAATTTATATATGCCCCCAAAAGAAGTAATGACCCTAAAAATGACCTTGAACCTGAGTGTTGCACTTGCAAATAATATGCAGGACATACCTTTAAAGCAAGGTCAGAAAGATAATAAAAAATTAACACTGGTAAATATTTTCAAAGCAATGGCTGAGACACTAAGATAACATGAGTAAGGAATAAACGCAAGGAATGACCTTCAATATGACCTTTAACATTTCCTTGACCTTACTAGTCACACTTGTAAGTAGTATGTGAAACACACAATCAAGTGTATGTCTGTAAGAGCGCGAAGTTTAATTCCTGTAAAAAATATAAGACTGATTGTTGGACAGTGCAACTAGTACATGTGCCACACGTTAGGGCCATAAAAATGTATCATTTGAAAGCAAGAATCGAGATCAAACTTTTAAGTTTTCAAAAATCTATACTGCTGTAAAACATTTCATTTTTAACACAACATCATCATTTCAATATGTGCAGTAAAAGTAACAGTCAATAATGAAAAAAATGAATATAATGGACCACCCTTTAATTGTGTGAAACCGTAATTAGAATCATACTTAGGGCAGATTTTCACAATTGGAAAATTAACTCCTATAATCATGACCTGAAAATATCTCCATACATTTGCTTATTCAATAACTGAAAAGACTGAACATGAAGGTAGGCATAGAAATGTTGTTCCTCTTGTAGAAATGCATTCTTTTACCAGTCTCAGTTGTTAAGATTGCTATCACTAAATGTGAAAATAGAAAAATAAAGTGTGTTAATTATATACTTAATAAAATACATGAATATTTGTGTTTAAAAAATTTCATGTCTAAGCATGAACCAAGTTAAGGCAAAGTTTACGCATAAAAGATGAAAAACAAGGATTCTTCACAGAGAAAAACATCAATAAAGGGAAATTAGTATTAAGCTCCTCAAGAGTACTTGTCTTTGACAGTAAGGGTTATGTCCCCTGAGTCAGACAACTTAATGGCTTTATAATCAGCCGTTCAAAGGGAGTTCAAATAGGTTAAAAGGTCAAGTTAGTGTGTTTTCTGTTTCTGTGAGTGAATGTATTAGCATTTCCTTTTTGAGGGTGAATAGGTGATAAGCATTTTTTCCTTTTGAATAGTTGATGAATATAGCACTAGACAATAATAGACAAAAAATAGCTGAGAAAAAAAAGGTCTCAACAGTGACTCAATGAGTCTGCTGTTGCAATCAAACCAAAGTGTGTTAGGTCATTAAAAATGATACAAGGCAGTTTGTCTTAAAAATAATGCCTTAACAGAGAAAATCTAATATAGTAGTAATATAGTAGTAAACTGCATATTATCACCTGATGACACAAGCTTTTAGTAGGCTCAAATCTGGCATCAAGTAATTAAGAGTTATTTACTTTAGAAATCTTTGGTGAAGAGTGGACCAATAGTGTGGCCACTGGGTTGATAACTTTTTCTAGAATTTTACCAAGTAACCTACTGAATCCACATGACCGACTTCAAAACATAAGTAAAATTTCAAACTGGCAAACATTCTGGCCATATTCAGTGAAGTGATTGGGCCATGAATGGGGCCTCTAGTGTGTTCACAAGCCTTTGCTAAGATTTAACCTAGTGACCTACTTTTTGACCCCACATGACCCAGTAATGAACTTCTCCAAGATTTCATGCAGACAAACATTCTGACCAAGTTTGATGAAGATTGGGCTATAAATGTGGTCTCTAGTGTGATCACAAGCTCAAATGTTAACGTCCAACGACAGACGAAGTGGTATCACAAAAGCTCCCCCTGAGCACGTCAGGGGAGCTAAAAATGATTTTGTGAAAAAATCTGCCAAAGACCAAATTAATAAAGAAAAATCTGATATCTTTGATGAAATGTATTTGGATTAATTACCGGTACTAAACTAATTCATGGTATGAATCATCAATGCAAACTAACATGCCCGCCTATACAGAGTGAAATTCTGCTCATTTATGAAATATTTCAAACCTTTACACAGTTGATTAGATACGGCAATATATCAGTTGTTGTTAATTTCTGCTCCTTTACAAAATAACATAACTCTTTACACAGTTAAACAGATAAAACAATGTATCATTTTTGTTATAAACTTCAGCTCCTTTATGAAATATTTCAAACCTTTACACAGTTGATTAGATAGAACAATATATCAGTTGTTGTTAATTTCTGCTCCTTTGTGAAATATTTTGAACCCTTACACAGCTGAACAGTTAGGACAATGTATCAGTTGTTATTTTCTGTTGTTTTTTTTTTTTTAAAGAAACATCTTGAATACAGAGATGCTGGGTGCATCCAATTAGACGGTGACTTACCAGCCATAAACATAATATTTTGATCGCTGGCATTCGGATCTGAAATGGGCATAATGAGCAAAGCATTTTTCCTAATTCAGTTGATACAGCCAACATGAAAACCTGACATGTAGTTGTTGACATGAGATGGGGCAAAGAACGGTCAAAGAAGGTTTGTTTTTTGGGTTTACCGTCCCACCAACAGTATTTTAGTTATTTGGAGACAGTGTCTACTTGAAGCAAATATAGTGCATCCCTCACTGTGTATAGCATGCCATGAACACCTGCCATGATACCACACCCTGTCACATTATCCTGACACTGGGCCAACCAGTCGTGGAACTACCCTTATATTTGCTTAAGCGTTAGCAAGGGAACTATACCACTACCATTTTTAACAACTGGTATGTCGCGGTCTGGGATCTAACCCAGGGTCTACCATACGTGAAGCTCTACGGATTGCACTACCAGGTCGGTCACAGAAGGAGGAAGAAAATCAGTATGCAGAGCTTCTATAACAGAGGGAAGTGGGTACACTTGACTAGTTGCTTACTAATCTAGCCATATATACCTTAATTGTCAACAAAATGTACATCTATACTTTTCCTTTTGTTTATTAATAGCTTATATTGTTGCATTTATAATTGATAAAACTTGTTTATATGTACATAAAAATGTATCTTTTCATAACATCTTAAATACCATGACAGCTTACTAGTTTCTGAATAAAAACCTGGCATTAAAGATAACCTCTGGAGAAAGACCTCCGGCAGTCAAAGATACCTTACCTACAGCATAAAGGTGATGTGATAACAGAGTTTGTTGTTGTTTTAAAAGTCTTTTTTTAGCAGAAAGAAGCACTGCAAGGTGACAAGTAAAGCATACAGAAATTTACAACTATATTCTCGCTCAAACACAACTGGACAGAGGAATGACACAGTTGTTATAAGACAAGCTCTGTTCCTTTATGTAAAAAAGAAATATCCAGGGGAAAGACCAACAAGGAATTAGTAGAACCTAGTTATGCTCAGCAAATCAATTTTCGGCATAGCACTGTAAGCCACTCAAAAATAAAATACTCATAAATCTAAAACTACTACTAATAATATAATATTAATATAAATTGCCTTCTTTTGATAATCTTGAATGTTATTTAAATAACGGATATAAAAAAACAAATAAACACAGACAGAATTCTTCTGCACCGCACAAATTAAGTTATTCTATGAACAGAAGTGTGGCAAACAAAACAAAGGGAAATAACAAATAATGCAGGTAGATTTATGATTGTTATGCAATGCTCTTTTCATCACCAGGTACAACCGGCCGCAATAGCTCAGGTGGTAGAGCATCGGCTTGCAATTCGAGAGATCATGGGTTCAAATCCCAGCCGGGTCAAACCAAAGACTTTAAAGTTGGTAGTAGTGGCTTCCCTCCTTATGCTCGGAGATAAGGGGACAGCATTACGTCTGACTCGTCGGTGTCAGTATAATGGACCGGACGGTTTAAGTCATAAGTGCCCCTGTGCTATAATGATAGAAATGTCGCTGCACAGAATCGGCAAAAATGCCGGCAAATACCAATCCCACTCCCAAACCAGGTACATATATACAAATCAAGAGTAAAATGAATCCAAAGTTTATCATAAAGGATGGAAAACAAAAGAGTCTCCAGAAACCACTAAGTGGTTTTCAATATATAAACACAGGCACAGCTTATCATCATGAGGTAAGAATATATATTATCAAGTCTGAAGTGAATCCATCCAACTGATTTCAATTTAATTTCCAAAGAATACAAAAAAAAAAAAAAAAAAAAAAAAGGGAAATAACTAAAAAAATCATGTCAGTAGAATTACAATTCTTGTTAATTGTAATTCCATTAATCATCAGATTCCTAAATAGCAAGTTTGAAGTGGACCTATCCCTCTTCTGGACAAGAAAGTGAACAATGGGAGATACCTAAGACTCATGCAGGCTAAAATTACAGTTCTTGTCAACTGCACTTCCATTCATTATCAGATACCTAAATAATGGACCTATCTATTTACCTGACAATAAGAATTAAGTGAGATGACTAAAAAAATATGTATATAGAGTTATGATTCTTGTGCGCTATGCTTTAAATCGACACTATCTCTTTCTCCACTTTTAAGTCAATATGTCATATAGGTTTAGAGATTTACTCCTGACAATACTATCTTAGTGAGAAGGATGGATTAAAGGACAAAGAGATGGCCAGACAAAGCAACAGCTATATACTCCAAGCCCCTTCAGATGGAGATCTATCAGTGTCCTCTGTTACAGGCAAAACAAAAAGAAAAATATCTCAAGTTGTTGTTGTTGGTCACTATCTGTTCCTTTGACGAAACACCACTGATACAGATATGCAGGCAGAATCCAATAAGGTTGCGACTTACCAGGCATTAGCAGAATATTTTGACCGCTGGCATTCAGATCTGAAATGGGCATAATGAAAGAGTTACTCCACCCAATGTTGATGACATGTTTGACATGAAAACCGATTGATGCAGTCGGTGACAAGTGATGGGGCAAAGGAAGAGTGAGAACAAGAAGGGATAAAAAGTAAAGTATTATTTGGCAACACTGAAATAGCACCTTATTAGTTTCCATAAAGATTAGGCAATCTAACATTTGGTAACATTGAAATGGCACTTTGTTAGTTTCCATAAAGATTAGGCGATCTAACATTTGGCAACACTAAAATAGCACCTTATTACCGGTAGTTTTTATAAATATTCAGCAATCTTTCGGTAACATTGAAATAGCACTTTATTAGTTTTCATAAAGATTTGGCAATCTACTGGACTGGACGTAAATAAGTATTCTTTTCTTTAAGTGACATAAATATATAAAACTTTGACAGTTACAACAGTGGTGTAATGGATTAAGTGTCCACTTATCTAAAAGTTGTAGGTTTGAATCCACTTTCCATACATCATTTACATTACGATTGTTTTCTGTAAAAAAATAAAATTTATGATGTTATAGGACCGATGTTGTTTGTTTTGTTTTTGAAATATATTGCAGTGACCATTTATGATCATTAAGCAATGTCCAGCTTTTTGGTGGAAGAATATCCTAGACACATGTGCAGGTAGAACAACCGGCGCACGGCAAGTCGGGTGAAAGCCTTACTCACATTAAGTTCTTCAACCAAACCCACATGGTGAGGGGCTAAGCAGTCAGAGGAGTTACAAATCAGCGACTCTACCACTACGCCACGGGTGCCCCACAGGCGGATGTTGAAATATGATCACATGTATTATGAATGCTTATGAACTATAACTGTTTATTGCTAGAAATTTACCAGATTAATCTGCCTATTTACTGAGCTCCTTCTCAATGTAGCCAAATAATACAATGGCTAGTTGCTTATAAATTTTGCCATATATTTCTTAATTCTCAACCAAGCCCTATATTGCTGTTAATAATACAAAACCCTTTCAAGGGCTTGGATAAAAAATAAAGGATTTATCATAAGCACTCCCATTTATTAAGGACACTGGAATGTTAATAGACACTACTAAAAGAAGCAAGTTGTTTAAGAGAGAGAAAAAAACACAACAGAGCAGCAACTGTCCCATTGCCCCACACAGATGAGTATAGAACAAGGTAACTGCTCACATTCTGGCTTCAAACAACATGCAAATGAACAGGACATAAAAAAACAAAAAAAAAGCTCCCCTTGAGCAAGTTGTGCTCAGGTGAGCTTAAAACTTAAAGTTAACGTGAATGTATCTCACCTACATCCTTAGTTTCTAAATATATATTTTTTCTCTCTCAATTTTAGTTGATTAAAGTTAAAACAAACATCTTATAAATGTGCATACACATTTATTTTGTTTTGTTATAAGTTTATAAATTAAATGTCTCATCTGTTTATGCTGATAGAAGAAATGCACTCTCTTCCTGGTAAATATGTTAAAACAATAACAACCTACAGGTATGTCATTAAAATCGAAAATCTTCAATGTATGGCCATGTTTATATATTATATCAACATCAATAAAGCCTGAATTTTCAAAATCTTTTAGTAATATTCAACATTAAGATTTCAAAAACATCTTTATTGTTTAAATGTTCAATCTGACTTGGACAGGTATTTATGCCATATTTTTATTTTCCTAGCAATAAAAGGCATGACAATAGCAGTAATAAACATTATAAAGATACATGCAGCATCAAATGCTAGTGGAAACAGGTGAATAATGAATTACGAAGGATAATAAATTTCAACTTATCTAGAACTGTACGTAACCATAAATACACGCAACCATGTGTACAGTATTCATTCATACACACACAACATACACACTGCAATCAGCACACACAATCAGCTGTACACACAACAATCAACACACACAATCATCTATAGACACAACCATCAGCACACAACCACCAGCATACAATCATCTGTACATACAACCACCAACACACAACCACCAGCACACAACCACTAGCACACAACTATCCAAATACAACCACCAGCACACAACTATCAGAATACAACCATCAGTACACACAACCATCAGCACACAAACACGAGCATACAATCATCTATAGACACAATCACCAGCACACAACCACCAGCCAACAACCACCAGCCCACAACTATCAGAATACAACCATCAGTACACACAACTATCAGCACAAACAATCATCTATAGACACAACCATCAGCACACAACTATCAGAATACAACCATCAGTACACACAACTATCAGTACAAACAATCATCTATAGACACAAACATCAACACACACAATCATCTATAAACACAACCATCAGCACACAACTATCAGAATACAACCATCAGTACACACAACTATCAGCACAAACAATCATCTATAGACACAACCATCAGCACACAACTATCAGAATACAACCATCAGTACACACAACTATCAGCACAAACAATCATCTATAGACACAAACATCAACACACACAATCATCTATAAACACAACCATGAGCACACAACTATCAGAATACAACCATCAGTACACACAACTATCAGCACAAACAATCATCTATAGACACAACCATCAACACACACAATCATCTATAGACACAACCATCAGCACACAACTATCAGAATACAACCATCAGTACACACAACTATCAGCACAAACAATCATCTATAGACACAACCATCAACACACACAATCATCTATAGACACAACCATCAGCACACAACTATCAGAATACAACCATCAGCACACACAACTATCAGCACAAACAATCATCTGTACATGACCATCAACATACATAATCATCTGTACATGACCATCAACATACATAATCATCTGTACATGACTACAACACACACAATCATCTGTACATGACCATCAACATACATAATCATCTGTATATGACCATCAACACACACAATCATCTGTACATGACTACAACACACACAATCCAGACATCGAGAAAGTTCAGAAAAAGTGTCAGTCATTCGGACCGGCAGCCTCTGATATTTTGCCGGTCCGAAAGAAAAATTGCCGGTCCGACAATTTTTGTTCGAAAACTAGCTTTTTCAAAGCCTTTGTTGCTAATTTTACATTTATAAGAAATAAAAATGTATTGAGATATTAACCAGTTAAACTTGAACACAAATAACAGTTCAAAGAGCTTTATTTGACAAAATAATTAAACCAGCTTAATTTCTTATTCAACTAAACAGTTCACTCTCGGGTAAACATTAACAATATTTCAAAGTTTATCATTTATTGCCAGGTTTTGCCCCGGAATAAAACTTGAGGGTAACCATTTTTTATCACTCGCACTTATTTGTTATGTAAATTCTGATTGGTCGATTTGTTGGCAATTTGAATTTGTCGGACTGAACCGGTACCGGTTTCGTAATAGAATCGAATAACATGTTCCAAAGGATAAGAATATTGTTTGGAACTATCATTTAAAACATTCCAATGTTCATGACAAACGTTTATCATTTGAGCGTTTCAAAACATCGCGTGATATATACACAGTAGTAAACATTATTTGGTAATGTATTGCAAAGGGAGGCAAATGCTGCATGGTGTTTGATGGTGCGGTACCACTCGGAACTCCTCGGGTAATTCCGTCCTTTACGTAATCACCTCGGATATCATTCTATACATAGCGTGTGACGTCACTACGTTAAAGTCATCTCTATACTACGACTCGTAACTCACCCAAAATTTGAGATTTGTGCCTACATAAAAAATAGTTCCGCGTAGGAAATACGTTCAATTATAATATTCATTGAATTAAGATAAATAACTAAACAACCATATTCTAAGGCCTTATTCTATGTCCAGAAACTTTTAAAGTCTTGATATTTACAGATAAATGGAAAAAAATACGATGAGCAAGTTTTGCAACTTTCGCTCTCCTTAAACAGTAATAGGTCCATTCTATACATAGCGTGTGACGTCACTACGTTAAAGCCTGGACCGTTTACAAAATTTAGTTCAAAATGTTTGCATGAAACATATTTTAACTATTAGAAGGTATAAAAAAATGCCAAAATGATCTGTTGTATACCTCTTCGTACTTGTTTTGTTCATTTTAGCAACCACTTCCGTATTCATAACAGCCATGTAAGAACTACTTTACCCACAATGCACCGAGTGCATTCACACAGGTCATTTTGACCGTGTGTTGCAAACTCCCCGCAGTGATTACTTCCCTTGACAGTACATTATATCACTGCCACCAGCAAGTTTTTCGCCCAAATACAGGCGAATAGTTTTATTTATTTTTTATTTTTTTCTGGACTTGTCTCCTCAAAATGTTGCATTTTTCCTTTAAAATTATTAATTTATCACATTAAAAATAAAAAGTAACTTAAAATATGAAAAAAAAAAGAAATTATGAAAGTCAAACGTGGCGTGTTAATAGAGGCCGCCATGTTTACTTCACGTGATACTCTATCGTCACGTGATCCTTGCTGGTGGCAGAGATTTAAGTAGCAACGCGTGACGTAATCGCTGTGAGGAGATTGCGTGTGTTGACGCAACGCCTCGGATATAATGCGGTCGCCGCCATATTGACGAACTACTTCCAAAATGGCAATCGTACCTACTCGGCGATCTCCGGCAAGCTTCAACTATAGACGTCACCGAAGTGTGATCCGAGTGCATGCAGGGTAATAATTGGTATATTACTCTTTTACCAAATCCAGTCGGTAATATACATACAGTTTCAACTAAGTTAGAAATATTCTTCAACGAAGCAATCTGCTCTTCTTTCAAGGAGTATTGAATCTCCATTATATCTAAAGCGTACTGCATGCACTTTGAAAAGTCAGCCATCTTTGTTTACATAATGCAATGAGAAGTTATTTGCCGGGGCAAATCACCAACTGGTGTATTCATACAATTACATACGAGGCATTATCTCCGAAGCTTGCCGGAGATCGCCGAGTAGATACGATTGGGTGCGGTACGCATTCCGACATCTACACTACCGGAAATGACTTCGGATTCGTAAACAAATGGTTATTTGACAATATCATTGATAAAAACGCGATTTTTAAGCGGTGTTTGATAATTGATAAAGATTAAATCTTCATTATTTTTTACGTCTGGCCGTGAAAACTGTCGGCCAGACGGACCGACCCCATCACAAATTTAGTCAGACCGAGTCAAAATTTACCGGTCAGGACCGTCGGACCGACGGTTTTCGCGATGTCTGACAATCATCTGTACACACAACCATCAACACACACAATCATCTGTACATGACCATAAACACGAACACAGAATCAGGCACAACCATGAAAATGCATACCCATCTGACACACAAAAAACATTAGAACACACACTCAAAGCACATATAACCCACCTGCATACTCAACCATCAGCATATACAACCATAAGCACATACAATTGTAGTACACACAAATACAAAACCATCAGCATGTACAATTGCAGCACAGACAATCATCAGCACATACAACTACAGCATACACCACCATCATCACATACAGCTAAAAAAAATCAGCACATTCAACCATCAGCACACACAACCACAAGCACATATTTCCATCAGCAAATACAACCTTCTACACAACAACGACCTTAACATACATTTAATTAACACATCACACAGTACTTAATTCATACACACTGAATTACACACATACACAAAAAACCTTTCTTCATGGAAGACAACACACATAACAGATACTGGCTAAACATAAGCACACATACATCCTGAATTATGTGCACACACACAATTATCCTAAACACACAACCAACTACAGTTGTATGGGTTTAGAAACTGTCAGTTATGGGGACAATAATTTTGTTGTTGTAATTATATTTTATAAATATATCAAAGCCCCTGGAACATTCTCTCCGATTTGTTTAAATGAACAAATGAGGGGTACCAGAATGCTTACACTCCTTAATCTTTATTCTCATTTCGATTACAATGCAATAAAACATAGATTTGTAGATTTGTTTATCACAATCTGCATTTTTTTTAAATTTAAGTTTAAATACATCAAAGCCTCTGGCAATATACCTATTTACCCTTCTACATATTCTATATTGCCAAAAAAGGACTGGTACCAGAATGTTTACATACTTTATCTTTATTTTGATTTCATTGCGATGAAACATGTTAGATTCAAAGATTTGTTTATTACAATCTATATTACGCTCATATCAATACATGTAATAACATATATAATTTTCCATAACCTTCTTACATCATGTTGATGTCAAATTTTAAGTGGAGGGCAAATTGCTTCATTATTAGAATTTATTGCCCAACCCTATTCATGTACATATGTATGAATAAAGTATGTTTAAACTGGAATAAACCCAGGTACAGCTTCGTCCAACCCATACCTAGAGACAAAACACCCCAACAAAAACACCCTGCCAAAAACACTCACCCACAAACACCCAGCCAAAACACACACCTACAAAGTCACACCCAAAACACACACACGCTCAAACACACAGACACATACCCAATTTGTTAATTCTATTTCTGTACTAACAGATACAGAGATACTATGGCAACCATATTCATACAAAACTACTGAATGTACTGTGACAGGTGTAATGGTGTAGGTACATAACAGGAACAATATTAAACTCACTAAAGTACAGGCTGGGCAAAATGGCAGTGTAATAAAAACATCATTCACGATGGTAGGTTAAACAAATCTACATTAAGTGGAGTTTCCGCTGTTCTGATTTTCTTTTTGCTCTTCGAAGTGGGTTTAAAGAAGTATCCCAAGGTTTAGAAAAAAAACTTAAAAAATGCATATCTAGGGGTAGATGAACACACCAAAACCATAGTATTGAGATTTTAGTTCAAGTGCCTCACCCCCTGCCCCCCTCCCACCCCCTTCTATCTATGTGTTGTTTCAAACAATGACTAGTTGTTATTCATATCTATTACGGACAAAGCCTTTATATTAAGAAACCCATGATCTACAACATATTCAATTTAGCACCAAGGAAATTGACCAAGTTTTGTGCAAACTGAGGCACAAAACCATATTTGGTGTGGAAAATTAAGCCATTAAACTAAGTTTGCCACTTAGCTCACTTTATCATTACACCAAGTTTGACATTTATCAAGATTACCAAATTATGCATCAATGGCATGTTATATCAAAACATACAAGTCAATCAAATGCTAAGCTTCATTATGGTATATATTAACAGTCTTGAAAAGTGGTTAATATTAGTACTGTTTTCTTTAAACCAAGCTAAATGCTCATATGACCCCAAGAAACAGTCATTTACATTAAAACTATTTGTGGGACAAAAAGAATCATTACAAATTTTTTGTGCCAAGTTTGTCCTGCCTGTACTAGTTCTACCCTAAAGCCATGCATCTGCCAGGGGAACATACCAATGTCAGTTTGCGAACCCTGGGAAGCCATGCTTGCGCAGGGGTGCATACCATCCTTGTCATCTTGGTCGATCAGGCTCTTGAAATCCAGCAGAAAACTCTTCTGATCCACCTGGTACAACTGGAGGTTCATCTTGTTCTGAAATACCAGTACTTCGTATTGTTTTTGCAATGGTAAGCCATATAATGATTCATTTGCAAGTAACAAATATAAATTTCATAGTTCCTTTCTTATGTTTGCAACCATATGAAACATTATGTATTGAAAATTACACAGAAGCAAATAGTGTAAATCCTGACCTTACCTGGTTCAATGCTATTTGCCCATGCCTGATTAATTCTTGGGTAGCAGGCTAAACTTTCATTATGATCCTTATTATATAATGGGTAGAAAAAACAATTAATGAACTATTATTAGTACATCAGTTTTAATTTTTTGTATGGGAACTTTTATGTTCATAACCTAAAAAGAAATATTCTAATAAATTATTTAATTGTTGCCAATTAAAACAAGAGACTGTCAAGGGTGAATGATGCTCCCTAACTGGGTATGTTGTCACAAAAACGGTTTGTTGTATATGTAATTATAAAGGAGAATTTTGTAACTGGAGTAGTGCTATAAAATCAGATATAATCACACCTGTACCTTTGAAGGTTGAAGGGAATGGCTATTTCAACCACTGGGTCAACTTGGGGAACAATGGAAATGGTCATATTCAAGAATTCAAAAATACAATTCATTGTGTATTGTATTTAATAAGGTAGACTGATTAAGTTACCAGTAAATAAATGCATTTCTTAGTTTTGAGGTATGGTCTGGAAAATAATTTGGTACAAAATTAAATAATAGTTTGATAATATTTAATAATAGTCTTGTAATTATTAGTTCTTTGAAATTTTTAAAATGCTTGTGACAATTGGTCTTGATATCAATCATTTCTGTGAAATAATTTTAAAATGTGAATGCAAATAACAAAGTTATGGGCCAGACATGACTTTGCTTCAATGTCACATAGTAACCTTGACCTTTAAGGTATCAACCCTAATTTTGCGCGCGACATATTTTCTCGATATGGTGATCCTTTCTGTGGAATAATTTTAAAATCCAACTATAAATAACAAAGTTATGGACCGGAAACGATTTTGCTTCCAGGTCATACTGTGAACTTGACCTTCAAGGTAGTGACCAATATCTTGCATGTGACACGTTGTCTCGATGTTGCGATCCTTTCTGTGAAATAATTTTAAAATCCAACTATAAATTACAAAGTTATGGACCAGAAATGATTTGCTTCAAGGTCATACCATGACCTTGACCTGCAAGGTAGCGATCTGAATCTTGCGCGCAACAAGTTGTCTCAATATGACGATCATTTCTGTCAAATAATTTCAAAATGCAACTTAAAATAACAAGCTTACAGGCCGGACATGAATGCGGGACTGACTGAGGTGCGAATATATCACAAGACAGGTGGGTTTTTTTTAAGATTTGACTCATTAATGTTACTTTGACTCAATTAGGAAATTTTCTTTAAAAAAATAGTAAAATTGTATTCTTTTTTCCAACTGCAAGCAAGACATCAATAAAGGCTTTAAAGGTGGTATCCAACAGATTGGGCAAAAAAAAAATCATTAAACAACCAAATAATTATTGTTACCTGAACAGATCTCGTGAAATGCTGTTTATTGCTGTCCTACACCTGTGTAAAAAGTGAACCATAACAAAACAATCGTCATTACAAAAATGTTTTTCCTATCTGAGCCATGCTGCACAGTTAACTATTTTTAAACTAAGAAAACCACGTGACCACTTATGTTTATGCTCATTCACATTATCCGCTCCATCGTCGATGTCTATATTTAGTAGGAATGCCAAAAGTTCTAACTGATCGATTTAAAAATACATGAGACAGTTAATCGTTGACCGACAGAATTCAAAGTTCAATAAAGGTAAATATCGGCGGTAGACAATGACGGCACGTCGGGTCATTGCATAAATGCCAACAAGTTTATGTGGTATGTTTTCGCCCTAAAACAATGTGAAAACTTTTTGCCAGGTCGCTAGACCCCGCCTATAAGACGAGCCCCAAACTTTGAACATGAAATTTAAAGGAAAAATCCCCGTCTTATAAGTGAGTAAGTACGGTAATTAATATTTTAGGTGTTGATTAACAAGTTTTACTGCCCCAAAACTGAGATACTATTGAAAATCGTCTAAGCTTAGACTGAAGTATGAACTTTCTGCGTAAACTTTACACAAATACCCCAGACAGAGATCAGATATTGTTACATATATCTGACACAGGCAAACTGTTGGTTACCACCTTTAAAGTGACACCAAGAAACCTCTAACCATGCCTCACTCACATGTTTCTGGGTGATAGGATTCAGTCTCCTAACTCGGACATGGTAAGGGTTTATCACTTTCCACTCCTGTAAAATAAGATTGATTTTAAAAAATAAATTACAAACAGGTTTTGGACATTTCTTAATTAACAATTGATTCATAAAGTGCAATTTATAAAACTATTTTTTTAAACTGAACATTTTAAAGTAAACAGGTTCTGGACCCTGATTATTTTAATCATTTATTCATGAAGTGCAAGTTAATGAAACTATTTTTTTAAACTGAACATTTTAAAGTAAACAGATTTTGGACCTTATTCATTAATCATTTATTCATGAAGTGCAAGTTAATGAAACTATTTTTTTAAACTGAACATTTTAAAGTAAACAGATTTTGGACCTTATTCATTAATCATTTAGTCATGAACTGCAAATTATGAAAGTATTTTTTAACTGAACATTTTGAAGTGAACACATTTTGGACCTTGATTTATTAATCAATAATTTATAAAGTGCAAGTTATGAAACTATTTCTTCGGAAATAAACATTTCAAATAAAACAGGTTTTGGTCCTTGATTCATAAACCATTAAATTAACTAGCACATGTGAAAACTTTTGCTTTAAATTGGAAATTTGATAGTTATATATTCTGTCCTTCTCCACGGAGCCACAGATAATTGGCTCTTTGTCAAGTTAAGAAAAATTTAATATGTACTAGTAACATACTGTACACATGTTAGAAAAAGATAACAACATTCTGTACTTATGTTACAAAAAGATATCTAAATGAGAAGAACACCATTTTTAATGCTCACATTATCTTAATCTTTGGCATTAAAATATATACCCCCTTCCCGCATCTTTTCATCTGGATTTGAGAAGGAAATACACCCTCTACCTACACGTTTTAGCTAGACCTGTAACATGAAAAAGCAATACACTACTCAGCACAATTTACCAAGATCTGTGACACAAGAACTACAAGGTACAGGAGGCCCCGGGTTCGATCCTGGGCCGTGACATACCAAAATCGTTAAAAATGGTAGTGGTATAGCTCCCTTGCTAATGCTCAAGCAAATATAAGGGTAGTTTCACGATTGGTTGGCCGGTGGTGTCAGGATGTGACTGGGTGTGGTATCATGCCAGGTGTTCACAGCATGCTATACACAGTGAAGGCAGCACTATATCTGCTTCAAGTGGACACCGTCTCCAGATAACTGAAATACTGTTGGTGGGACGATAAATCCAATAAACAAACAAACAAACAAGAACTACACCTACTCCCTGCACGTTTAACTAGATCTACGATCTAAGGAAACACCTTTCTGAATCTCAGATTAAAAAAGAAGTACAACCGTTACAATATGAAGCTCTGTGATGAAGTTTCTGAACTTACAAAGTTTAGTGTCTTCATGGCCCTGAACACTTCATGCATGATGTCCTGGGGCTTGCTCTGGGACCGGATACCTGGAAAACACAAGAGCCATACAAGATGTTTTATACTGGTAACCAGGTCTGTTTGTTTTTTTTATATAGGGGAAAAGGCATTTCAATAGGAGAAAAAACTTTTTTACGTAGCATCTGTTATTATGCGCCACCGCGACTACAGAAAGACAGTTTAAAGTTTGGAATGATCAGGACAGGGCTGGCCAGTAGTTATTTCCCATGATCAAACTATCACACCCTTTACAGTGACATTGTTATTCAGTCATAAATATTGTATATTGGTTATATAAAAAGCTCAAGAGAAAAATCAAACGCTTTGTTTACGATTCAGAAAACAGCAGATTCTGGACCCACAGTTTGTACCAGGCCCAGAAAAGGAAATGGATCCTGTGTGTTCTAAACTTCAATGATTTGAACAAAAAAGTGTTTTTTCAAAGGCAAACAAGCCATAATAGGTAATTTTTTTCAGACCGAGCAGAATTTTTCAGATTAATGGGAATTTCTTTGCTGGTGGGAAAGTAGCTTTTTAATGGCTACAGTTATATAGCAAAAAAAAAGTCCTGCAAACCATTGCTATGGTTAATTAAAATTGCATATACTGGGGTATATCATTAAAGGCAATCTTAATGAAGATCTAAAGAATAATGTTTTTTTAAGTGTTCTATGAGAATGCTGTATTATATCGTGACGGCAGAAAAATGCTTTTGAGGATATTTTTTGGAGAACCTCTATTATTATGATATATATAGAATACCCCAGTAACACAGCATGATGCATGAGCAGATAACAGTCTAACATTTTTATCTTTCAGGTCTAGTTATTTCTTTTGACATATAATTGCTGACCTCTAGTAACTTCAAATCCAACTACCAATTTTAAGTTTTTCTATAACAACCAATCCCCACTCCAGGTAAAAAATGATAATTCATTGAGCATGAGTCAACTGTTCAAAAGTCTGATTGGAATGGGATGGGATTTGCCAACATTTTTTGCCGATACTCTGCAGCGACATTTTTCTCATTATAGCACAGGGGCACTTATGAGGTGCCCAGGAACTGAACCCGGCCGGTCCATTACCCTAAGCATTAAGAGGGAAGCCACTACTACCAATTTTAAAGTCTTTGGTTTGACCCTGCCGAGGTTGGCACCCACGACCTCCCAATCTGCAAGCTAACGCTCTACCAACTGAGCTAAGTCTGATTGGTTAAATATATAAATAATAAAGACATCTAACCAATCACATATCGGTACTAAAAGCTTTTTGCACACTCAAGGTCAAGATCTTTGGCCCTGGGGTTTCAGCATGAGTTTAAATCTCTCAAAACAACTTTATGGTCATTTACTTGACATTTTATTGGCCCAGTCATGCTACATGACACACAGAAGCACATGATCTGTATAAAATATTCATTTAAATAATAGCGTCAAGATTGAGAAAATCTCTGTATATTTTATGACTGATATAAAAATGGCATACATTTTGACATATACTAAATTTGAAAATATACCAGGTTGTTGAGCATCAAAAGAATAAGAAGAAATAAAATAACAATGCTTTTGATACACGGTAACACCCGACCTACAGACAAAAAAAAATGTTTTGAAGAACAGCATGTTTCCATGAAATCTACTGATCTCAGATAATATTTGAATTAATAATTTATTCATTTTGGTTTATAATTGTTTTGTGTATTCTTGTTATTTAAAAATGAAAATTTTCACCCTTAGTGACAAACATGTTTTAAAGCCATAGTATTGGACATAATGAATTGGACACAAAAGTGTAAGTCACAGTACAACAGTTACAATTGAGTACTGGTAAAATTGTTTGATCTCAATCCTCCATAGGTTTATTTGCAGACAATCTCACTAATGTCCGATCTTACAAAATGTAAGATCTGATGATGGCCAGCAAGTACCGTCTTTACACAAGAATGGTTTTCCCGATTACTATTTTTCTTCATTTACTTTTGTGATTTTGTAGGCTACAATCTGATTGCTTGGGAAGGTTCTATTGACTCGACGTCAGGTCCTGATAGCAGATTGGTTTTCAGGATATGATTTTAATCAGATTGATTTGCAGAATATTGGTAAGTAAGGTCAAATGTATCTGGTTTGAATCTCAAAATAAGGAACAAGCAGTTTCTTTAATTCTTCATCTCTTTTTACTGGCTAACATCATTATATCTTCCCAATTCATTTAAGCTATTAATGTAAATAATGTGTATGGCTTAAAATGCCAGATATGGAAGATGATGTTTATGGGCACATACCAAGATGCCACTTGGCCTTCTTGGCTGGCGTCTGGGACTTGTTGACTGTCGTCAGGAGTGGATCAAGCGTCTGGTTCACATCCTTCATCTCTGAAAAAAAAAAGTAAAAGTGAAATAAATCAAGGCTCTAGTGCTTGGAAAAAGACTACAATAAACTCAAAGCCAGGTAAGCACAAACTGATCCGGCTTATTTAAATAGCGTAGATCCAGATCAGCAAGCTCCCACCTTACTATTTGCTGCTTGGTCTCTTGTAATATCATGTCTATGCATGTTTTCTAAAGCAGTTGACACATACCTGGGTACAACTCCTGATGCACCACAGGTCGTCTGGAAGACCTCCATGAACATTAGAGTTGTCTCCCTTACTGGAATTCAAACCCCTCACCGTATAGGCCATAGAAGGATACATGTCATTTATCTAATTTAGCTATATTTTTAAAATTTTGCCATGGGGGCCCTTGATATTTTCTGGACTGTTCTATTAAAATAAAAGATTAGGTTGGTCTGCAATAAATGACTATACATAGAGTAGGCTTATAATTATGGTGTTTTTACAGGCTATCATTGCTAACTTCACGTACATTACAGTGACCAATTATGGTCATTACAGTGATTTCAGCTATTTTGTTAGTGATTGACTCCAGATAAATGTCTGGGTGGAACCACTGGTGGATCCCAGGCCCCGTGTTCAAAAACAAAACTTGAGTCTGTTTTTGCAACTCAACTCACAATCTTACTGAAAATTGGACTTAAGCTGAATAAAAAAAATTTAAATTGGAGTTCACAGAATAACTCAACTCAATTACACGACTCAAATCGTTGAGTTGAGTCTGTTTATTTGAGTCAGCTAAAGAAGTATCTCCAATAATTAAATGTAACACAAATATGACCGATTTTATGAGGCGACTCCGTCGTCTAAAACATTGCCAATATTTTGAGTTAAGTCTGAAAATTCAACTCAGTTGAGTTCAGACTTAAGTCGCCTTGATGAACACGACTCCAGGTCAGCGGAAAGATCTTCCCAAAAAAAGTCTTTTGCCACCAATTGGACTCAAACCCAGAGGGTTAGAGGCTAAGCAGTCAGAGGAATTGACATTTAGTGACTCTACCACCCCCCCACAGACGCCCTGTTGGAATTATAGGAACTTACCTGGCATCCGTTCAGGGTGGGGTTTCAGGGGACTTGTTGCCTGTGGAAAATACAACAGACATTAATGGTAAGTTTTTGTAAAGTTGGCAAAAAATGAAAAAATGCTGTTGCTTTTTTACTATCAAATTACTATGTTTCACTTTTTCAGTCTGTATTGAAAAGTCCTTTTATAGTTTTAATATTACTTCATATATTTAAGTAAATAGTAACTGGAAATGATAGAATTTAACTATAAGGTTTTTTTCTTTCTAACTGTTAATATAATAATATTGTGTTTAATTAATAATTTTGTGTGATGTAACCAAATATACTGTAAATTTAACACTTATTAATGACAGAAATACATGTCAAAATAATTTTATGCTTTTAAATTACAAATGTACAAAACAGACTATTTCTTAATTATCATAGTGATGAGTCAATAAAACTATTACCCAAATGTTTACCTATTTACCATGCTTATGGTAAACCTTGATGCAAATACATTTGCAAATACAGAATTAAATAGTGTATGCATACGAAAATGCCATGCAATTTTTGATAAATTAAAAAAAAATAAAAATATGTGATGAGATAAATAAAAATGTGCTATTAAAGTACGTTACAACAGAAAACATTGACCTTTATAAGTAATTAACTCTTTCATTAAATAATTTATTTTAATGACCTTTGAACTTTAGCTGAACAACTGTGCAAATGACAGTAAACACATATGGAAACAAAAAAAATAATTAAATTTCATCATCAATTAAAATATGAGTTTCTTACAATTAAAAAACTTTCAAGATGAAAATGTCAACAATTATCTTACAACATTAATTTTCAGCATTTTATTAAAATACCCTTAGTGACAAATAAGCAGCAAATTAAGAAAATTTTGTTTTTAATGAAATGTCAATAAACTGCATACTTTAAAGGTCTTCACCAAAAACTTGAATTTTAATACCACAACTAAGTGTGAAAGAGAATGATCAAAGATAGCATCGGCATCTTCAATTAATTATTATTACTTAAGGACTTTTTGTCTGATTAACCTACATGAACTTATATATTCAGGATTTCAATTTTGTCAGTAAAATGATGTTGAGATATTGCATACATGTGAACTCTCCCTCATTTGGAGGGACACTCCCTCTTTTAAGGTTCAAAATTTTTTGAAAATGAGGGGTGTTTTACATATTTTCAGAAACCTCTCTACTTGGAAACAGCTAACTTCCTTCTTTGTTTATGCAAATATAACAAATCTCCCACTTTGGAGGATATAAAACCTGGGTTGAGGTTTACTAAAGTGAAATACAAGTCACTTTAATAGCACCTAGTATAATTTTTTTTAAAAGAAATATGAATTTAGACGAGGCTATTTAACAACAGTTTTTATGAATATGGCCAAGTTTCCAAGAATTTTAATTTTATACTGGTAAAACTCAATTTTAACTTTATATTGGTAAAATTCAACTTTAAGGTGAAGACACCTCAAAAACTATAATTTCAATTACAGGGTAACAACAATATAGTTTGTTTATTTATTTAATGAGTTATCAAGTAACATTTAACTGAATAAAGAGTTGCTCTTTGTTGTTCTTATTTCTCCTTGACTCTAAATTACTAAAAGTACCACAAGTAAAAACACTAGAAAAAAAAGTACCATATCCTTCCAAAAGCTTGTTGACAATTCCCAGACAAACATGTACAATACAACACCAAGCAAGGCAAAAGATGTGATCATTTGAAATATTTAAAATGTAACTTTATGAAGCCTTCTCATAATTTTTTAACTATAAAAATAATTATAGACAACCTTATTTTCTTGAGAATAATTAATTTTCTAAATAGTATGAGGTAAAGTGGGAAACTCCTCAATTATAAATAATTATAAATAATGAAGAAAAAAAAAATCTTTTTAAAGTTAGTGTTAATAGCACCAAGCATAAGCAATATTGAAAGCAATTAGGAGTACACAGGAACACACTACTATACCATTTCACTGGTGAGAATACTAACAACACAAATTACAATAAATATGCAAACTACAATATCAAAGGTACTGTGAACTAAATATAAAATAGCTCTGCTAAGAATTGTACATTATTATGATTAAAATAATTAAAAATTTCAAAAGCAACAGCTTTTATAACATTGAGGCAAAAATATTTTTAACAATAACTTTTATAACTTTTTTAAGAGAAACAACAACATTTAAAAGAAGAAACAATGAAAAAAATATGAAAGCATGAATAATGATCTTTTTTTTTTGGCATGGTGCGGTGCATTTACATTTCACTTGTCTTTCATACAATGTATACAAAAATCTAAGTTTATAGAGAATGGGTGTAAATGAAAATGAAAAAATTTCTTTGTTTTATCTTCAGATGCATTATTTTAAAGTTTTCTGTTAATCAAAGGCAAAATTAAAAAAAAAAAACACTTTAAATAAAATGTAAGCTTTGCAAATAAGTAGAAAAAGTTGATCAACCAAAATTTTAAAAATAAACAAAAATAAAAATTTATAAAAAATAATAAGTGTTTTTTTGTGGTGTAAGATTTACTTAAGACTAAATGATTAAAAAGAATGACACAGAACTTTAAAATACCTTTGACTGCATGGTGTTTATACATACCAGGTTGTGAATTTTGCAAATAGTGATAGTGTAGCCCTTATTAGCCTTATTTAATCATTGTTGTATGTATTTTTATTTTTTTTTTTGCATTGCACTAAGACAATTATGTTCATGTTGGAGAAATCCAGCCATCATTGGTTAAGGAAGACAACTGTCTAGGTAGAACCACCGGCATACCACAGGTCATCCTCCCCAAATGAATGTTTTCACCTTGACCAAGATTCAAACTGACAGAATAATATAAATCTCTACCACAGAAAGTGGGATTACATGTGAATGCTTTACAAGCAATAATAAACATAACTTCATCATTTTTCCTATAGAAAGGAATACACAAAGTATTTACCATCAATATTATGGGCAGGAATAAAGATAATCTTTTCTTCTTTTTTATTATTACTATTGGCAGTAACAAATAAAGTCTTTACCAAGATTACTATTGACAGTAATATATTAATCATTATTATTTTTATTTGCAATATAAAGATAACATTTATAATTATTTATATAAACAATAATTAGCACAATCCTTATCATTATAATGGCAATTAAAAACACAATAATTATCATTATCACTATTGGCAATATTATTTGTAACCTTTAACTTAAATCCTAAACAGGAGGTGCTGTGTATGCTAATCAAGGTTTTTGTAGGGTGTGAATATGTAGGGATTTGACACAACAAAAATAAACTGTGTGGTATGCTTGACCTTTATTACAAGGTCATATTATTAGAAAGTGTGGAAGTTGGTGCCTACAGGGGATATCAAACATTACAAATGTGTTTGTAATACCATTGTAACTATGTAGAAGAAAGCACCAAGAGATATGTACAATTCTGCAGAGTTACATAAAGACTACAAGATGATTTTGTAGATTTTTTTTTTCTCACCGCAGGATGCGTGCGTGAAGTTAAGGCTGGCATTCCTTGAAGTTTCGTCAACTGATCCTTAAATAAGGCAATCACTTACTTGTTAAAAGACCAACTGAGACCAAAAAATGATGTGACCAAGTCTGCTTAGAAAAAAACAAACCCATCTCATATCAGGAACCAACCTTATATCAAATCTTGGTATGAGAACTGATATAAGCTGTTTTGAATTGCTATTTGTGTATAAGGAATGCATGTTTGAAATAAATAACTTTAAAAAAGTAAAAGATAGAAAAGAGCAACAGATTAATAATCAGCAATAAAGCCCTCACTGCAATCAATTTTTATTTAGTAACTGATGAATAATTTAATTTAATCTTAAATTAAGATGTTGAAAAAATGAATTTAATATTAACTACTGTAAAACTCAACACTGGCTTAGTGAATGCAATGTTGTTCACTTAAACAAATGAAACTGTGGTTTAAACAATAAAAATGTAATATTTTGCAGACAAAAAAAAATGCATCTAATAAATTCCTGAAATATAAATAATCTACAAAAGAAGGTTATGTTTATATAAAGTGATACAGACAAAAAAAAATGATAAAAAATTATAAAATGTCAATGTAGTGACATACTTTCTTATCAAGAAAGACATAAAACACCTGAAAATGCCAAATGGCAAAAAAGGTTGTATACGTGTGTAACCAATAAAAGAAACTACTTAAGGCCTTATGACTAAGTAAATTTTTAGTACAAGCTTAGACGTGTTTGCTCAATTCTAAGAGTTTGATTGGTTCCAAGTTTTATTTTGATGTCTGAGATTTAAATTTTTGACCAATCAGAAAGCTCAGATTCGCATGTGACGGTTTTGGGATATCCAATTTCCTTATTAATCTTATTATTTGTCATATATTTTTATTACCAATAAAATGTCTCAGATTCTGGTTTTCGAAAATCCTAACTGTTTACAAATTAGAAGACTTGATTCAAAGTTTTTTGTTCTGATTGGTTTAGAATTTATTTGTGATCAATCATATCTTTTAGATTTGAGCCTGAGTCAAGTCTGTGCTATAAAAAGTAGAATTGTCCTAAACTCTGTGGCAGTGAGAGCCCATGTAGGCATGCAAGCATAAGCTTTGTGAATAATCTGAAAACATGAGCTGAAAAAAAAAACAGGCAGAGCTCCAAACAAGGGGCATAACTTTGGTTAGAAATCATATATTTCTTCAGTTCAGTCAAAGTCTATGTTGTATTGTTTGTTCTAAGATTTTTGGATATTGTGAATGAATAGTCTTGTACAACCCTGTCTGGAGCTCTCACAAGCAAAGTTGGTAAATGGTTAAACAAATGTTACACATGGATCTGCATAACAAATCCCGTAATACCGTAAGTTGCTAAATAGTATAGCTTCAAGGTACATGCACTGTCCAAATAACAGCACTAATTGCAGCCTTATTTTTTTTTTCTCCCCCTGTCTGCCGAATTCCAACAGTAAAATCTGATGGTTAAAAAGCATGAAAATCAGTTAATACATGGAGATAGCATTTGAAATTATAAGTCTCTTGCTTAATTTTCTTTCTTTATTGAATAGTTTTCATGGGTAAAAACAGGTCTGTGTCTGGTTGAAATAAGGGAGTTAATAATGAAAGTAATAAGGGGACTGCAACACCATTTCATGCTACTTGTTCATATTCACAAATACATGGAATGCAATAATTTAAACCACATTTTGGTTCACAACTTCAAGAAACTAGATGTTCTATTTCTTGCAGCATTTCAAAGTGAACACAGTTCTTGAATTGCATTGACTTCCAGCCAGGTAAGCTTAGATCTGGTACCATGTCAATTCATACTTTTAAGTTCTAGTTAAAATTAATTTTGAAGACTTTTTGGCTGTAACGCCATCAAATCGAAGATTCCATCCATTGATCTGACATTGGAAGTAAAGAGCCCAATTTGATATTTCTTGCAGGAAGTGTTACAAGGGATTTGATATTCCTCAATTCTGCTGTAAACAAAACTAAGTGATTGTAAAAATAGTAAAAAAAAAACTAACAAAGATTACTGAAATGTGACATAAAAGTGTACAAGACAAAATAAATATTAAGAGTAATTAAGACTAAAACTGAATACATATACTGCGGCACAGATGCAAATAAGAGCAAGAACAAATTTCGAAACTAAACTCTTGCTAGCACAATAAGAGGATAAGTGGTATGGTGAAAGCAACAGAGGACATGTATGAATGGCCCCAGGGGTGTTAATGCACATTCATATTAGACAAACATCATAATGGTGGAACTTATGAAGATCAGACTCAAAAGATTAACATTTAGAACTTGTAAGTGTAACTGGAGCCCAAATTAAAAAACAACAAAAACAAAAAAAACAACAAAAAAACACCCACACAAACTTTTTTTTTATTATCAGGACAAAGAAAAAAAAAAGCATTAGTTAATATCATTGTCAAACAATTTATTAGTGAGATGCATGAAATTGGTATTAGACTGAAGTTTTTAATTTTTGGAAGATCAGGCCCAGGTTTTATCCTTAATTTTCAGATTCCACCATTATGGCGCCTTTCTGCGCCAATAGCCTGTAAGTTTCTGTATTCCTGGCATGCTCTTACAGGCTTTTGGCTTTTAGCAGACTCAAGGCTTTGTTACATTGTTTATAGATCTCAAGACATTGACATTATGTCTAGTTGCGTCTTGCTAGTTCCCATAACAAATGGTTACAGAGAATGGAGTCTTACCGGCATATCAATATGATCGTTATAAGACTGGGATCCCTGGGACAGACAAGTTACCATGGTGAAAAAAGAAACATAAGATTAACCAATCAGAATATAATATGAACATCACATGACATTTTTGTTGCTAAGGGGTAGTAGGTTGATTTAATAGATCAACCAATCAGTATAAAGTATGAATATCACATGCATCACTGCTCTTGAGTGGAGTTACTTTATTTACTAGGTCAACCAATCAAAATCTAGCATAAGCATCATATGATATTTTATTCCTATGAGGACATAACTTTGTTTGAGAACAGCACAAAATAGCAATTAACTTGCTAAAGCAATAAGCATTGCTATCTTAGCAATAAACATTGCTACCTTCTGGACTATAGAGCATATCAAGGCTTGCATATTGGAATATGATTTTGAAAACAAAGGATGAAGAATGATATAGAAAAATATTTCAAAATATAGATCTGACAGATTTTACCCTTCATCTCATGTGGTTGGCTTAAAAACATTGGCAACAACAAAAAATGTATCTTATCTGGGTTTTCTTTGTTTGCTCCCATTGTTTTATGATTTTATACATGACTGGGTGCAAACAGAATTTGTCGAAATACACACAATTTAATTAATGACTTCAACAAAGGCAGTGATGATGAACACATGCTATTTATCATTGATGAAATGTTTATTTTCTCTAGAATGCCCTCTTTCTATAAACAGCTGTCATATTTCCTTTTTTAGAAAATATGTATTTTTATTTTGACAAGTTCTTAAACGTTTGCCATTGTTCACTTTTCTTGTCATTAAGGGCAATGTTCTGGTTTAGATTGTGTTAGCATCACTGATATGTTGAATATTTAAAAAATATTGAATGCCATTCTATTTCTTTTTTTCTTTAGATTTTTATACTAGTACCAATTGATAAGGTGAAGGGGTAAGATTTAAGTTCATGCTTCAACAGGCCATTCATGTATAATCTAGGGCTGTCATGTTTAAAAAATCATCAAATGCTTATATATTTTTTGGAGAAATTATACTTCTGCTGAACACAAGATCTGTTCCTTTTAATGGTTTCTTGTTAAATGCAACAACAAGCAAACTTATTTTAAAGACTTAGGTATGTCACAGCCTGGGATTGAACCCAAGGCCACCTGCCCTGGGGCTGAGGCTTTACCCATTAGTTACATCACCAATTCTAGTAATATAGGTTAGCCATCAGAAACTGCTATGTGTTTAAGGGCTCCTGTTTTCATGTTTCTCTAGGACAAGATAGAGACTTTGTACCATAAAGGCACAACAAAGTGTGACAGGTCTATATTTAAGTCATCAATCTATTATTGTAAAAAACTACCTAATTTTTGTAACTATATTTACCCACTATGTAAAAATGTTCAAAATCTACAATAAGCTTTTGGCATTGATTTTAACAGCAATTATGGGAATAATTATTGAAAATACGGAAAGAGCGATTTTATTTTTATATTTAGACCTATGGTATAGCACAAGTTTCATGGAATTGAGATTTTGACTTAAAAGGTAGTTTTTCTAAATGTAACCATAACAGCTCTAGATTGAACAGCATCAAGCATAGCAAAACTCTGTATTTAAAACAATGATTAAAGAAAACCACATAAATAATTAAACATATTGACAATCAGTTAAAATGAAACTTTAAACTTTATTATATAAAAGTGCCTATGCTTAAACCCTAAATTGTTCTGGTGTAAATAGAGAACGATGTACATGTATCAATTAACTATATGCAAGCAATAAAGAAGGAACGAAAACTGTTCTATGTAACCTAATTATTTTTTAAGCAAATAACAAGTTCTAAATATATCTGGTAATAACTACGGAAGCTACATGAGGTCTAACCATGACATGAACACATTTAAATATATAAGCTGACAAAGTTTCTGCATTATATAAAAATAGGGCCCAAGATTTAAAACTTTGGAGGCTATCTGTATTGAAAGAAAAAAACAAAGTTCATATAAAGGAAATGAACTACATGTAATCAATTTGAAAAAAAAAAGCTAATATTTTTGGTTTCTAAGTATAGCAATTAATTTTGAATAAAAAGTCAATGTTTTGCAGATAAGACTACTTTGATAGTCATCATATTTTAACCTTAATATACACTCTTTGGGAAAAAAAATGCCATTGGAACAGTTTTAAATATAACGTATAACAGTAGCGAATGATCCAGCATATGGTCTGATTGTTATGTTTAAATTGAAAAAAAATAAGCAAAAAATAAGATATGTGGTGGATCGAACCCATTACCTCTCGATTGTGAGGCGATACACCAAGCATTTCTATTGCTATTGCTTGTCCTATTGCCAACAAGTAAAGTAATATATTCGTAATTTTACAAAGATTTTTTATGGAAATCCATGACGATGCATAGAGTGCATGTTTATTGTTGCCAAACAATACTAAAGACAATATAGCCACTTGAAACAAGCATGTACCAAAACTCAGTAAAACTGTAAAGAATGGCTGCTGCACAATATACCCCAAATCTTGGCACTGTTTCAAAGCATAGGATTGGTCTGATTTGACTGAACGCCTTAATTTTCTGACCAATCACTGAAAGCCTTTGTTTTCTGACCAATCACTGAAAAGCCTTTGTTTTCTGACCAATCACTTAAAGCTTGTATCTGACCAATCACTGAAAGCTTACATCTTACCAATCACTGAAAGCTTGTATCTGACCAATCACTGAAAGCTTGTATCTGACCAATCACTGAAAGCTTACATCTGACCAATCACTGAAAACCTAACTGACCATTTGTTGTTGTTTTTTAATTGGCCTAAGACCCATTCCTGAAGTTTTATAACCTTGGGCCCAAAGCAACTCGAAAATAAATTGTTAGAATTTGCAAAAGCTTAATGTATAAGCATCACATATAACAAATTTAATTAACAAAAAATTTAAAGCATAAATGTAACTTGGAAACCACTGAAATGTTTTTTATATATATCTGTGTCAATTAAGTCTTAAAAATAATATTTTAATTAATACAACCTAGCATACATAAATTTGCACCAAACATAATTATGGTGTCCTCCAGCTTATTAAAGGTGTGAGAAGACCAAAGATAAATGTCTGGGTAGAACCAGTGCCACACCACATGTCTCACATACAAATGTCCGATTACAAATGATGATGAATGACACACAAAGCATAACATAAAACACACTAAATTTACAAGACAAGACACAATTATAGCATTGTTAAGTGGAAAGACTATAAGCAACAGAAGTAATTATTTGGAAAAAGTATACATTCTACATATGTATAATTAGAATCTATTTTATTATAAGCCAGTAAGCAGAGAACTAATTTTTTGTTTGTTTATCGTGTCACAGGAAAGACAACTCTGTTTTCCTGTAACACAGTCTACATTTAAAATGATACCATTATGGGACACCATGTGACTACATGTGATGACAGATCCTGTTTGAAACATACTGAGCAAGCTCTTTTTTGTCTCTTAATTAATTAAAAACTAAGGGTTCAAATTTTTCAAACACACGCATGAACAAACTGCAACAAATTAGTCCACAATCTCGGCCAAACTACAGAACTAGACTGTGCTACAATTAAATTTTAAGCAAACACAAACATCAAAGAACCAGGCTGTTTGATGGTTGTGACACAGTCATAATATCAGAGTGAGCCAAGAAAAATGACATCAGAATCCTAAAAATCTACACAGGATTAGAATCAAATTCAGCATGCTTAATGTTTTTGATTACTGTCTTAAACAGTGTGCACAACCCTTATATCAGGTAAGAATTTAAAATGTTTAAAGTCAATTTTATCATATAAAATTTTACCTTTTAAAGAAAGATGTCATCAATTAGATGCCCATGGGCAACATATCAAGGGATAAAATGCAATGAAAAAACCCACAAGCAGTGATACCTGTAAATATGACCTAAACCTAAGAGACAGTATTGGCTTCTTGATCCTGACCACTTTTTATGACAAACCAGTAATTTGTCTGAAAATCTCTTGACTCAATGTTAAGTTACAATCAACGTATGTTCATAAGCTCTTATTTTAATCTTCAGCCTTTGAATGTAACCTTTACCTTTGGTCTAGCCATATGTTTTTAGTGTGCTTAACACTATCTTATCATAGCAAGCATTCATACTACGGTATTTTAAAATCCCTTGACCTCTAGTTAAGTTAGTGTCCAGACAAGATCACAAGCACTTATTTAAATCTTTGACCTCTAAATATGACCTTAACCTGTTTAAGTGTGCATCACACTGAGGCAAACGCTTGTGGCAAGGTAATTTACATTCCCTTGACCCATCGTTAAGTTACATCCTGACAAGCTCACAAGCACTATTTTTTTTTACATCTAGCCTCCAAATGTAACCTTCACCTTTAGGCTAGTGATTTGTTGTTTGTGCTCTGAGCTCTGTCTTATTATGGAAAACACTTGTGCCACAGATTTAAAAAAACCCTGACCTCTACTTAAGTCTGGATAAGCTCAAAAGCACATTTATAACCTCTGACCTCATAATGTGACCTTTACCTTTGGCCTTGCAATATGTTTTAGTGCAATTCACATTGTCTTATCATAGCAAATGCATGTGCCATGGTATTTAAGATTCTCTTGACCCTATCTTGTGTTACGGCCCAGACAAGGTCAAAAGCACTTTTTTTAACCTCTGATCTCTAAATGTGACTTCACCTTTAGGCTTGCAATGTGTTTTTTGTTCACTTGACACTGTCATATCATAATATATTTTAAAATCCCCTGACCTCTGGTTAAGCGACAGGCTAGACAAGCTCAAAAGCACTTAAAGCACTTTATTTTACCTTTGATTATATACTGTGACTTTACCACACCACAGAGACCAGACATAATTTGTGTATTGTTTAATCAAACTCCTTCTCAGCATCAGAAAGATAGCATGGATGTAGCTTAAAGTCTCTGACCTTTAACCTTCAATGGTGACCTTGACCTTGACCTTTAGGGCACAGGCCTGTGATATTGGCAAAATTCCATGCAATGATGGTAAATGTTATCACTATTTTAAAATAATTTACAGCATATGGGAGATACAGCCCAGACTAGGAAGTCCAGATGCATCCACTTATGCCAAATAACAACTGTGACAACAAAATGGAGACAAGAAGTTCTATTGTGTTTGTCTAAGGTAAGGACAAAGGAATCACTATTTATAAACTCAAATAGACAAAAGCAGACAAATTGTAAGGAAAACATCCTTCATTGATTTTTAGAAAATAGGTTCACTCTGAAATGGTGACTGTAAATGTAGATGTGTTGAATGATGAAAAAAACAATGGGCATCACTATAAAATAGTATAGACATTTTTATGGTATTAATGATGTTTACATGAGACATAGAACAAGAGAAAGGACTTTGACATAATGTTTCAATGTTAATGATTGGAGCAGTGTTGAATGATAGTACAAAACAAGGGAGAGCACTTTACTGACTGGAACAAATGGAGTTATGTTGGATAGTACTACAAAACAAGGGAGAACACTTTACTGACTGGGACAAATGGAGTTGTGTTGAATGATAGGACAAAACAGGGGAGAGCACTTTACTGACTGGAACAAATGGAGTTGTGTTGAATGATAAGACAAAACAGGGGAGAGCACTTTACTGACTGGAACAAATGGAGTTGTGTTGAATGATAAGACAAAACAAGGGAGAGCACTTTACTGACTGGAACAAATGGAGTTGTGTTGAATGATACTACAAAACAAGGGAGAGCATTTTACAGAGTGGTTCTAATGTAGATCTGTTGAATGGTAGTACAAAACAAAGCACTTAAAACAAGCAAGATCACTTTACAGACTGTGTTAGTGTTTAATTAAAGTACTAAAGCAAAGGGGGAGACTGGAACTAGTGGAGTTGTGTCTGGTAGTACTGAAAATGGACAGCACCTTTACAGATTGGTTCTAATGGATTTGTGTTTAAGGATAAAGTTGTGTCTAATGACAGTACTCAAACAAGGGAAAATACTTTCACAGACTTGTTTTAAAGGAATTGTGCTATTTCTGAGTTAAGTAGTTCAAGCATTAACCATGTATTTTGTAATTTACACCAAGCACCCAACATGGGCTTTGTAATGTAGATCAAACACTCACCATGTGCTTTGTAATGTAGATCAAGCACTTACAATGTGCTTTTGTAATGTAGATCAAGCACTTACAATGTGCTTTGTAATGTAGATCAAGCACTTACAATATGCTTTTGTAATGTAGATCAAGCACTTACAATGTGATTTGTAATGTAGATCAAGCACTTACGATATGCTTTTGTAATGTAGATCAAGCACTTACAATATGCTTTTGTAATATAGATCAAGCACTTACAATGTGATCTGTAATGTAGATCAAGCACTTACGATATGCTTTTGTAATGTAGATCAAGCACCTACAATGCGCTTTGTAATGTAGATCAAGCATTCACCATATGCTTTACACTTTCACTGATTGCAAAAATCTTGATTATGTTAACAGACTTCACTGATAGTTTAGGAACTGTTTATATTCCCACTTTAACAATACGCTTCTTAAGTTTGTCAAACAATTAAGAACAATAAATAAATAGAACTTTCAAGAGAAAATACTCATATTTATTCTGTAAATTTATTGCATATCATGTACCTAAAGAATGATATTTAATATAAATTTGTGAAGTTTTTATTCTTTTTTTAAGCATACTGCTTTCTGAATTTTATAAAAAAACAAACTTTTGTTCTTTATCAAACTAATTTTAAAGAATAAGGCTACAACTAATACAGATAAGGTCTTTTCATCTGATATTGGCAGTATGCGCTGAGCTTTTATTTGTTTTCTTTTTGAGATACATTGCAGCAACCAATAATGATTATTATAGCAACGTCCAGCTATTTTGATAGAGGAACACGCCAGACAAATGTCTGGGTAGAACCACCGTGCACCGAAAGTCAGCTGGAAGACCTTCCCACATTAAATCCATCGCATTGGAACGGGACTCGAACCCACGCAGTGGGAGGCTAAGCAGTCAGGGGAGTTACAAGTCGGCGACTCTATCACTTGGCCACGGGCGCCCACTATGCTACATCATGTAGACCAGGTGAATAATTCATAACTGCTTTATAAAATAACCTCTAACAAAGGAGCTGTGACTGCACACACAGAGAGAAGGAATCACTGTCTACACAAAGACTGCTAGATATCGGAACACAGGTTAATATCATATGATATTGCCTGAGTTTTTTCAGATACAACAGCCAATGAGAATGTGTCTATTTATAGGTAACATAATTATACACAATGCTGTGCCATTATTTGTGCAATTTACATCAATTGCAATCTAAGCTAGGCAAAATAAAACAAAAGAAATTTGTAAAATGTTGCACTGATTGAATACAAAATGTAACGGAATATACTGTGATAAGCAAGCAACAATAATATCCCAAAATTACAAGCATATTGGAATGTGTGTTTAACTGTTCTTTAAATATTTACCAAGAATGTGTTCACAATACCATAAAATGAAATGTATAATAATTAATGTTTATAATAACGATGTTTCATATATTTATCCTTACTTAGCAGACAACAATTTTACATGTACAATATGTGATGTAGCCACAAAATAGAAAAAAATCACAACATAAAATTTCCCCGCTGATCACACCGGAATAGCAGGAATAAATAGAGTGCTTGCTGATGGTCATAAATTTTCTTGATTTATGATAAGTTTTTGTTATATGTTAACTGATTTTTATAAACTAGTATTTGCTAACTTTAACCAATGTATTGATGCTTTTTGTGCTCCACAGTTGATTTTTTTATGTCTGTATTTAAGTAGCAAGGAATCATTTCAATGAAATAAAATAGTTATTAATCTTCCGCACAATGTTCACTTGGACAATATCTTTTTACTATATATCTATTTTTTATATATATCTATTATCTTGAATATATCATAATTGTGTGCATACAAAATGATTTGATATGAGTTGAAACTTGAAACAATGCTGCAAAAATAGTCCAGTGTTATAATGTATTAGGTGACAAATCAAATATATGATTTCAGAATCGGTATTCCATAATCTGTAAAAAAAATCTGTGTAAAATACTGTTAAGTTGCTGTTGGGTTGACTAATAGTGCTTCATCTAAACGATGTTCACTTGAAGTTGATATTGCATTGTGTACATCACAGAATTAACTTGAAAACCTGACACAATACCACACCTTGTCACATTATCCTGACACCTTCATTGTGTACATCACAGAATTAACTTGAAAACCTGACACAATACCACACCTTGTCACATTAACCTGACACCTTCATTGTGAACAGCATTTCATGAAAACCTGACACAAAACCAAATCTTGTCACATTATCCTGACACCTTCATTGTGAACAGCATTTCATGAAAACCTGACACAATACCACATCTTGTCATATTATCCTGACACCTTCATTGTAAACAACATCTCATGAAACTTTGACACAATACTACATCTTGTCAAATTATCCTGACACCTTCAATGTGAACAGCATCGCATGAAAACCTGACATAATACCACATCTTGTCAAATTATCCTGACACCTTCATTGTGAACAG
Organism: Sinonovacula constricta; assembly: GCA_007844125.1. Taxonomy (NCBI): domain Eukaryota; kingdom Metazoa; phylum Mollusca; class Bivalvia; order Cardiida; family Solecurtidae; genus Sinonovacula; species Sinonovacula constricta. Next base: position 28,981,612 of record CM017562.1, read on the forward strand.
CATCTTAAGAAAACCTGACACAATACCACATCTTGTCAAATTATCCTGACACCTTCATTGTGAACAGCATCTTAAGAAAACCTGACACAATACCACATCTTGTCAAATTATCCTGACACCTTCATTGTGAACAGCATTTCATGAAAACCTGACACAATACCACACCTAGTCACATTATCCTGACACCTTCATTGGGAACAGCATTTCATGAAAACCTGACACAATACCACATCTTGTAACATTATCCTGACACCTTCATTGTGAACAGCATTTCATGAAAACCTGACATAATACCACACCTTGTCACATTATCCTGACACCTTCATTGTGAACAGCATTTCATGAAAACCTGACACAATACCACACCTTGTCACATTATCCTGACACCTTCATTGTGAACAGCATCTTAAGAAAACCTGACACAATACACATCTTGTCACATTATCCTGACACCTTCATTGTGAACAGCATCTCATGAAAACCTGACACAATACCACATCTTGTAACATTATCCTGACACCTTCATTAGGAACAGCATCTCATGAAAACCTGACACAATACCACATCTTGTCACATTATCCTGACACCTTCATTGGGAACAGCATTTCATGAAAACCTGACACAATACACATCTTGTCACATTATCCTGACACCTTCATTGGGAACAGCATTTCATGAAAACCTGACACAATACCACATCTTGTAACATTATCCTGACACCTTTATTGTGAACAGCATCTCATGAAAACCTGACACAATACCACATCTTGACACATTATCCTGACACCTTCATTGTGAACAGCATTTCATGAAAACCTGACACAATACCACATCTTGTCACATTATCCTGACACCTTCATTGTGAACAGCATTTCATGAAAACCTGACACAATACCACACCTTGTCACATTATCCTGACACCTTCATTGTGAACAGCATCTCATGAAAACCTGACACAATACCACACCTTGTCACATTATCCTGACACCTTCATTGTGAACAGCATCTCATGAAAACCTGACATAATACCACACCTTGTCACATTATCCTGACACCTTCATTGTGAACAGCATCTCATGAAAACCTGACACAAAACCACATCTTGTCACATTATCCTGACACCTTCATTGTGAACAGCATCTCATGAAAACCTGACACAATACCACACCTTGTCACATTATCCTGACACCTTCATTGTGAACAGCATCTCATGAAAACCTGACACAATACCACATCTTGACACATTATCCTGAACAGCATCTCATGAAAACCTGACACAATACCACATCTTGACACATCCTTACATCTTCGCTGTGAACAGCACTTTATCCTGACACAGTGCCAACCAGCTATGGAACAACCATCATAATTGCTTGAACATAAGCATAGAAACTTAATCACTAAGTCAACACTCCACCTGTTGCTGTATCAGAGTCAGTTATATTTATGACAACAAATTAAAGCTCAAAATGCTTCTAAGTAATGCCTTACTTGAATGATAAAATACAAACAACAAGTAGAAGTAAGGAAGGAAATTTTGGCACACAAGTGGTAATTTTAAAGCTTTGTTGAGACTTGTTTCAGTATGCTGGGCAAGACTAAGCTTTTTCTGCAGCACTGTTTAATGCAGCAAATGTGATGATTATGGCTGACAGCTTAGCATTATACACATAGGAGAAATGATGATGAAAGGAACAGCCTAAATGCATGATGATGATAGAATTGGAACTCTTTGGCCCTTTCAGTTGTGAACAATATCAATTGTATTTGGTTTAAGGTGATTGGTATCACCATAAATAGTTTAACTCTTTGTTTTTAGACTAAAATTTTTATCTTTAATGACAGATTTAATCTGTAAATCATCTTGCTCGTATTTGTTTTTTTAAACAAGCATCTGAACTGTGTCAATATGAACTACAAGACTTTAAGGCAGTGGGTCACGGTTGGCCTAATTTGCTTCTTTTTTTGAAGGTTAGTTCAAAAAGCAGATTTTTTTTTTTATCCACATAGAACAAAGGAGCTAAATATTTTCTCTTACCATTATACTATATATGAACATGCTTTCCTTCAAAAGACTGAGTTGTTTTAGGTTGGGATTGTGCCGAATGCTTTTAATCTAATAACAGGTGTTATAAACTCAATGGCATAAAACTCTGATCTGTTATCCTGTTTTATAAGTCAGGTGCATACACCAGTCATAAACATTACGCTGAATGGCTCGACAGTGACACAATAAGTAAAATACACCTGAAACATTAATCAACAGCTTCTAAATGTCATGCATGCAAAACTGTGACTAAGTCACTATCAACATTTTTTTATAAACTGTTTAACAATTACTGGGCATTTATGGTATAAACCTTCAACCATTTGGTATTGTCAATATAAAACATCCAAATACATCTGTGTTGTTTCTATAGAAAAGTCCAAAGTATTCCAACTGGAATATGAAGTACATATACACGTAGGAGGAATGATACATAAATGAACAGCCTATGTGCATGATGATGATGTACAGTACATACATCTATAAAACTATATCCCACTAGACATAGGAGGAAGACAGAACAGCCATGAATAGAAAGTCAAAAACTGAACCAGCTGCATAAGCATAAACTGGGCAGGATACTAACATTCTTCGTTAAGGTCTCGTTCATTGTGGGGGAACCTAGAAGATGCTGGTGACGTCCAGACTAGAGAAAAGAAGCAAAAGAAATTAACTAAAAATACTGACAACAAGGATTACTGGAGTCTTGCTCCGACCTTTCATTCTTGATTTAAATTATTTAAAAAAATAGAAATTGTTAACATTTTGCTCTTTTCGGAGAGTAGCAGAGAACACAATTACGGTATATAAGTCTGGTAATAATAATGTAATAACTTTTCATGTGTTGACATTTAAATTCAAGACTTCTAAGCAAAAAATGCTTCATGAAATATTGACTGTTAAAATAATTTCTTTTAATATTTCTGTATAGTTTTCTTAAAAAAACATATATCTGAAAGGCCAGATTTTGAACTCCGACTGTTCTTGACGGAAAATAAAAGTTTTCCATAAATTGATTGTTTCAAAGACATATAAGCAACAATAGAAGGTAGAAAATTATAATTTAACATTTTCCTAATAACACATTATTTCACTAAAATTTAAATCATCACTTACATACATGTGTACAAACAAGGAAAATAAGTTGATCTGTTGTAAGAGAAAGTAATTTAAAAAATTGTATAATAAATAAACATTAATATTTCTTATGACCAAAATGTTGTATTTTTAGTCACATATAAAAGATACATAGACAACAGAAAGTTAAGCAAGAAAGAATATACCATATATAAACAAACAAGTCTCATCTGTAAATAGGCAAGAAAAATAATTGCCCACTGACTAAGAGCCTTAAAATTTTTTTATAAACACAGTATACCCTGTGTTTTAGAATTTTAGTAACTTTTAGTGAGGAAAGAGGGAAACTAAAAAAGAATTAAAATATAACATCACAATTTATCATGAATAGCATACTTACATACACATAAAATAAGTCTTTAGTCACTATCAGCTCTAAAATATAAACTATTTAACCAATCACATTGCTAAGTAGAGGACAGAACTCCAGGTAAGGGAAGCAACTCTAAAATGTCAAAGCCCATTCACAATAAACCAAATAATGTTGATCATATTTGAATATTGAGATTTTCAATGAATACCAGGTATATAAGGTTTATTGGAAAAAGGAATTTTCAAAGAGACATTTTGACATGCTCCCCTGTTTCTGGAAAACCCAGTTAGTTGGTATGACATATTGGACAAAGGATATACTAGAAATTCTACTTTTGCAATTCCTTGGACATGACAACACAAAGACCTCTACACACAAAGATATTTATCTGTTTCTAGAGAAATACTCATGGCTCGCTTATGATTTAATATCCTACGAAACACCAAAACCTTTGTTTCATTCTGCACGAATCCCCAAAAACATTTGTTAAATCGCTCCTGCACAAATTCTGTCATATTGGAAACATCTAGATAATTATTGGAATAGAAAGACACCAGACTTAAGTCTGGCTAGAACAACCAGCACACCGCAGGTAAGTCGGAAAACCAGGAACGCATCTGTGGTAAATAGCTGAGGAGTTACGTAAAAGCAGAAGTGAGTGACGTGTGATTAAATATGGTGAGATAAATGTGTCCAATCTTTGTGTGTATAGGTCTTTGACAACACGTTGAACTGGCTACTAAATGTCACACTGGGACACAGTCATTCAAAGCCATTTCAAATATCTTAACACATAATCTGCTTTGATTGTTAATCCTAAATACTAGTTTTTGGTTATTTGGTTTAAAGTAAATTCAATTTGATCAAGTTTTTTTTTCTTAAATACTCAGAAATAAATCCTGCAGATCCTGATCACATAGCTCCCAGTGGCTCTATATGAGAACAAATTGATGAAAAAAAGCAATAAAACTGATTTTTTTCAAGGGTTGTTGTATGACCCCTTCTGTCTAACTTTTAATGAAATTGACACCCTTGAAAAAAATGAGCAAAAATACAAATTTCTCAAAATCACTGCAGACAAAATGGCGTCATCCTTCTCACTTTATTTTTTGGTAATGCTGAAATGGCATAAAATAACTTTTAAGCAGCGTGCAAGAGACAGTTTGCTTACTAAGGCCCCAACAATCTGTAAGTATCAGATAAATTAATAATTAAAATAAGCATATAATAAACAATCTATTCCATGAACATTTAAATCCCAGATTTTTATATATACATATATATATATATATATATTATTTGGGTTTTACGGCACACCGACACTTAACAGGTCATACGGCACCGGATACAAAGTTAAATGTGAATAGAGCATAATCAGGTTAAAACCAAACTACGCAAGTAAAATATAGAAAAATATAAAAACTATCAGGTTAAAACATTAAATTATAATTGAAAACAGGTCAATATATATATATAGTATATAAATTTGAGACATATAAAAAAATATGTGTCATGTTATTTCTAAGTTGAAAATAATTTAATATAAAAATTATCATAAATAAAGGAAATTAAACTTCAGTATCAAATAGTTTGTCTGGCTATTTTCTAACAACCATAATACAAAATGTTTGTTAAGAACAACATATAAAAGTGTATGCATGTAATAGGAAAATATTTTTTGAAAAAATAGTGTTATGTTCAATTTTATCAATATTTTAATTTATGCTGAACTCCATAAGTGATCACAGATCTTGAGCAGAATTGTAAAAAAAACTGTTATTACCATTTGGTATGCTTTAGTTATCTTTAATTTAAAACCAAACATTATGAAAATAATGATAACAATTAATGATAACATCAAAAAAGTGTTCTTTTAAGCAAAGTGGTTTAATGTTATGTTCAGTTTCTTTATGAAATACATCTCAACGATACAATTATGGTCATGAAAACAATGTCCATCTATTTTGGTGGACAAAGATTCCAGACAAATGTTGATCTAACAGAAATGTGGTTAGGTATCGGCTCACCACAGTGCTACTATCAGGGTCTTCCTTCATTAAGTCTTTCACCTTGACGGGACTTGAACCCAAGGTGTGAGGTCATACATGTGAACTCTCCTGCTTTTGGAGGGAGAATCCCTCTTTTAAAATTCGAAATTCTTTGAATATGAGGGGTGTTGTACACATTTTCAGAAATCTCCCTATTAGAAAACAGATAACTTCCTTCTTTGTTTATATGAAAATAACAAATCTCCCACTCTGGCCTCAGAAGCAGTTCACATGTATGGTTACAATACCCCAACCCTCGACAACTAGCGTCCCCAAAACGGTTTTAATGGCAGAATGTTTTTCACAAAGCAATCTTGTGTCATAATATAAATAAGCATGCATAGAAATCTTATATATAAAACACACATATTATCTGAAATATAAAATAATTAATTCACAGATAACAATTTAAAATCTTGATACATCAAGAGAAAAAAAGGCATTTATACATCAATAGAAAAAAACAATCAAGTTAGTTAAAATAAAATATAAAACATGTGCCTTCTGTGGTGATTGACCCATCATATCTTAAAATCAATTTTTTAAAAAAGTACCAAAAATTACTTCAGCAGCAGCATGCCACAAATACAATTCTGAAAAATATCGAAACAAGAGGACTTTTCTAGTGTAAAATCTTTTAATTTTCATTGAGGACATGTTATGGTTTAATTTACAATTGTTTTCTTGAAAATGATCTCCAAATGGGAACTTAAGTAAACATTAAATGAATATTTAAATCAAGTGACAATCAAATTCTCCATGTTCATAAAAATGACCATGAGAACTAGTTGCTGCCATTAATTGCTAATCATACTGAATGTATAATACCGAATGCTCATGAAAATTAATGATTTAACAGTTTGACATCATAAACAGAGTCAAAAAGATATAAAGGATCCAGATTAAATCAAGATGGAACGTCTAACCTGCAAATGATTGAATCATGCAACTGGAAACAAATTTTCTGAAGTCATAAAAAATCATCAACAAAACTTATGTAAACAAAAGATAATTAAACAAACAAACTAAGACCAACTATAAAGTTATTAGAAAACTCAAAAACATAAACAACAATTTCTAAAACTGGAAGAAGTTAATAATAAACTTAAGTACCGGATATGTACCAATATACTAAAAAGAAACAAGAGAGGATGCATATCAAAATGACATACAAATAACAACAATCAATCTAAAATGTAATAATTAATTATGTAAATATAACAAAGAGAAATGACTTAATGATGTATGAAACAATTGATAAGTGAGGCATTTAAACAGTGCACAAAATAAAGAGATTAAAAGTGACGTACCAGCATGAAGGATTCACTGGGTGGGCTTGATGCCAGGTAGAAGTCTGATATGTTTACTGAGGTGCCTGCTAAAAAAGATGAATGAAAAAAAAAAAAAAAAATATCAGCAGTTGTCATAAAATATGACCTTTTTATTTATTTATATATTTTCTTCAATTACATATTCATGAACAATGGTATTGAAGTTTACTCTCGAAAAGATATGTATAAAAGGTATTTTTAATACCATAAGCACTTTTATAATGTGCGCACTTGTGTATTGAAAGGAGCAGCACTATGACGCTGTTAGTTAATTTAGTTACAGAAGGTAGATAACTAACAGATTTCAGCATATTTATAAATAGACTTGTGGCAGGATAACTAACACAGTAGTAAGTAAAGTAAGAGAGTCAGATTGGAAACTGGGAAGATGCAAGCAATTGCAAAAATAAAAAACAACTTGTGTAGCTGGGCTTCAAGGGTTTAGTTTGAATGGGGGGCGGAGGTTCAGATTTGAAGCTATTTTTGGCAGAGTATGATGCCAGATAAGAGTCTGGACAGAACTACCAGCAAAAACACAGGACAGCTGGAAGAAATTTCCACATAACAGATCTTGCCTTTACCAGGACTTAAACCCTACGATAGATAAGGGGCGTAGTTGTTAGTAGTTATGTGCTGGTGACTCAGATAAAGTTTAAAAAGTTAGTTCCAAGTGTTTGATTATTTGATATCAGGATATAAGTCAGGGCGTACATATATATAGTAAGATTAGCCCTTTATTTGCCACATACATGATGAAAAATTGTCTGTTTTGATGATTGTGATGGTGAGGTATATTTTTTTGTATTTTGAGTTTTACGGCACACCAACACTTAAAAGGTCATACGGCGCCGAACACGATGAAGTTTAACGTAAATAGAGTATAATCTGATTCAAACAGAAGGGTAAAAATATAAAAATCCATTAGGTTAAAATAATATGAATTATAATTGAATACAGTTAGTACAATAAACATTTAAAAAAATAACAATGTTAGCATAATAAATAGTTTAAAAATTTACCAATCTTGTTCAGGAGGCAAACATGCTTAGAATCAAACACTTTCGTAAACAGTTAGAACATGTTATTGACATGAAAATACATTGACCGAATATGGTCTGTGTCAATACAATGTAATAAAATTTGATTAATTGTAAGAGGTTCCTGGCAAGGAACACATTTAGGCTGAACTTCTCTTTTTAAAGGATATGAATGAGTTAATCTAGTATGTCCAATGCGACAGTGGGTAAGAGCTACATCTCCTCGATGTGAGGTTTGTGGTGAGGATTTTGGCAATGAATGATGATGATAATGATGACAATTATTGACCATGAAGGTATCGATGATGGAGATGATGATTATGATGATGATGATGATGTTGACACTCACTGGTGTCCTCCATTCTGCGGTTATCTGAGATCAGGTTATAGGCAATCACCAGCTGATCCATGGGGTCTCCATTTAATATAGCACTCTCAACCTCATACTCTGACACACCAAATTTCTGAAAACATAAAATAATCTTGTGTTTTCTTGTTTTTCTATGTGATCTCTATCCTGTATTGCACTTTCAACTGCATACTCTGACACACTTAATTTCTGAAATATTTATATCATTGGTACATAATATAAGTAAATAACGCTGTGCGTGCAAAAAATGGGGTGACCTCTCAACTACATACTCTGATACCCTAAATTCTGAAACCATGAACAATTTTGGGCTTAGTTAGATCAATTCAATCTTTGTTCATAAAAAAAACATACCGCATATCCCATACTAAGAATTTCTGAAACCGTTAACAAACTTGTAGTTATTACTTTTTTCTTCATAGGATCGCTGTTTAGTATTTGACTATTTACATCACATTTTACTAGCAATTTTCTGAGAAGGAACTATTGTTTAGATGGATTTTTTTCCTTAAACATGACAATTAAGACGATTTTTTTTTCAAGCAGCCAAATAAAATATTGTCACCTGAAAAACCTATGAAATGCTGTTTATTGATGTCTTACATCTATTTGAAAAGTTCAGCATAATACTGCACTTGTTATTAAGAAAATCCCATTTATTTCCCATATGAACCATGATCCACTGTAAGCTATTTTTAGAAAACTTCATGACCACTTACTTTAGAGATCATGTTACATCATTATTAAGGTGATCAGCTCTAATGACAAAAGATAATTTTCACATTTGTGAAGATCCCTTATTTTGGTAGCCATCTTTGATGGCATTTTCAAGGGATTGTATGAATTGTATACAAGCATTAATTCTATTTTCTTGTAATTCCTTTTTTTGTGATCCAAACATTAAAAGCTATACACCATTGGAAAGCTCTTGAAATTCATATTTTTTAAATACAATATTTTTTAAAATTGATAGATGCACAAAGAATTAATACACATAAATAAATTTATTGGCTCAAAATGAACAGTGTATCTTTTTTTGGTTGTATTTGTTTTACCTTTTAAAGTATCAAAATATAACTTTGATATCTAAAATACTTCATAAAAGCTGTTAAAATTGATATAAAATAATGTATTTAATGATATAACAATTATACATCAATCACCCCAGTAAAATAGACTGTCTAATCAGTGCCTATGACATCACATGGGAACTATCGATATCTTTTCAGTCCACCACATTAGCATCCAATAATTACATGCCATTCGGAATTGTAATGTTCGGAGATTTATAGACCTGAAACACACTTTACATAACCAAAGTTTTTTTTCTGAAACAACAACAAGGCCTTTTTTTAATGTTAAGTGTTTGTTATTGTACTGAAATTGGAGGCACAATCAGTGCAAAATCCAACCAATTTCTTTCTGAACTTACTTTAACGATCAAATAATAAAAAACAATTGCCTGTCGGGCGACAAACTTAATAGAATTCAGACAATCGGATGTGTGTTAATTTTGATGAGTGCTATTTTCAGTTGAAATCCCCATTGCGATTTTTTATTTAGCTGAGAAGGATGGACATTTAGCACAATTTATTTCATGAATCATACTGTCTACCAATTGAGGTAGTGTGATAAACAGCCCTTACCGTCAAGTAATTAAGAATTATTTACTTTATAAATCTTTAGTGAAGATTGGACCATTAGTGTGGCCACTGGGCTGATAACATTTTCAAGAATTTTACCTAGTAACCTACTGAACCACATGATCCACTTAAAAACATATGTAAGATTACATACTGGCAAACATTCTGGCCAAGTTTGGTGAAGATTGGGCCATCAATGTGGCCTTTAAGTGTTGTCACAAGGCTTTTCTAAAAATTGACCTTGTTACCAAGCTGTTGACTCCACTTGACCTTATTACAAACTCACTCAAGATTTCTTGCAGGCAAACATTCTGGCCATATTCATTGAAGATTGGGCTATAAATGTGGCCTCTAGTGTGTTCACAGGCTTCTTCTGAGATTTGACCAAGTGACCTACTTTGTTACCCCACATGACCCAGTTGCGAACTTATTCAAGATTCCATGCAGACATACATTCTGACCAAGTTTGGTGAAGATTGGGCTATAAATGTGGTCTCTAGTACGTATGACAGACAACTGACAACGGGATTTCAGAAAAGCTCACCTTGAATAGGTTGTGCAAAATTCTCCAGAACTCTTATTTGATGTTGTTACATGTAACTATTGGACACCATTTTCTTAATGGATTTGATTTTGTTATATTTTTTCCAAAAATGCTCTCACTCAAGTTTTTGGCAATTTCAAGAGTTAAACATAATTTGATTTAATAATGCTCATATTTCATAAACAGCAAATGTCTGACACTAATAATAATTTTGAATTTATTTAAAAGTTTCTCCCTGTAGTCTCCATTTGGTATTTCATCCAGTAAAACAAATTTTAAAGATGCTCTACCCACCTCACAGACTTCTCTAACAATGTCCATTTCAACAATAGAAGCATCCAGATCTGTGGGTGCAGGAAACAGGTAGGGCGGCAGATCCTTTTTGAACCAGTCATGCTCCCTGCAACAAATACACCAGTCAAACTTTAAAATCTGCATACATTAATGTTAAGGTTTGGTTAAGAAAATACAAAGAGTATTAAGACAACAAAATACATTTCTGTATCTCAAAATTTGTTTTTTTTTTAATATCTGTGCATGACATAAGTCAAAAATGTCTGTAACTGTACTCATAAAACATTAACATAATAATAATATATTTTTGCAACATACACTTTTTTTTCCATTTTGACTTTTTACTAAAGAGGCAGAATGTTTCGTGATGTTGATGAGTACTCAATCAATTTTTCAATCAAGTAATCAGTGATTTTCATCATACTTTTAATAACACTGCTATTAGTGATTCTTACCTGTTCAAAACCTCTGTTAAGTTTGTTCTAAATAAATACATCTCTAGTTGTTGTGTGTCTTTTTATTAAGGTTAATTTATAAACTTTGTTTTATTTCAGAAGCTTATTTATATTTAGGAAGCTTCTCCTTTTGTTAGAATCATTTAATTTTGTAACTTGAAAAAAAATTTGATTACAATGACTTTTACAAATAATAAGTAATGTCGAGCTTAACCTATTTGAACTCTTCCATTTCCAACTATCAAAATTAGAGCCTAAAGGCTTACGAGCTTCTAAATGATTTAAGCCACATAGTATAATTGATATTTAAAATGAATGCAAAATAAATAAATGAAAACCACAATCCATAAGTTTATTTTACGATTATACTAAATCTCTTACAGTAGTACTGTGGATATAAAGGCCTTGGATTAATAAAGAACTAGCAATTAAAATGATATGCAAGCTATTATCACCATGTTTTAAATGTGTAGGCATGATCAGATGACAAAGTCTCCTGAATCAACTATCTACTTATCTAATTAATTTAGTTGCAATTTTATGAATGCTGATGCTCGTCAGCCTGTTTTAGCACCTCAGGGAGTGATATGAGCTCTTGCATTCAATCTCCCATTACCTTAACACACATGCCAATCAAGTTCCCATCAGAGAGTGTTTTTCATTACTATAGATCAACTTGACATCTCATCGTAGATACTATTTTGTATAAATAAAACAACTGGTATACCAGGTAATTTGTTCTTTAATACTGGTTTATCACCACCGTTTATCTTTGGATATATGAATATCGAAGGTATAAAAAACTGAGAATGATTCACAGCCCTTATGATTTACCTAACGTCTCTCATGGTGGCTCGTTTCAGAGGATCAACCTGCAGGAGGTGGCACAGCAAGGACACCACCTCCTTGTTCAGATAGTCTGGGATGGCAAATATACCCGCTGCAACACAATCAAACTAAGTATAAACATTAATAAAAAAACCAACTATAAATAATGTATAAGGTATAAAAACTGTGCCATTGTAGAGCAGAAGGTAGAACGCCAGTTAACAATAAAGAAGGCCCCATGTTCAAACCCCAGCCAGAAACATAGAGAAGTCCTAAGGATTGGTAGTTGTATGCTCCTTTTCTTATGGCCATATGTGAGTGGCATGACTCATTATTATGACAGGTTTCATAACATGATATCAAAGTAGAGACAGCAGCATGTCTGCTTTAACTGAACACATTCTTTAGACAAATGACATATTGTGGATGAGATGATACAAGCAACAATCAAAACAATGCATAAAACAACTGTATAAAGTGTCAAGCCCAATCTAACACTTACCAAAGAAAGGCTTTAATCTAATTAATATAAAATTTTACTCTTGTAAAGTGATGTATTTGTAGCTCTTAATTTCACACTGATAGTCTTTTAATTATGCCAACAGATTAAGACCTTAACTAAAGTTATAACAAACATCCATAAATGGAGAAAGACATCAGGAATGGAAGAAAGAATCTATGGCCAGGTGATAAGAGTTGACAAGTTGTAACTTAAAAGCTAATGACAGCATTGTTGTAAGTCTCATTCAGGGCCCCATTTTCATGTGATGTGGTATTTTGCAGTTGATCTGTGGTGTTAAAGTGGTTTTATAAAGGTTTATCCTTTCCCCAATAATACATGACTGGTCATCATAATGACTCTGGTACTGATAAAATTAAATGTTATATATCAGAAAAACAACCCTTAATGTCAGATTTCAAATTCATGACAAATACTTTAACAAGCATCAAATGATAAATCAAACATGAATTTGTGCGTGCCCATTGGATAATGTTTTAAATTGTACAATCACTAAATGCTTTGGTAAAGTCCATTATGCACACAGTACTTGAAATGGTTAGCCCACTTATATATATGACAATAAGAATAACAATGATAAGAAACAGATTACAGATAAAGTACATATAATAATCTATACTCACATTTAATTTTCCTAAAAAGGGTTGGCACATGTTCATCATCAAAGGGCAGCTAAAAACCAACAAGTAGTACTGTTAATACAGTAGCATTAAGAAACATTTTTGTTTTATTATCTAAAAGTCAAGGATTTAAGGATCTGTATTTAAACCATCATCTAAATTCCAAAGGCAGAATAACAACTGCAAAAAACTACTCACAACATCTTAAGAAAATATTGTAGGCTAAACAGAATAAAAAAGAGATGCTAGTTATAACAGTTTAAAGAAAAAATTAAACTTATATTTTATGAAAAGATAAAATGATAATAAATTTGCTAACAAAGTAAATCAATCATTAAAAAAACTTTCTCAAAAAAAAAAGCTGGTTTTTCTAACAAACTCAATGACACAGACTGGTCTGGTTAACAAGACACATATGACATTCTACAAAAAAGACTGATCTTACTACATGCAAAATGATATAGACTGGTCTTGCTACACACTTATTGACATGGACTGATCTTGGCATACACTAAACGATATAAACTGGTCTTGCTATAAATTTAATGACATGGGAGTGATCATGGCATACACTACAAGATATAGACTGGTCTTGCCATATTTTTATTGACATGGACTGGTCTTGGAATACACTATCAGCTATAGACTGGTCTTGCTCAACACTTAATGACATGGTCTGATCCTGGAATACACTAAATGATATAGACTGGTCTTGCTTCACATTTAATGACATGGACTAGTCATAGAATATGCTACATGATATAGATTGGTCTTGCTACTACTTAATGACATGGACTGGTCTTGGCATACACTAAATGACAAAGACTGGTATTGGCAAACACTAAATAATACAGACTGGTCTTGGCATACACTAAATGACATAGACTGGTATTGGCAAACACTAAATGACATAGACTGGTCTTGCTTCACATTTAATGACATGGAGTTGTCATAGAATACACTACATGATATAGATTGGTCTTGCTACTACTTAATGACATGGACTGGTCTTGGCATACACTAAATGACATAGACTGGTATTGGCATACACTAAATGATACAGACTGGTCTTGCTACTACTTAATGACATGGACTGGTCTTGGCATACACTAAATGACAAAGACTGGTATTGGCAAACACTAAATGATACAGATTGGTCTTGCTACTACTTAATGACATGGACTGGTCTTGGCATACACTAAATGACATAGACTGGTATTGGCAAACACTAAATGACATAGACTGGTATTGGCATACACTAAATGATACCGACTGGTCTTGCTACACATTTAATTATGTGGAGTGGTATTACTACATATTAAATGACAGACTGGTCTTGCTTCACACTAAATGACACACAGTGACCTAACTACTCACTTTATCCCCATTCACTAAATCCTTTAGACAGAAAGGACCAGCAGAATACTTACTGTACCACATAGAAGAGCATACAGGATAACTCCACAGCTCCACACATCTACTTCTGGCCCGGCATACAGTCTGCATGGAGACAAACAAAACAATATGGTTATTAAGTACTAAGTGCCCACTGTGTATATGCATTTGTTGGTCATATTGGCGACATCCAGCTAATCATTGGTTGAGGAAGATCCACAACATGTCTGGGTAGAACCGCCGGCACACTGCAGGTTAGCTGGAAAACCTCCCCACATCAAAGTTCTTGTCCTGACTGGGACTGGAACCAAAGTGGCGAAGTGCTGAGAAGTTACAAGTCAGAGACTCTAACCACTCGGCCATCATCACCACCAAGGCTTATGTTTGTTCGTTTATTGGGTTTATTGTCACACCAACAGTAATTCAGTGTCCACTTCAAGCAGATATAGTGCTGCCTTCACTGTGTATAGCATGCTGTAAACACCTGGCATGAAACCACATGTAGTCGCATTATCCTGACACAGGCCAACCAGTCGTGGAACTACTTTTTAATTTGCTGGAGCGTTAGCAAGGGAGCTATACCATTACCATTTTTAACTACTTTCGGTATGTCGCGGCCCGGGATCGAACCCCAGGCCTCCAGTACCAGCAGCCGACACTTTACCGATTGTGCTACCAGGTCCGGTCCAAAGCTTATGTAAGCAATATGTTAAACCAAAAAAATGAAGTAGTTACAGTTAAATACAGGTAGTCAATAGCGGTGATATTTATTTGGTACAAATATATAATGGGACATTTCTATCAATTCATTATCTTAATTTTATGAAATAAAATAACTATCCTCTGGATTAATTAGCACTTACATTGTCTCTTAGAAGTTGAGTGATCAGTAATGTTTAACCATATGCCCATTATTTATAATATATCAAAAATTATCAAAATTGCTTTTGGTCACACAATTCTTGAGAGAAAAAAAACAGCAACATTACTTTCTTTCTATATTCGCAGTGACATCAGATCTTACTGTGAATATGTAAAGGAAATAATGTTGGTTGATCACATGACCTCCATGACATTACATAATCTAATGTTATGGTGGTCATATGATCAACCAACTATAGTAAGCAAATGAATCATGTTTCAAGACTTTAGAGTTTTGGTTTGGGTTTTTCAAATACATTGCAGCGACCATTTAGGATAATTATAGCAATGTGCAGCTTTTTGATGGAGGAAGACCGCAGACACATGTCTAGGTAGAACCACGGGCACACCACAAATCAGCTGCAGGACCTTCTCACATTAAGTCCTTCGCCCCACACGGGACTCGAACACATGTGGTGAGAGGCTTAGCAGTCAGAGGAGTTACAAAGTCAGCGACTCTACCACTATGCCAAGGGAACCCCTATCAAGACTTTAATATTCTTACTTATTTATTTAATGTAAATCATGTAATACACTGATCTGTCTAAACAACTTTATTGTAAAAATCCCAACAACAAAATGTTTTTGACAAGTATAGTTTAGTTTGTACTCATCAGGAAAGGTCATCTTACTCCTGTATAATTTGGAAGTCCATTAGGATTTCCGTAGACGATAAAAAAATTTCACTAATAAGGCATGTAATATCTCAGCAAACAGCTACGTTGTTGTTTTTGCCACCTCGCTGCTCTTGATAGCACAATAAATGCATTACTAGGCAGAAGGTAACATAACTTTCTTCCATCTACAATATTTTTGGAGGGGAATTTGCCTTGCACCATTAGCTAGTATCACACTGACACAATTATGTCTCATATTGGCGACATCCAGCTAATTGTTGGTCAGAACCCATACATTTTTCTGGGTAGAACCATCGATGCACAGTGGTAAGCTGTTAAACCTTCCCACGTGAAAGTTTTCACCCCAACCCAGACTTGAAGCCAGGCAGGGCTCAGGAAGTTACAAGTAATCACTTAATCATGGGCATCCCTACCATTAGCTGGTCAGAAAGTTCCCTTACCTTGAAAACAAAACAGAAAAAACTTTTTTGGATATGGGTCTCAAACTTGCAGCCATGGGCTACTGAGCAATAATTAGCTACCATATATAAGAATTTCCTGTAACAATGTGCTTTAAATGACATTCCCATTGTTACAAACAGATGTTAAGAAGTAGAACATACTTTCCAGAGATGACCTCTGGAGCTGCGTAGTTGGGTGATCCACAACTTGTCCTAAGAAATTCTCCATCGTGCATCATGTTGGACAAACCTACAACACAACAAAACAAAATAAACACTTATTACATGCTACATGCATATAAGCACTTTAATTCATTTGGCAGTTATATAAACTCTCA
This sequence comes from Sinonovacula constricta, assembly GCA_007844125.1. NCBI lineage: Eukaryota > Metazoa > Mollusca > Bivalvia > Cardiida > Solecurtidae > Sinonovacula > Sinonovacula constricta. Next base: position 28,998,531 of record CM017562.1, read on the forward strand.
AACTCCTATACAACGCTGTCTGTTTTATAATTCCTTCGCTACATACATAGCTCAATACAGCAGAAATGATGATAGATGAAATATCAGATTACATATATATATATATATATATATATATATATATATATATATATATATATATATATATATATATAATATCAGATTACATACATATATATATATATATATGTATGTAATCTGATATTTCATTGAAGGAAAATCAAAGAATAATTTAAAGTTATATTAGATGAAATCATTTTGACATTAATGGGTGAGAAAATCTTAGACAAAAAAAAAATGTTCTGGACTTTAGGTACCTTTAACCTTTTATCCTGATATATTATACTGAGACTGACAATGACAAGAAGTTTTTTTCTACGTATCCTTTAGGTGTGAAGTATCTTATGCCAAAAAATGTTTTGTTGCAACAGAATTAAATATTATTTGTGGCAAGAGAAAAAAATCAATACATAAGTCAGCAGGTTTGTTCAAAATGTTTTCAAGTCTGCTTTAGATAGTTCTTGCCAGAGTCCTTTCTTAGTCCAACATCTAGCGCGGAGAGGAAATGAGTATTTACCAAAGTCTGCAAGTTTGACATTGAGGTTCTGATCCAGCAAGAGATTTTCTGGTTTCAGATCTCGATGGACAACCATGTGTCTGTGGCAATAGTCGACTCCGGACACAATCTGTTGGAAGAATCTCCGAGCCTCGTGTTCCTTCAGCTGACACAAAAAAGTTAGGTAAACATGAAGAAAACATCCAATTAATAACACTTTAATACTTCACTAAGTATTCATTCTGCTGTAATGACATCACTTTTAACACTAATAGACCCAATTATCATAACCATTTAATTGATATTAACTTTCGCAGACACCATTTCGTACCTTCTATAGGACGGCTGCAAAAAGTCTGCAGGTGAAAAAAATATCCTGTGAATCAATTAATTTAGGTGCCAGTTATCAGTTAGCCAGTGAAAAAGAAGACAAAGACAAAAATTTCATAGAGTTAAAAATACAAAATATATGTTTCATGTTTGTTTTGAACCCAGGATTTTGTGTATGTTAATCCAAAGCTCTACCACTGCACTACACGTATTTGATACATTGCATATATCATGCCATTTTATTGCACCTGACACTATGTTTTCAAACAACTCTGAACATAACCTATGATTTTGATGGATTTCAACCAGCACTAATAACTTAATTTGGACTTAACTCAGACCTAAGGGAGGGGAACTTTCCCTATAATTGTGGTCAGTCTGCTATGCCATATACTTCTTTTTTTATTTATCCTGTGGCGGCATGGCATTAATTTCTTTGATCTATGTCACCAAGACTGGCATGACTGTTGACACGACATGATATATTAGGGAACAGTGCACTGTCCTTGTGTAAATGCTGCCAATAAATAATTTCATTAAGAAATGTAATCGGCAGCTGCTTATAGCTTTATATAAAAACAAATTGTGCACTCCCTCACTGTCAAACAGCTCCGATCGATATCACCTTGACAACAGCTTATCCCAGAGTCAGTGAACTTGACCTGTGTAATGAGGCAAGTCTTCACAGAAACACCAAGTAAATTACAGCTTGGTGTATCTGGCCGACTGAAGTTGAAAGTTTGTTTCAGTGTTTAAGAATGGATAATACGCCGTGTTTCATGCAGAACAAAGGGAAATGTATGTGAGACAGTTAATCGTTTACCGACATACGTCAAAGGCCAATTAAGGTAAATTATCGGCAGTTGATAATGACGGCACATCTGGTCATTGCATAACCGATTACAAGTTTATGCTGTATGTTTTCGCCCCAAAACAATGTGAAACTTTTTGCCAGGTTACTAGACCCTGCCTATAAGACAAGCCCAATGCTTTGAACCTGGAATTTTTAGGAAAAATCCCTGTCTTATAAGTGAGAAAATATGGTAATTACAAAGAAAACTTAAAGACTGAAAAACTAAACATTTCTCCAGAAATAAAATAGTATGTTGATAGGTCAAACAAACATGTGTACATACCTTTCCATTTTTTACTATGTAATCAAACAGTTCACCTCCAGAGACATATTCCATCACCATGAATATATCTGTTGGTGTACTGATCACTTGATACCTAAGAAATACACCAAAAGTCACTTTAAAAATAATTAAAAAATCTTAGGTTGAGATATTCAAAAGTCTTATAAAATAAGCATATGACTCAGCTCTCTAGAAATATTAGCAAAGGAAGATTATTATATAAGCTAGGGTAAAGAAGGGTTTAGTAAACTTTTTCATTAATCTGAATAAAAAGAAAGGGCTTAAATAAAATATGTTATAATTTAAAGGCACAGAATAATGGACCAATAATTTCATGACACTTCATACACATTTCAGTTACCTTATTTACAAAGACCAAAAGCATGTACACTTAAAGATTGGCAACTGTTGAACTTGGTCAGACCCCACATAAACTAGCAAACATCCACTTCACAATAAATTAACAGGTATGGGAAGCTGCATTTGTTGAAGCTCTTGGTCAGCGAGATTGGTTCTCGAGCTTTTATGTTTTTTTATCTTTGTGTGTGCAAATCTAGGCAAAGATGATAGAACACAAGAAATTCATAATAAAATAGTGCCAACTTACAGCTTGATAATGTGTGGATGTCGAAACAGTTTGAGATTTTGAATCTCCTTCCTAATTTTTCCAACGACATCTAGGCTTTTAATTTTTTGCCTGTTTAAAATCTTCACAGCAACCTTGTGGTTTGTCAGCTGATGTGTCGCAACTGAAAATATATTCAAAACATAAGTCACATAGGATATAATCTACTAATTCATGAATAATCTCATGTTTTCAGTTATTGACAACATCTTCCTAAGTGATAAACAATTTTACACAAGTCTGGTTGTACTATGAATTTAAGTAAAAACTTTTTCAGTTTCCTAATTATGTTTTTTTTATTTTGGTTGTGATGGCTTCTTATTCAAAACATTTTACCTTGGCTATTTTTGAGATGGACAAACATACAACTTCCAAGATAAAAATGGCATAAGACAATAATATACAAAATAGGCAAGTTCCAAGAATAATAAGACTTACTACCCTTATTGATGTACTTTGCTTAGGAGCTATGAAGGCTATAGCAACATTAGATATTATGGCCTGGTAAGCAATCGTTTAACAGAATGAGGTTGATCGTGCAAATCCATATCAGCAAACTCCTGCTGAAGTGGCTGATCAGCCTCTGCTGCTGTTTCTCTATAAAACTTTGAAAGGTTCAAGAAAAAATCAAACACTGTTACAGATACTTCAATACCAGACATGTGATATTTCCAGATTTCCCCAGGAGACTCCGGATGTCAAGGTATGTCTCATGCCTCACGGTGAGCACTTCAATTATTCAGCTTTGATGTTGCCGACAGACTTTATCTCACTTCTCCTAAAGACTGCCCCAGTCAGTAGCTACCAGCCAATCATTTGATTACACAATATAATCTACTGCATGCGACCAATACCTGTGTGTGTATGTGTGTAGCTAATCAGAACAGATCACTGCCCGTCATCGAGCATATCTAGTGTTCATTGGTCGAGATGATAATTTCGTGCCCCGCCTAATGGTGTAAAAAGGCAACCATCACAAACTAAACCCCTGTAACACCCATTTAATGAATAACGGAGATCATGCCCAATCAGTGTCACGTGTTCTATTTTCTGACACAACACTGATGAAAATGGAAGCAATGCTTAACTCACATGCGGACACAGACATTGGAATGAGCATCGAAATTTCAAATGTTCAATAACAAGTGCTATGAGAACTATTCAGTATTTACCCAAACACAAGCTCAAGATAATAAGACTAAACGTCAGATTCAAAACTGTTTACCAACTGACCTGCTTATTGCCCTACAAAAAATAACAAACTAGTGCTAATTATATGTATGACGTTATCGTGTCAAAACTTACTCTAGTATTGACTTTCTTTTCTTAAACCGTGACTGCTGTGTAATGTTCTACCATGTTAAGGTTAGTGTCTAAATTATCGACTCATCCCATAATTAGAAACCAAAGGGAGCGAACGAAGTTAGCTTGGTTTCTATTCCATGAAGGAGAATAAATGACAAAGTTCTAAGAGCATTGCAACATATGCCAAAATTTGAAAAGGCACAGAACAAAGGTATTCATGTGAATGCCAAATGTAAAAGTAAATATGTGGTGAGTCATTTAATAAAATGAGCAAACCCAACAGTTACCGCCTTGGAACGGTCATTCGGCAAAAGGGACAGACTGGAAGAATAAAAAATTTAAACTCAAAAGTATACTAAGAACATGTTGCGTGTAATTAACATGGTTAGAAATAAACATTATGTAAAAGTAATAATGTGTATATGAAATTAATACCAAATCAAGTTTGCATGAAAGAGATGAATGTATGAATATACAGAGCTTGCAACATGTATTTTTGTGCATAGTGCTACTAAAAAAATCTTTGATTTTAATTTGAAACTTTGTAAGGCCTTTTGCTCACTGTATGTTATTTAGAACATTATCGGCACTCACAAAACAACACATTGTGTAATACATGTAGGCAAGCTTCTAGCCCTGAAATATGTTGGGGGAATTAGGAGACAAATCTGCAAGGGTCACAGGAACCTTGGAAGAAATCAAAGTTAAGATATGGAGAATAATGGCAGAGTTTCTCAACATTATGTTAAGCTTTCTTTGACTTAAGCTTTTTAAGAGAAGTAAATTGTTTCTTTATTTTACAATATTTGTATGAAAATTTGTCCTCTTCTTGCAAATATACATTTATCATAAAAGTAAATGGCTTTCGTGTCTGTTGATACTATCTCATTTCGTGCATGAATAGTAAATAAAATGCCAACCATAGGTAATTTTAAAACATATTTTCCATTTCAACGAGTTCAAACCAGTTTATGTTATTTATGTTATCAGAAGATACATCGATAAAAGAATTTGTTATTTAATGTAAAATAATTTGAGCTCTTTTTTGCATTAGCAAGTGACTTCTATATGATTTCTTTTTAAATCTGGATAGTTATCTATTTACTAGAAAAAACATTTGTTTGCTATTGATTCTTGAATTATCCAATGTCTTCATGAATTCTTTATTCATTTATTTTTAATTTGTTGCGACAATAATGGTATCAAAGTGTTTACCACTAATATTTTATTATTATCAAAACGCTTTTGTCACTTACAAGTTCAATAAACTATTTGTATGCTTGCATACTCATTATATCAAATTTAACATCTTAATAAATACATAAATATTTTTAAAGATTTTATGTAAATTTGAATATGACAGTAGAATAATTATATTAAGAACACTTCGGACTATTTGGAAATCTTTTTTTCAAGTCATTAGTAAGAGCTGTTGACACTTGACTTGTTTACACTATGTTTTGCTGTTGTTGTTTTTGTAGGCCACAGACTTAAAACCAAAGCATAGAATTTATGTCCAGCTAGTGAGCTAAAATATTGTTGATATCGTCCAGTAACTTATTTGACGCTCACCTATCTTGACGCCATTTTTATTTTCATGACGAACTCCGTGACGTATTTTCTCTGACATAAATTCTCGCGACATTTATTGATAAACACATATTTTGACAGCTCAGGCAGAACAATGGGGGCAAATCCGAGACTCCAAGGTAAGGATATCTCAAATTCAAATTTAATCACATAATTTCAGCAATTTTTTCTTATTCCCACAATAAGTGAAAGTTTGCATGTTGTTATCAATGATATTTAATATAAGCTGCATACCAAGCGTCCTTCTATAAGAAAGCCAATTTCGGTACGTCATAAGTCATGCGAAAGTCATGTGCTAAAAATGTTAGACTATATCGAGAAACACTGGTCTCGAAACATGTATGCGTTAACTACGATGATTCTGTAATTATGACTGAAATATGTACAGCCATCTTTTGAAGTACCGAGTAAAGTTAAACATTGCAGGTTCAAAATGGTATCTTGGTTTTCTTCTCTCATTAGGTTATTATTTATATTTTCCACATCTCAGATGTGGGCAGCCATGAACCCAATTAGAGACTATGAGGATGCAAATCATGTCCGTTGCCTGAGAGTTTGGCCTGAAACGTCAGTGAGACACAAGTTAAGTAGGATGGTTGACACAGAAACAATGAGATCAAGACCATGCAAACCAAGAGTGGGAAACTATCTGGAGTACTCAGCCATGTACTTCAGAACAAGTTTCCTAACCAAAAACTAAGGAACTGCTGATCCTTACAGTGCCAGTTGAAACTGACATTTAGGAGGATGAAAAAAATTAAAGTGAATTTTGTTGTGTTTGTGAGTTATATGCACCAGATGATGTATGCTTAAGTATGTCTCTTACGTGTTTGTTAAATGGGTTACAGGTGATACATGTAAACACTGGGTTTATTTGACCTTATGTAACTGCTGTGAAAGTAATCAGAAGCGGAAATGTCAAGTGTCCACATTGCATTCTTGATATTATTTTATATGAATGAATGCTGAACATTTATTTGTAAAATGTAAATAAAAATATGAAATATGCCATTTTTCTGTTCTGTTCCAACATATATATATTGCTATTCCATACGCGTAACAACTAAGACTAAATGTACACTGCGTTACTTCTTTTCAAGTGTTAAATTACTACAAACAAGAGCTGCCAAACAAAAGCATCGTTTCTAGTGTCTCACAAAACGAAATGGCGGCTGGCTGCTATTTAAACAATCGGTATCAAGACAAAAAACCTTAAAAACAAGATATAATTCTTGATAAGTTAGGGCTTACTTGACATGTTTATGACAGTTAGTTTCTAATCAATAAAGTTCACCATGCAAGCAAATATATAAATGGCTTAAGGGCGTCGAAAATAGGATATATTTGAAAAAAATAAAATATTGTAAAGAAAAATTGCATCACTGAAATTACTAGGATTATTGATAAAAAGGTTAAAAATACTGTTTTACAAAAAGAGATAAGCGACATAGTCAATTTAACACGCATTCACAAAAATCTCCCACCCTGGCACCACAAACTCCTTCTCTGAGAGACTAAGTTTCCATTTTTGGGACCAAGGAAAGAACACATGTCTGCAATACAATGGAGTTGAGTAACTAGATAATATAAAATAATATTCACGAGAAAAATGATGAACATGTTACCATTCTAGATTTACGTCCTTCACATGGCAAAAATTTGTTTTTACACAGAAAATCATCGTTGGGACAAGGTTGTTTACATCCCAGGGACATTTGACAATGTGCGCATCACAAATGGAATTAACAAAGATCCTAGACTTGATCAACTATATACTTTTCTAATGGAAGTGTATTCATTACAGATGATAACATCTACGTACTTTTAACTTTGCCGAAAGTTCCTACTCCAAGTGTATCGCCTATAATGTAATGGCCGATCTTGACCTGAGCTTGATTTTTGTCCGCCATGTTGACATTTCCTAACAAACGCAGTGTCTCGGACAGGATGAGCGCATTGCGGTCAGAGGTTATACAAGAATGGTGTTAAAATGTTAATTCCATGCTATAAATAAAATGCACAAATGCTTTAGTTTAACCAGAGCTTTAATATGACATTTTGCATAATTTTCCTCCCGTTTTATCTCTCATTGATGTTTACAATTATTTAGACTTATAAAATATTTGAAAACTTTAATGTATTTGAATGGTATGCAAATCTAAATAAAATAGGTACGTCAAATAACATTGCAAATGGTCGATAGAGAAATTGTGCTATAGATTTTTAATTCTTTCTCCAAATTAATGGGAAAATCCCCGAAAAGTTGCCGATTTCAAAGCGCAAAGAATGTCGATACATGTTGAATTGTTTTTACTAACATATAACCCTCACACCTATGAAATAAAAACACGTCCAGATAATATTTAATACTTATGTAACCGATAGGTATATATAATTAGACATTGAAAATTACTCGAATGAAAATAAAAAATCAAATCTTAAACACAAAATTCCTTTTACTGACTGCTAAACTTATTAAAAATAATAAATTTCGGCGCATGACGTCATCGTGCGCTAAAATTGCCCCCCCTTTCCCCGATAGATGACGCTGCTGTGTTGTATTTTACAACTCTCAGCCTCAAAACATGGAAAGAGGTTTTATTGATTTGTAGGTAATTCTTATTATTTATTCATCTTTTGATCAAATTTTCGAAGTAAATTGATATCTTAAAATATATATAACAATGATTATGCAGGCGTTATGCAGTAAACTGGTTATCCTATGCCCAAAATTTGTCTCAATCTCATTTTCTGTAATGGGCAATTTTTTGTTATGAGTTTTCGCGTTTTGTGAATACTTTCAGTCAACAGTTAAATATATGAAGTACACATGAACACCCTTTGTGTTGTTGATATTTTTTAGCAAATATTCATAAAAATATTGTTTGTTATAGCTGAAATGCTGCAAAATTACTGTCTAGTATCTCTTGTCGTTTGGATAAATATTGATTGATTTCACTGAATTATTTATATAAGTAACTAGGTGTCATGTTACATTGAAAGTAAAAGTTGAGAGAACACATCAGCTGAGAAAAGCTAAGGCAAATTATAATGAGAATAATAAAAATCATCAGAAAATAAAGTAAATATTTTTCCTCAGCAACATTTATACAGATTGCCAAATAAATACAGAATCAAGACAATCATGACTCGTAAATGGCCTAGGTTTCAAAAGTTTTGGCAATTGCAGATCAATTCAATTAACTGCAGAATGATAACCCAAATGTTGTCATAACAATTTAAGTTATTTAGAAAATGTGTCCACTTGAAGCAAATGTAGATATGCCTTCACTCTGTAAGGTATGCCATGAACTTCTGGCATGATACTCCAACCAGTCATATTACCCCAACTCCAGGCCAACCAGTTTGGGAACTACCTTTATATGTGCTTGAGTATTAGCCAGTGTGCTATTTTACTACCATTGCAAACAGAACTACCTTTATATGTGCTTAAGTATTAGCCAGTGTGCTATTTTACTACCATTGCAAACGCCTTTCAAACCCGGCCCCTTGTACATAATTTTGCTGCCTGGTCTGGTATGCATATGTTCAATAAATTTTAAATAAATGTAGTGATTTACTAAATGGTTCATTGTAAAAAAATTACTTCCAGGGGTTTTGCTTAATCAGTCTTCATCAAAGGATTAACACAGCCAGTTCCACAGAGCAGAAAACATCACTGAAATCATGGCCACAACCGAAGCAGGTGTGCTGCAAGAGCTTCCACAGATGACCAATGGTCAGGATCTTGTCCAAGATGAATCACAAAACAAGGATGATGTGCCCATGATCAGTATTACCATCAATAATGTGGTGTGTAGCTACAATACCAAATGCCACTTGAACCTGAAGAGACTGGCCATGGAAGGCACCAATGTGGAGTACCATAGACAACATGGGGTACGGGATGTTTAGTGATTGATTGTTTTTGTGTGATAGTGTTGTTTTTTTTTACAGTCTGAAATTTTAATAAGTATTGCTATGTTTGCAACAGCTGTATGGAACATCAGAGCATGAGGTAGCTGATGAAGTGTGTTATTGTTGATGAAGTGTGTTATTGTTGTGTTATAAAATACATTGCAGTAATATGTTTATGGTTATAATCACCACATCTAGCTTTTTGGTGAAAGAGGAATGCAGACAAATATTTGGCTAGAACCACTGATGTGCCACAGTTCAGCAGCAGAAAGACTACATTATTAAATATCATCCTGACGAGAAATCACATTTGTGCAGTGAGGGGCCGAATAGCCAGAGCCTCTGGTGTCCTTAACTTTTGTCACATATGCAGTAAAAAATGACAGTACTGTGTTGCAGTTTAAGCCACATCGTTTTCAAAATTCTGAATAATTATTAAAATACATATACTTAATTAAACTAAACAATGCTTACAGCCTTTTACTGGACCCAATTATCCATATTATGCTTACGCTTACTTACCCTTATTGTCAAAATGCCAAAATCATGCTGGTCCAGTAAAATTTGGTCCGGTCCAGTAGTTACTGCCAGCTTGGTGGACCAAAGGTCCAGTATTTTTAAATTTCTTTTGTGAAAACTGGTGTTGTACTGGTTTATGTAAGCTGAAGCCACTCGCAGTAGCTGGAAAAAAATGTGTGACTCATTGCTGAACTTTGATTGTCTAGACTGCACTTTTTATGGGGACTTAGTTTAGTTTTGCTTGTCCATGCAATTTTATTGTCAATATAATCATTTGAAGACAAGATAAATTTAACTAGTATAAATGCTTGTATTAAATATTAATTTGATGCAAGAGATCATTTGGTAATTCATATCGAAGTTATCCATAATAAAGGTCAGGGTATATTTAGTTTTACGTGGCTGAATCTTTGAAAAGTTCTGTGTTTAAGATCAGGTAATTATGAAAGCATGAATGTAAAAAAAAAAATCATCACAAGATAAAATGATAGCTTGAAGGCTTCAGCTTTTGAAGCCTTTTGGCTTCTATTGTAATATTTTAGCAGTTTAAGTCTCAGTGGCTGTTGTACCAAATCTTCCAAGTAAGAAGATTGCGGTGTCAATTGTTTTACCATGGACCCAGATGCTGACCTTCCTCCAATTATAATTGCTGAAAGTCACAATCAACATAGTTGTGTTTATGCTTCCTTTTAAAAGATTGACTTGAGTCCTGCTGGGGATGAGGGACTCAATGTGGGAAGGTCTTCCACATGGTTGGCCAGTGGTTCAACTTATTTATCTGGTGTCTGACTACTGAATATTTGGACCTCACTATAATGACCGTAATTGGTAGCTGCTATGTATTTCAACAAGTACACAAAAAATTAATTGTGTTTCAGATGTTGAACATGAGGTTGAGACATCCTGGTGCCACAGCAAGTATTTGGTCCTCAGGGAAAATCACATGCACAGGATTAGTAAGGTAGTACAAAAATTTCAAGATAAAAGAAAAGAATATCCAGTTCGGCAATGCAATGTGTCGTATATTTCTCAAACACTCCTTACATTATTGGTACTCATTTTCATAAATGTCAAACCCAGAATTTGCCTAATGACAGGAATTAACCAGAAATGTTCCACAAATACAAAAACTTGATCTTGATGTAGCGATATATGTCAATCAGGACTTCTTGGTTAATATGCCATAACATTTAGGTAAAAAATGTAACTGAAAATAATTAGCAGGACATTTCAAATTTCTCACTTTCTGTACCACAATGAGATCTTAAAATATATAGGTATGTTGAATTTTATTGTATTTTCAGTGAGGAAGATGCTCATATTGCTGCAAGAAAATTTGCACGAAAAATTCAAAAGATGGGGAACAAAGTTCGCTTCTGTAACTTCAGAGTGGTCAATGTCTTGGGTACATGTTCCCTACCCTTTGCCATCAACATTACAGAGTTCTCCAGAAAACATAAAGAGGCCAGGTAACTTTTGTAAATCTCTTAGAAAGTTGTAATTATTCACAAGTTTTAAACATTTCTATTATTTTTTGTCCTTTTAATGTAGAGGCCTTTTGTGTGTCTTAGGCATCATTTTAGTGTGCTAGGTAGCATAGTATTTGGACAATGATGGGAGTGAGGTTTTCCAACTAATCGGTGGTTCTACCCGGACATAAGTTTTGGTTCTTTTGTAATTATAAGCTGGACATCACCACATTGACCATAATTATGTTGGTGCTCTTTTTGATTCAGTATCAAAGATTTAAACCAGTTTTTTAAATATTTAAAAAAAAATGAAAAGATGAACATTATCATAAATTGAATAATGACGATTTTGAATAAATGTAAGATATCTTTTATCCTATTTTCCCCATAACATCTTCCAAATTCATTTGTGTTCCTACTTCTGTTACTTTTTAAGAAATAACAAAATCATCTCTGTAGATAAGTAAGCCTCAGTGGTCCATCTTAATATAAACAAATTTTCATGGTATTAAATTAAGGGCGAGTTACTTAATTTATGCTTCTTGCTTACCAAAGTCTTTTTTAAAACATGTCTTATTGTATAATAAACACGTAGGCGAAATTAATAAAAAAATGTTAATAATTAATAGGTCCTAGACAAAAACAAAGCTCAGTTACTTTATCTTTATTCCTATTTTAATTTATTTAAAGCTGTTTCACCTGTATTTAAATAAGACATCATATTTTGTAAACGAACCGGGTAGCACTATCGATAGAGAGTCGGCTCCGTACGAGAGGCCCTGGGTTCAATCTTGGGCTGTGAAGTACCAAAGTCGTTACAAATGTTAGTGGTATAGATCCCTTGCTAAGGCTGAATCGAATAAAAGGATAGTTCCACGACTGGTAGGCCCGGTGTCAGGATAATGTGACTGGGTGTGGTATCATGTAAAGGCAGCACTATATGTGCTTCAAGTGGATGCTGTCTCCAGATAACTGATATACTACTGGTGGGATGATAAACCCAATAAAAAAACATTATTCTGTAGAAAAAACGAACAAACAAAAACAAACTTAAAGCTCATGTTTAATATTCAGCTGTATTTAATAATAATTAATAATAGTATTTATTATTATATACAGTATGTTATTGCTTTATGGGAGTGTGATTGTCATCCCTTAATACATGATAATCAAATGCACTCTGATCCTAATAATCTTAAATTTTTACATTAAAATTAAAAAATTAAGAATCTCAGATCAGCCCTTGTATTCCATAAATACCCTTAAATGCAGTTGGCTGTGATTCAATACTTCGCTGAAAAATTTTAATATAAGGTCTTAATGCTTAAGAAAGTTCATTGCATTTTCTTCTTCACTCCCCATTAACCAGCCATTTTTGTGATGATGATTACTATGAATTATGATGTTTTTATTGTCCAAATTATTAATAAATTTGCTTATTCTTCAAATTTCTGGGGAAAAAAATAAGTTGTTTGTATAGGAGATGCAGTCTTTAGAATATAGTTCAAAAACAGAAATTATGATTAATGATCATCATTTTTTAAATTTTAAAGATACTGATAGCTAATCACTTAATTTGCAGTTATAACAAAATAAGTGAACGGTTTTCATAATTAAAAAAAACAGAACGTAAGTAGAAGAAAAAAATGTCGTAGGAAACCGGACCTGGTAGTGCAATCAGTAGAGCATTGGCTCCAGGTACAGGAGGCCCCTGGTTCGATTCCGAGCCGCAAGATACCAAAGTCATTAAAAATGGAAATGGTATAGCTCCCTAACTAACACTCAAGCAAATATAAGGTTAGTTCCGTGACTGGTTGGCCCAGTGTCAAGATAATGTAACTGGGTGTGGTGTTATGCCAGGTGTTCACGGCATGCTATACACCTTGAAACGCGGCACTATATCTACTTCAAGTGAACACCATCTCCAGATGTGGGTGGGATGATAAACCCAATAAACATTATGTTGTAGGACTTTACTACTTATTTTATTGTTGTTGTTGTTTCAGTTATGAGCCAGAGTTGCATCCAGGTGTAACATATAAAATAAAAGAACCCAAAGCTACCTTGAAAATCTTTTCAACTGGTAGTATAACAGTCACAGGTAAGGAGGAAATATTATGTTCTCAATCAAGGTTAATCTACTAGAGTGCTTCTGTCCCATTGATTGTATGCTGTATGATCCCAACCCCAACAGATATAACAATAATTAGGGCTGAAAAACTTATATCAAGAAATGGTATGTTATGAAAGTACATTGCACCTGAAAGATGTGAGTGGTTTAATTGAGCATTCATGTTTACCAGTAAACACTTAATTGATTATTAATTGGATATTTTTTAGAATTGCCAATTTAAAATATTTAAATATGTTGCTTTTACTTTGTTAAATTATAAAAGATACCGTATATTGTCTTTATTCAGATACACTCTCCGTGGATCCAGTTGTGTTTATTTTAGTGTACTTCTCCAAAGGGGAGCATGTAGTTGCCTCTTGGTCAGTCCTTTGGCTGTCCCACAATCCCTCCGTCTTTGTCAGAGCTTATCACCAAAACTGTTTTGACGTATTTAATTTAGACTTGGAGGTAAGATACATATTGATGATGTGGCTTCCCTCGCTCAGGTCTAAGGGGACAGCATTTCCCCCGACTCGTCGGTGTCAGTATAATGGACCGGCCAGGTTCAGTCCCAGGGCACCTCATAAGTGTCCCTGTGCTATAATGATAGAAATGTCGCTGCACAGTATCGGCAAAAATCCCGGCTAATCCCATCCCAATCCCACATCTTGATGAGTAATAGAAATGTCGCTGCAAAAATGCCAGCAAATCCCATCCCCATCCCATCTTGATGAGTAGAACTGCAAGTCTCAAGAACTGTAACACTGCCTACATTAATTATTTTAGTTATCCCCTTCAGAGTCTTCAACAAAACCTGGTGGACTGTAACTAAGTCCATCAACATGTATGTTGGTTCTTTAAATTTTATGAGTTAAATTGACTGACAGCCCTCCAGAATTCTCGGCCACATCATTTAAAAGATTCTGAATTATTTTGTAACCATATATACTAAACTAAACAACACTTAACATTCTTTTACTGTATCCAACCACTCGTAACACCTCAGTTAGCTGACCAACCTTTTGTGTCAAATATGCAAAAATCATAACTGGTCCAGTAAATTTTCTTTCATGGATACTGCCTTTACGGTTTTCTGGACGGCAACTCATGAAAGGCTTGACAGATTTAAACATTTTTCGGTACACAGGTTTAACGATTTTGATTTTTTTCGATTTTGGGGCTGGTGAGATTAATGTCAAGGTCACTGTCACTAAAGGTGGGAAAATGGTTTCAGGACGATAACTCATGAAAGGCTTCACAGATTTCAACAATTTTTGGTACCCATATGTAACAAGATACAGGTCAAGTCGACATTGGAGCTGGTGTGGGGTTATTGTCAAGGTCACTGTCACTAAAAATAGAAAAAACTTTTCAGGTCAATTTAGTTAGTAATGAGATATTGTGATGAAATTTGCTGCATAGAAATCTGATAATAAAATGACACTTGAGATTGAAAGCGGTGCAAATGGGTTCAAGGTCAATTTTACTAAAAATGGAAACACTGTTTCTGCTTAACAACTAGAGTTAGGAATGAGGTATTGTGATTAACCTTGCAGTATAGGTAGCTTCTGTGAAGATGACGCTCGGGATTGAAAATGGGTCTGGCTGGATCAAGGTCACTGTTCTCTGATACTTAAAACAGAAAAACAGTTTTCAGATAATTCCTCATGAAAGTTTTCACAGATTTGATAATTATTTGGTACACAGCCATAACTTTACAATGTACAGATCACATTTGGCTTTAGGGTCATTTGGGTAAGGTCACCTTCACTAAAAATAGAGAGATAAAAAATCCAATGAGGTATTATTGAGAAACTTGCTGTATAGGCAGTTTCTGAGAATTTGGTGCTTGGGATTGAAAATGGGGCAGGTGGAGTCACAGTCAAGGTAACATGTGTGTATGTTTCTTGTGTTACCTGATTTCATTGATTCTGAGCTTGTGGGGGTATTAATCAACTTTAGTGATAGTTCTAGTTGGTTTTTTCTAGCAAAATAACTTCTGAAAACATTTGGATGTATTTGTTTTTAATCACAATATATAACTATCTGGTGATGGGTAATGTGCAACAAGAACCCTGCGTATGTTAGTTTTTGTGTCGCCTCCCTCTGTAATTGTAGACTTGCAACAATGTGGTTTCTTGCAGTGACTACATTTCCTACTTATAATAAAGGATATTAAACATGTGACTGTTGCATTGAACAATAATCAGAAAAAATGCACAAAATGCTTACATTGAAGGTCACCTGCCAACATTTTTTCATCATTTTTTTTCTTTTTTCAGCACCAAGAGTGGCAAACGTCCAGTCTGCTATTGAGTACATATATCCACTTGTGTCCGATTTCAATGCTGGTCCAGCACCAGTTAAAGTTGACAATTCTGTAAAAAAGGTCCAACAAATAGTGCACAAACAACGGGCGGCACCTCAAGTTCACGTCCCAGATGACTATGACACTGATTTTGACAGTGAGGAAGAAGATATTGAGGGTTTTAGTGATGAAAGCCAAGACTGAGATAACATTGTGATAGTTCGAGTCCATACACTGTTGTACATCCTTGGAATGTATGTAGGAGAGATGGTATTAAAAAATGTGACTCCATTGGAATACATCCTCAGAATGCATGATGTTTTGAAATATTGACTTCATTAGTGTGCATTCTTTGAATGCATGATCAGGAAAGATGATTAAAGATTGTGAATTTATTGTTCTACATCCTCAAAATGTATGTAGGAAAGATGATTCAAGATGGACTCCACTGGTCTAGTCCCTCTTTATGCTGTAGAATGGATGATTTTGAACTTGTGACTTCGGTTGTGTACATTCTAAAAATGAGTAAAAAAAATGATTTTCAAAGTATTACTTCTTTAGTATACACGTTTTAGAATGCTTGTAGGAGAAATGAATTCTGATTATGACTTCATATATGTACATCCTGGGAATGCATTGAGAGTGCTGCTTCATAAATGTACATGTTTGGAAGGCTTGTAGAAAAGATGGTTCAAGATTGTGACTTCATTAGTGTTCATCCTTGAACTCATATGCACGTGGTAAAGATGCTTTGGGAGAGTGACAACCTTAGGACAGGTACACATACTCAGCATGCATGCATGAAGAATAATTTAAGATAGTGAGTTCATTGTTGTACGTCATGGTAACAGAATGCACTTGTCAAAGATAGTTTAAGTTTTTCTAATTATTTGTATGTGTTTGGAATGCTTGTAGGAAATATGAGTTGAGACTGTGTCTAAGTTGCTTTAGTTTAATCTTGAGGATGCTTATAACTTTATTGGTGTACATCATCGAACTGTATGTAGAGAAAGTTTCAAGTTGTTAAATGATTTGGACTACATCTTTGTATGCCTGTATGAAAGACAATTTTTTTATCACACCCAGTATACATATCTTAATGTAGGATTTTAATATAGGAAAGATGGAAAATCATGTACGCTTTTGGAGGAAATTGTCTCAGTTTAGGCATTTCTTTTGATCTTTTAAAAACTTAAAAAAAGTTCTTTTGAAAAATAGAAACTAGTGTTTTTTTATTACTGGAAACCATAAAAAAAAGATGGTAAAAAGCTGCTGATTCATTTGTTTTGTTATTGTAAGAGTTAATATTAATTTATTTATCTAAGTCAATGCTGATACTTTTTTTTAGTAATTAGCAGGTACAGTTATATCATCGTTCATTAAAGTTTATCAGTAAAATTCACTTTCATTATAAAAATTATGCAAGATCTGTGTCATAAATGAAAGCTTTTAGACCAAGCTTATTTCATATCCATTGATTTTTGACAGTTTTGTAACTATGAACTTTTTCCAGCAGAACAATTTCTACTCTGTATTCTATAGGCTTGATATGCTGGGGTATGAATGTTAAATAGGGATGTCAACCAGTACCTGACAACAGGAGTATTTGATCAAATGCTGATACTCGAGTAATAAAATCACTAATTGAGTACTCAGAAGGGAAAAGACCTTCATTTCAGTTCAAAATAAAATGCATATCTAATAGAGTTAAATGCCGACACAAATTTTAAGACTGGTGTGTTTCTGACTAAATCTCCAATTTACTCATCCCCTTCATCACCTTATCTACATAATCCCAATGCGCTTACTAGTACAACTGAGGCGCCACAAATGATTCATGGGGGGTTGGTTAAAGAGGCCTAAAGATGTAGCAGATTTGATACATCTGTATTAGAAGCATTTTTTCACCTTAACCAAAGTATACAAACCTTGCTTTTTTTTAATTTCTATTATTTACATCTAGTTTTTTTTTACATTGAAATATACTCTTGTTTTATTGTCTTTAAATTTCAACATGTTTAATATAAAAACATTCACTTCAAATGGATTTCAGGACAACTTTGTACAAATATTAAGTGTCCTGAATTGCAAACTGGCATTGGAAGTACTTTCACATATCAAAAGAAACAAATCACCCTCATATATTTTTGGTGTTTACATTATTACAATTCTTTTAGAAGTGGGGGTGGGGGGAATGACATCACCTGTTTGTTTTTGAACATTCTACATTTTTTCGTTGTAAATATTTAATTTATTTGTTCCCAACTTTTATGGTTATTTTCTAAGTCTTTTTTGCCTGTTTGTCTGATTTTTAAACACAGTCCTATTCTGGTATAGACATGGGCATCATTGTTTTTGTACAGATCTTACAGTAGGAAATGACATCTAAAAATAAACACAGTCTGAACTTTGCAAAATATTTAAACTTAAATGACATACATTAAGCTGAAAGACAAGACACTCATATAAATTGAAAAGTAAAATAGTAGTAAAACATGGCCAGTCAAAGAAACATTGTGAAAATAACCCAGCACTTGATTGAAAAATTTGCTGAGTACTTAAGTACTGATTTGCTGAGTACTTAAGTACTGATTTTAGTACTCATTGACATCCTATATTGTAACCTATCACATTTCCAAAAGGCGGATCGGGAAGTCGCTGGTTCAAACCCCTGCAGGGTTAAACCAAAGACTTGATAGTTGTTAGTAGTGGCTTCCCTCCTAACGCTCTGGACTAAGGGGACAACATTACGACTGACTCGTTGGTGTCAGTATAATGAACCGGCCGGGTTCAGTCCCTGGGCACCTCATAAGTGCCCCTGTGCTACAATGATAGAAATTTTGCTGCACAGTATTGGCAAAAAATGCCTTCTATTCCCATTTCAGTAAAAAATTTATTAAGGCCAGTTACATTTTTTACTGAAGTAATCTGTATACTTTTTTATTTTTATTTTACAATTTTCTCAATGTCACATTTGTCGAAGCCATTTATGTTTGTCTGTTTTTGTTAGCAAGAAGCTATGTTTAATCTGCAGTTCATGGTTTTTCATTTACAAACATATTTTTTATATAAAATAATTTACTTTTTGTCCATTGTTTTATGAACATTGTGCTATCATTAATAATACCTGACATGAAAATGATTTAATGCTGCTACAATTAGAGAATGCAAAAGTTACAGATAGTTGCAGAGCTGTCATTGTTGGAACCAATACTTACTTAGGGCAGCCTTGACTACAATCTCAATGACAATGATCGGTTCAGAACCTGTATGTTTATGTAGTAGTACTTGTAGGGGAGTGCACAGGGCTTATTTGAACAATTGCAATCTGTAAGTGGCAAATGAAGCATAGGTAAATCCTAATTTTTTCATTTACAAATAAATTCTTGCAGAAGAATTTAAGGCTGAAATGAGTAAACTTGATGTGTTTTGTTTTGTTTGTAATAAAATTGCAGTTGTATACACAGTGGCTTCTGTTCTACACATATTGCACAAGATAATTTGTCCTTTGAGAAACTTAATTAAAATATTAAGTATTAATGTTTATAATCAACGAGGTTTTCTATTTAGCAAGCTGACTTTTGTCAATGAACAATTTTTTTTTATTTTAAACGAGCCCAGGCAGTCAGCTACATTATTCAGGCTTCTGAACATTCTGAATTATGTTCCTTATTCTACTACAGATAAACTGTTGTTTGCAGCTGTAAGTACATTGTTGGTGCCAGCAAGGTTGTCTGACTCATGTTAGGATAATTAAGCTTCAATAACTTGGAATTGTCTTGTCTTGAATTGGGTTAAACTCAGAACTGAACATTTAGGAGAAAAATTCAACATTATTTTGTTTGCTTCAGTTTAACAAAAAACTGGGTGGGCAGAAAGTAGCCAGGAATAAAATAGTTCATGCCCTGGGAAAAACCCCACTAATATCTGTGTTTTGTTGTTGTTGTTAAAAAAAAGAAATATCACATTATTTGTATTTGTTCACTTTTCTCCGTTTCATGATTTTGTTTTGATTGTAACGTTTCATAACAGGATTCACAGTATGTGTTATAATTGGTTTTCAAAAGTGACATGACAGTTACCATTATTAGTATAATGAGTAAACATACATTTTTGTCTATATATCTCAGTTTAAAAGTGTGTTTTTATATACTAGGTGCCGTTTGTATGTTGTCTGTGCTGCTTTTTTTTTTTTGTAACAAAATGCGATCTTTAGTCCCAGTATGATTTTAATGTGCTAACTTTACCATTTATATACATACAGTCATTTCATGATAACATTCATATATTTTCATATTTTTTTTTTCTCTTTTGAACTTGGTTCAAAGTTGTATACATGCATATTGCACAAATGCATGGGTAATGATTGTTGCAGTTTAATTGGATATTGTTAAGAACATTTCCATTGTACTATGTAATTTTTGGGGGAAGGAAAATTGCACTTCTTTTCTAATTCAGTTGTATTCAAAACATGTTTTGTATATTAAAATAAAAAGTTATTATGGAGGAAAAAGTGTTGTTATTTGTGAAGTTCCATTGTCAAATAAGTACCATACAAAAGGATCAGGATGACCCTATATCACTCCCCTGAGTGCCATTTAGCTTAAATTAGCAAGAAAAATCAGCATTGTTAGAACAGACCAGAATACAGTCGAACTTTGGTTATTCAAACTCGGGTTGTCCAATGCCGAGGCATTATTCGAAAGCCATTTGTTGTGTATTAATCAAAGTTTTGGCATTATTCAAAGTCAATTTTGATCCTCAATGTACAGTTTTAATGCTTTCTTCACATTTATTATTCAAAGCCTGATTGTGTCACTGGTTGGCCATTATCAACTGTCAAACTGCACAGATATTACTCAAATAACGTTTGGCCTTGTTAATTGGTGGGTTGAAGTAGTTAATTGGATAGGACGTGCTAATTTGTTTGACAATCTGTTATGTTGTATCATATATTAATGTGTTGCGATCCAATGAAAGATTGGCTCCGATTTGCTTTCTCTACCAGCGGGATTGCAAACTCAGGGTTGGTAGGTATAAATGCTGAGTGATAATTATCACTGTCATCATCAGCTCAACTAAGAAGTGGCAATCAATAGCGGGTGAAATTTTAGCTGAGCAGTCTTTAAAAGGACAGGCTTCATAATTTTAGAATGTATTTCTCCTAAATTGCTTTATTGTCTTTTATTCATTATATGCTGTTATACTATGTAATTGGTACCATTATATACAATATGCTGCATTTTGTTGAAACATGTTGCTTTTTACATATATACATTTTTATGTGCTATTATTTTGGAACAAGAGAGCCATGATGGCCCTTAATCGCTCACCTTATGACACAGGCTTTTAATAGGCTCAATTCTGGCATCAAGTAATAAAGAGTTATTTACTTAGAAATCTTTGGCGAAGATTGAACCACTGGGATACCATTTTCTAGAATAATACCAAGTACCCTACTGAATCCACATGACCCACTTCAAAACATATGTAAGATTTCATACTGGCAAACATTCTGGCCAAGCTTGATGAAGATTGGGCCAACAATGTAGCCTCTAAGTGTGTTCACAAGCTTTTTCTCAAATGTGACCAAGTGACCTACTTTTTGACCCCACGTGACCCAAAAACGAACTCATCCAAGATTTAATGCAGACAAACCTTTTGACCAAGTTTGATGAAAATTCGCCAGCATGTTTGACAGAATGAAATCTTACATATGTTTTAAAGTGGGTCATGTGGATTTAGTAGGTTACTTGGTAAAATTCTAGAAAATGTTATCAACTCAGTGGCCACACTAATGGTCCAATCTTCATCAAAGATTTCTAAAGTAAATAACTCTTAAAGGCATCTCGAAAGGAATGTGGTATCCCACTGAGCCAGGCCCCGACCTACTGAGACCAGACCTGCTAATTGCTGGTCATCACTGCAGGGAGTCTTTAGCCAACATAGTACTAATCTGTCACAGTAAAACCTCTGATGGGTTAATGCAAAACTAAATTACCTGCTAGTATGGAAGTGAGACAGTAGGCTAGTTTACACAAAGCCATAATCATTAATGTTAGTGATAATGTGGGTTGTTTACTGTAGGATCACTTACATATTCTTTATTGCATTAATTACTAGGTGTCAATTTTGTAACTGCATGATTATGTATTTATTTCATAGTTAAATATTTGATTTTGAAAATACATGAGATACAAGTTATAGTATTCAAAATGACTTAAAATGAGTCTGAAGGACATTATTCTGACAATAAATGACTTTTTAAATTGCTTTTGTTAGATACGTTTCGTTACATTTTACAAATCAAAATAAAATATAACTTAAAATATATATGAGAACTAAAAGAATGAAAGAAAGAAAGAAATAACAAAATGTATAAGAAATAACAAAATCAACCAACAAAGTAAGAAAGAAAACAAATAAAGATTTATATATATATATATTATATATATATATATATATATATATGCGTAATTGGTATATTCATAACTGTTTCCTTTACAAACTGTGAATGACTATGTTCAACCCCCAGACATAGCTTACATTCACTTGGATCTTGAACAATACCTGTGTGACAGACACATCATTACAGACTGTGGCAGCCTGGCTTATCAGAAAACAGATGCCCTCACATGCTGGGTGGGGCAATAAATGGGGGGGGGGGGGGGGGTCACTTATATAAGGGTTTCGAGATGCCTTTAACTACTTCATTTGATTTGAGCCTACTAAAAGCCTGTGTCATCAGGTGAGCGATTAAGGGCCATCATGGTCAGTGGTCTAGTGGTTAAGACTTAGGACTCCGGATCAGAGGGTCCTGGGTTCGAACCCCGAAAATGACCACGTGATGTAAGTCCTTGAGCAAGACTATTTACTGCACATTGCTCCAGGTATTCTGTACCTAAGTACTGATTCTACCCAGGAAGTGGACAGTCGAGAAGGGATTAATATAAGTTAAAAGAACTTGTTTCCCAATTGACTATAAATAAATAGGTTTAAACTAAGGGCCATCATGGCCATCTTGTTTTATTTTAACCACAGATCATTTAAAACTGACATGGTTTAGGTTGAACAATGGGCCTGCCAATGTTAGTACAGCCTTATACAAGACTGAGAATCACTGTAGCTAAAATATTTCAAAACCTGTTGGGATTATTTTCACACCAAAAGTAATTCTGTTATTGGAAGATGGTGTCCACATGGAGTTGATGTAGCACTGCTTTCACGGTGTATAGCATACCGTAACACCTGGCATGATACCACTCCCAGTCACATTATCCTGACACTGGCCCAACCAGTTGTGAAACTACCCTTATATTTGCCAGAGCGTTAGCAAGGGAGCTACACCACTACCATTTTTAACAACTTTTATATGCTGTGGCCGGTGATCAAACCCAAGCCTCCTGTACCTGGAAGTGAGACTACCAATTTGCAACCAGGCCCAGTTAACAGTAACATCACTTTTGTGCCTAACATGTGTCTTATGATTTTATTTGAGAACACACTATTTTAAACCTTGTAATATTTTATTTGTAAATTACAGCCAGGACAAGAAAAACCTAAGCTAAATTGGCATCAAACACTGACCCAGAAATAAATTTATAAAATAATGAAGTCACTGAATATAATATCAATGACATTTTCTACATTTAAAATTTGTCATCAATCTTAACTTAAATCAGTTAACATTTCTAAATACCATTAACAGTGGTTATCCGACAGTTTGGACCAAAAATATGAAACCAAAAATATTTTCATTAAACATTTTAATAAACTAATGTTGCCTGAAAAGATCTCCCAAAATCCTGTTTATTGATGTCCTACACCTGTCTGAAAAGTGTACCAGAACGCCACAATGGTCATTACAAACATGTATTTCCTATTCGAGCCACGCTGCACAGTTGGCTATTTTTAAACTAAGGAAACCATGTGTCCACTTATAGCATATCCACGTCATCTGCTGTGATGTTGATGCCTATTTTTAGCAGAAATCCCAATCACTCTTATAGATTTCAAACGAAAAACATTTTAAGTGTTAACAAGTTTAACTGCCCCAAAATTGAGATACAGTTGAAAATTGTCAAAAGCTTAGATAAAATTATGACGTTTTTCTACAGAAATTGTGCACAAATGTCTCAAATGGAGGTCAGATATTGTTACATTAGATTAAGGCAATCTGTCAGATACCACCTATAATACAATGGTTTGCTATTGTTACTATCCTTAACTTATGTGAAACATCAATTGTGAGAATAAAGTGTGCTCTGCAAAAAAAAAAAAAGAAACAATGGTAGTAACTTGTAATATTTTATTCATTTGTAACTTTTATTATATCTATTATACATTTGGAAATGCATATATTACTAAAAAATAAGACGAAAATGTTAATTAAAATGTGTTGGAGTTTTTTTTAATTAAAAAAAGAGGATTGAAAACAGATTACAGAGTATTTTGAGTATATAAAAAATATTGGAACATTGACTCAGGTCACAAAGCCAAGGTTTATTGTCTTCCATACATTATCTTAATATATTTCAATCTTGCTCAACTTGTGTTTGATTCACGTTCAATGAATCTTTGTCAGTCATGTTTCGACACGACACAATCTGTGATAAAATCCTACGTAATGAAAGTATGGCCTGGCCACTCCAGGTTTTAAGGATGGAATCAGTGATACAAGTCTATGGATTACAAAAGCTGCATTAAATGCAATCAGTCCTCTGGTCTCTCGGGCGGCACTCCACAAGGCTGAATCATCCTCTCCAGGAGATTGAACCTTACACGGGCCTTGGTTTCATTCTCAATCACAGAGAAATAGTTGAGCATATCAAAATGTCCAATGTATGAAGAAGAACTGTCCCTGTGCTGGTTTGTCATCCATTCCCATTTGTTTGTGTCAGCATGTCCTGAAATGAAAAAGTCTTTTTTAAGAATCAAGTACACTTTTATTAACTCCTTACTTGCTGGCAACATCTTCAGGTTGAGGTATGTTTATTGTGTGTTTCCTATCTGACAAATGTGAAGAATGAATCAAATAAAGAAACATATTTTGACTCACTCAGAAAACATGCTTTATATTTTATCTTCACATTTTAACTGTGCAGCTCTCTTAAAGGAATTTTTAATCTAGACAAAAGGTTTATTTCATAATGTAAAATTAGGCTGGTGATGAAGATAAAAATGTTGCAAGTTCAAGTTGGATTGGTTTCAGTCATGTGCATCTCATTACATCATCCTTGGTATTATTATAAAACTCTTAGTTAAAATCATCATAAGTTTTTATTTTGTAAAAATACACAAAATGAATAGATAAGGTTTTTTAAGACATCATCTTCTTGTGAGAAAAGTAAAAAAAGATCTTGACAATCAATCGGATGTGATCCAAATTGCAGATGAAAATGAACCTGAAAGCTGCCAGTCTACATTGTGCAAAATTGATGAATCTTGGCTTGAATCAACATGTACTAGTAGTTAAGTTACTAGCGCTGCCTCATTTTCTGATCAGCAACAATCTACATGTAATACTGCATCAGTTACTGACTCCCCAATAGATAGTTTCCACATTAGTGAAGATCACTTATCTTGGCAGCCATCTTTGATGGCAACTTCAAGGGATTTTCAGATGAATTGTATAAAAGCATACATTTTATTTTCTTGTAATTTCTTCATTTGTTTTCCAAAAATTAAAAGCTATACACCATTGGAAAGCTCTTGAAATTTATATTTTTTTAATGCAATATTTTTATAATTTAAAAATTGCACAAAGAATTAGTACACAGAAATAAATAAAATTGGCTTATCCTTAAACAAAATGAACAGTGTATCTTTTCATTGTATTTTTGTTAACCTTTTAAACTATCTGAATAGAGTTTTGATATTTAAAATACTTCATAAAAGATGTTACATTTGAAATAAAATTCAGTAAAACAGACTGAAAAATAAACAAAGTGATGAGTTTAATACAGCATATAACATATTTTAAGATTTCAGCCTGCATTAGCTTCTGCCTTCAACGGCTGACCGGACATCTTGCGCCAAACTAACTCACACCAGGTAAAAGTCGCCCCAATATTAGACACCTTATATATATATATACGTTCGATTATAATATTCATTGAATTAAGATAAATGACTAAACAACCATATTCTAAGGCCTTATTCTATGTCCAGAAACTTTTAAAGTCTTGATATTTATAGATAAATTGAAAAAAATATGATGAGCAAGTTTTGCTACTTTCGCTTTCGTTAAACAGTAATATGTCCATTCTATACATAGCGTGTGACGTCACTACATTAAAGTCTGGACCGTTTACAAAATTAAGTTCAAAATGTTTGCATGAAACATATTTTAACTATTAGAATGTATAAAAAATACCAAAATAATCTGTTGTATACCTCTTCGTACTTGTTTTGTTCATTTTAGCAATCACTTCCGTATTCATAACAGCCATGTTGAAGAACTACTTTACGCACAATACACCGAGTGCATTCACACAGGTCATTTTGACCGTGTTTGACGCAACGATGCCGCTTATACATAGTATTCTTGAAGCGAGTTGTCCAATATTGGGACGACTTTTACCTTGCGCAAGTTGGTTTTGGGGCGTGTTGTCTCACATTCAAATATGGCTGCCTTAACCTGTCTTATCAGTGCCTATGACATCACATGGAAACTATCTTTAGTATAATAACCGAAAGTTCCAAATCAAAAGAAATAAAAACCATAAATTTTATGAATCATGTTATACTTGGCTATATTATAGTTCTTCCAAAAAGAACCTGTCCAATTTTTCAGAAAAAAAACAACAATCTTGTCCTATACATTGTTAAAAAAACATGGTCCAATTCCACTGGTTTGTGTCAAATAAATTTTACAAGTAAAATGAACTGATGCAGTACAATTTGATAGCTTGGTCAAGCCTGGCGGATTGACGAGCAAGTAGTTGAGTAGTTGTTTTTGAAGTTTACTCTAGAAACTGGTCTTTTGCTTTAAATTTAAGGTAAATTTAAGGTAAAATTAAGTTTTTAATGTTTAAATTTTTACATTCTTTAACCGATAGATAGGCTATGTACATCAGTGGAACACAATGCTTTAACATTAAGAGG
Organism: Sinonovacula constricta; assembly: GCA_007844125.1. Classification (NCBI taxonomy): domain Eukaryota; kingdom Metazoa; phylum Mollusca; class Bivalvia; order Cardiida; family Solecurtidae; genus Sinonovacula; species Sinonovacula constricta. The sequence goes on from CM017562.1 coordinate 29,025,506, forward strand.
GAATATCAAAAATAAATTAACCCAAGAAAACGCTTTTCCATAAAGAGACACTTTCCAAATGTGTAAATCGCGAAAACACCTTACACCACATTGGGGACGCTTAATAACTCTGAAACTTACCCGTGCCGATGTATTTCGACTGAAGATGCTCAAGCTGGCTGTGAATGTTGTATCTATCACCCATGTTTGCTGTAATCTACTTTAAGTCAGTAGATTTCTATCGTTAAATTAAATCAATTGTCCTCTCAGTTTCATCGGTTTTGTCGTTATGTACGTTCACTAACGATTGGAATAGGTTCTTAATATTCTACAGTTCTTAAGTGTAATCGAGTCTCCATTTCTTCTATATGACAATTAGTTACAGTTAAATAATAGTGATATAGTCGTTTCTCAAGCTCGGGAACAAACTATATCCAAAGAAAACCATTTAATTGTATACAGTAAATTTATTCAGGACTTAATGGATGTTTTTAAAATGCTTAAGGCGACTTATATGCTTATTGGGTCGAGTTGTTTGTATTTCACTTATTTTGTTTCACTTATTTACCATATATTACACAAATCATCATAATAAACTATTATTTTATCTTAGTCAAGCACTTTGTCCTGTGACAGATTTTGATAAGGATGAGTGGGTAAAAAAAAGAAAAGAATGATAGGTTCAGATGTAGTGGTAGTCATCATCAGCAGCAGCAATGTCAGCAACACTTACACCATCATCCTCAACATAATCATGTACCTACATATTTATCAGTACCAGTCCAGTATCACATTAACCATCACTACCAGCAGCAGCATCTCTGGTACTATTGTCATATTTATAACAAAAATATATATTGTACATTGATTTTTGCCAATGTATTACAAGGTCATTTTTTTTTTTTTTTTGTTACTTTACACAAACACAATTATGTATTATCAACCTTATATTGGCGATTGCGCTTCTAGGTAGAGTACAAATAAGTAAGGTTGAAGACTGTTTAAAAAAAAAAATGAAGCCAAATAAAAGGTAAAATTCCACATACTGTTTTGGTTTAGTGTGGAATCAAACATCCAACAAACAATCTTTCAATATCCTAAAGATGGCATATTCACTTAAAGGAGGTATCTAACAGTTTGGACCAAAATTTGATTACACAAGCAATCAAATACATTATTGTTACCAGAAAAGATCTTCCAAATGTTGTTTGTTGATGCCCTACATCTGTCAAAATTGAAGCAAAACACTACTCCAAACACCATTACAAACATGTATTTCCTATCCGAGTTGCTCAGTTAGCTATTTTTAAACTGCAAACACCTCATGACCACTTACTTTTGAGATCACATTTTATCGATATCAGTACTGTCGCAGTAATGTCGATATCTATTTCTAGCAGAAATCCCAATTGTGCTTATATATAGATTTGAAAAGAATGAACATTTAGATCAATGCAATTCATGATTTCTACAGTCTAACAATAGATATTTTAAAGTAGTTTAGACCAAAATACAAGCTTATGAATAAGTAATGCCCAAATACACCACAACAAGAAAAAGGTATTGTTACATGCGCATGTATTTATTCTATGCAAACTGTTTACACCACAACAAAAAAAAAGATATGGTTACATGTCCATGTATTTATCATATGCAAACTGCTGGAGATCACCATTAAGCACACAAAAATGCTTACAGATACATTGTTTTATCTTCTCTATAATTGTTTGAAATAGTATATGATTACAAAAAAAAAATAATTATAAAACATAATTAGGCAATAAATTTAGGAGCTTTAAATATGCCTTACAGTCAAAATGGATAAAAATGACAAATATGTGATCAAAACATATAAATTTTTTTAATTTTGGATAACCTGAACCTTGTACCTCTTGTGTAGCAATCCACCATTGTCCTGATCAATCTTCTTTTTGTTTTGAATAGTTTTTTACCAATTTCAGTGTTTCATGGAAGTTTGTATGGCTTTAAGAAGCATGGTAATGACTAGATAACCGACATTTACCACAGCCAAAGGCCAGTGCTCTACCTACCCTGCTCCATCCCTACCGAAGGCCAGTGCTCTACCTACCCTGCTCCATCCCTACCGAAGGCCAGTGGTCTACCTGCCCTGCTCCTTCCCTATCGAAGACCAGTGCTCTATCTATCCTGCTCCTACCCTACCGAAGGCCAGTGCTCTACCTATCCTGCTCCTTCCCTACTGAAGGCCAGTGCTCTACCTACCCTGCTCCTTCCCTACCAAAGGCCAGTGCTCTACCTATCCTGCTCCTTCCCTACAGAGGGCCAGTGCTCTACCTATCCTGCTCCTTCCCTACAGAAGGCCAGTGCTCTATCTATCCTGCTCCTTCCCTACAAAAGGCCAGTTCTCTACCTATCCTGCTCCTTCCCTACCGAAGGCCTGTGCTCTACCTACCCTGCTCCTTCCCTACAGAAGGTCAATGCTCTACCTATCCTGCTCCTTCCCTACCGAAGTCCAGTGCTCTACCTATCCTGCTCCTTCCCTACAGAAGGCCATTGCTCTACCTATCCTGCTCCTTCCCTACAGAAGGCCAGTGCTCTACCTATCCTGCTCCTTCCCTACCGAAGGCCTGTGCTCTACCTACCCTGCTCCTTTCCTACAGGCCAGTGCTCTACCTATCCTGCTCCTTTTCCTACCGAAGGCCAGTGCTCTACCTACCCTGCTCCTTCCCTACAGGCCAGTGCTCTACCTATCCTGCTCCTTTTCCTACCGAAGGCCTGTGCTCTACCTACCCTGCTCCTTCCCTACAGAAGGCCAGTGCTCTACCTACCCTGCTCCTTCCCTCCTGTAGGCCAGTACTCTACCTACCCTGCTCCTTCCCTACAGAAGGCCAGTACTCTACCTATCCTGCTCCTTCTCTACAGAAGGCCAGTGCTCTACCTACCCTGCTCCTTCCCTACTGAAGGCCAGTGCTCTACAACCCTGCTCCTTTCTTACCAAAGGCCAGTACTCTACCTACCTTGCTCCTTTCATATTGAAGGCCAGTGCTTTACCTACCCTGCTCATTCCATATTCAAGGCCAGTGCTCTACCTATCCTGCTCCTTCCCTACCGAAGGCCAGTGCTCTACCTACCCAGCTCCATCCCTACCGAAGGCCAGTGGTCTACCTACCCTGCTCCATCCCTACCGAAGGCCAGTGCTCTACCTACCCAGCTCCATCCCTACCGAAGGCCAGTGCTCTACCTACCCTGCTCCATCCCTACCGAAGGCCAGTGCTCTACCTTCCCTGCTCCTTCCCTACTGAAGGCCAGTGCTCTACAACCCTGCTCATTTCTTACCAAATGCCAGTACTCTACCTACCTTGCTCCTTTCATATTGAAGGCCAGTGCTTTACCTACCCTGCTCATTCCATATCGAAGGCCAGTGCTCTACCTATCCTGCTTCTTCCCTACCGAAGGCCAGTGCTCTACCTACCCAGCTCCATCCCTACCGAAGGCCAGTGCTCTACCTATCCTGCTCCTTCCCTATCGAAGGCCAGTGCTTTACCTACCCTGCCCCTTCCCTACAGAAGGCCAGTGCTCTACCTATCCTGCTCCTTCCCTACCGAAGGCCAGTGCTCTACCTGCCCTGCTCCTTCCCTATCGAAGGCAAGTGCTCTACCTTCCCTGCTCCTTCCCTACTGAAGGCCAGTGCTCTACCTGTCCTGCTCCTTCCCTACCGAAGGCCAGTGCTCTACCTGCCCTGCTCCTTCCCTATCGAAGGACAGTGCTCTACCTTCCCTGCTTATTCCCTACTGAAGGCCAGTGCTCTACCTTCCCTGCTCCTTCCCTACTGAAGGTCAGTGCTCTACCTGCCCTGCTTATTCCATATCGAAGGTCAGTGCTCTACCTTCCCTGTTCCTTCCCTACCGAAGGCCAGTGCTCTACCTATCCTGTGACATTCCTACCCATGGTCTGTGCTCTACCTACCCTGCACCATCCCTACTTAATGCCAGTGCTCTACCTACTGTAATACAAGGGCTAGTAAAGAAAATTTAAATTATTATAGTTACTAAAAGGATAACAGATATGATTTAAACATCAAATATTTCAATAAATTTGAAACAGTTAATTCTTAAAATTGATAAAGCAGCTTGGTAATAGTTTAGACACTTTTAACAATCTGCACGTTTCATATTTTTTTATACTATTGTATCACTTTCAAGACCTTTTTTAACTTTTTTTAAACTTTTAACATTAACAGTATGACTGTAACACAAGATGTATATTCCCAAATATGGAGTTTGAAGATAAACTGTGTTATTAGGCTTAAACAGCTAAAAATAGTTATGTTTTAGTTAATGTTTTTTATTCCCCACCCCATGCCCCTTAAGACAACACAATCTTTTGAACGACAGCATGTCCCCATATAATTTGTTGTACAGAGGTAATATTTTAATTCATTTATTTTAGAAATTAAGCCCAGTGACACAAATATAACAATGCCAAGCAATTTTACTGTAGGAAGACCCCAAACAATGTCCGGTATGATCACCAATGCAGCGCTATTCAGCTGAAAGATCATCTCGCATTACGTTCTTTGCCTGAGTAGACGGCTCCTAACTGAAGCTTGCTGATCTAGATTGTTTTTTGTTACATCACACTCAATTGGGACTGGAACCGACCCAGTGAGAAGCAGAGAAGTTAGAGCATCCATGGGCACTCACAAAACCTTTATCCATTTTTCATTATGGAAAAAAGGAAATAAAACTTTGCAAGTTTCCGAGCTAACCTGCAGTGCGCCGGTGGTTCTACCCAGACATGTCTGGGGGGTCTTCCTTCATTATTCATTAGCTAGATTTTGCCAATATGACAATAACTGTGTCAGTGTGATGACAAAAAACAAACAAACTTGGCAATCTGTGACCAAGTTATTTAACAGAGGAACGTGAGACTGACAAATTGTTTAACATTTAAAAAACAAGACAAGTGAATGCTTTGAAAATATTGAATTTATTGATATCAGCAAGCAGTCAACACATTCATTAATAAAAATGTCATTTAAATATACAAAATTGTTTTTCTGTTGTTTTTTTTATGATAATAATGTAACAGATAAGAAACCTACTGACATAGTTTCTCATAATTAACATAGAAATGACATCAAATATCATTCAATATATATCACAGACATAATATGCCATACTTTAAGAAGTTAAAAATGATTTAACACCAGTGGTTGTAGTTTTTTGTATTAATGGTATAGTCATTATTTCACATTTTACTAAAAGCAATAAACAAAAATATGATAAACTTTAGATGTAATAGCAATAACAATATTTACAGTTGTACTATTTCTGTGATTTCAACAAGCATTGGCTTTCATAATTAAGAATAATTCATTTTGTTGATTTCACCTCTCACACTTTTATCACTTACCCATGGTATATCCATATATCCCCCCAAACCAACCCTCCAAAAAACAACAAAAACAACACAACTAAATAAACATCCTAATACATTTCATTTATTCCTCCAGAGTTTCCTTGTGTTGTTGTTTTAATTGTATCAAAACACTTTTTTCTGCATAATTAAGAGATTAAAAACCATGATGGTTTGGCCCTGTCTCTAAGTTGTAGTGACATGATGAAAACAAAACGTCAAAGTCTGGGAACGATCATTCCACTCTCTCCACCACTGAAATAAGAAAAACATTTATTTTATCAAGTGTTGATATTTGTTCCTCTAAAAAAATCTATTAGTAAGTAAATTGTATCAGCTGTTGTAAAGTTTTGAATTGTTCCTTGGGACATTACTCTGTTATTCTCTCCACCATTGAGAAAAGATGAAAATATTTTTAAAAAGGTTTGAAGTAAGATAGTCCATTTAAAGTAAAAACACTTAGGTTTAACTAAACTTAAGACTTATTTTTGGGATCATTCATCCCACCATTGAATATGATGAAATTTTTTGTATAAAGATTTTTTTTTTAATCGCTAGATCATGTTTAGCATTAATGAAAAAGAAATGTAATCTTTTGTATATTCAAATTGCGAGTCGAACCTAGTCTACTTAAAGAAATATGTATGGTTAGCCTAAAATAATCCATAAACACGAGGAGACAGCAGCATAAACGTAAGAAAAAATTTGATTTCATAATTCTTATAACACTTCAACAAAATTAAAGTTTTAAGTTAAAAGCAACTTTGTAGCGTTGATTTTTTTTAATATTATGTATTACACTAGTAAATCATATTCTAATCTGTGCTGAAATGGCACAACTTTGTATCAATGATTGTTTATTATTCACCTTGTATCTTTGGCTTGAGGCCTATATTTGCAATAAAAATGTTGCGTTGAGTTGAGAACCATAAGAGCTATTCAGATTCTCAACAGAGTGAAAAGCCAATAATGTAAACCTGTAAACACCTGGCATGATACCACACCCAGTCACACTATCCTGACAACGGGCCAACCAGGCGTGGAACTACCCTTATATTTACTTGAGCGTTAGCAAGGGAGCTATACCACTACCATTTTTACGACTGATATGTCACAGCCCAGGATCAAACCCACAAAATCCCAGACCTGGAGCCGACGTTCTACCAATTGCGCTACCAGGTCTGGTATTTTCTGACAGCTGTGATAAATTTTGGATGAGACCTCATCTTCAAAGAACCGCCGAGACAAAGCATAGATTTACATATGTTCTCAGAAGGGATTAAGATTCAAATCAGAGTCGACTTTTAAGCTCAGTGGTAACTGTGTGGGCTTCTCACTTGGTCGGCTTGGATTTGGATCCTGCATGGTGCAGAGAGTAATTTCAAAATATGCTTTGTTACAGCTGTCATTTGTAAGATAAGGGTGCCTTGGTAGACCTATCTTAGAAATTCTTGTATTTTGCATTGATTTGATTAGTGATACCATGTTCTAATAACCTAATAACCTCACTATAACATAACCAAGAATATAACTTAGTTTTCTGACATTTGTTCATGTTAATGTATAATGCCTCAACTACTACTAAAACACTACCAATTTGTGGAAGTATGTAAACTTTAAGCCTTAGGCAAAGTGTTCAATGTATACATATATACATATATATAGAGGTTTCATTCATAATATTACCAATTATCATAAATCTCAACAAATCCATACATATAAAACTCATTTTTTAGACAAACGAGTTCCCAGATAAATATTAAGGCTGAAACACCTCTACACTGCAGGCCTGCAGGAAAACCTTTTCAGATTGCATTTTGCCCTGACTGGGATTTGAACCCATCTTAAGTGAAGGTGCTAAAGTGCTATAATTTGGCTTATGCCAAAGGGCCATCCACAGGCCCCTTCTTTCTGGAATGGGATGGGATTTACCGGCAATTTTGCTGATACTGTGCAACAACATTTCTATCATTATGGAACAGGGGCACTTATGAGGTGCCCAGGGACTGAGCCCGGCCGGTCCATTATACTGACACTGACGAGTCAGGCATAATGCTGTCCCCTTAGCCCCGATCATTGGGAGGGAAGCCACTACTATCAACTTTAAAGTCTTTGGTTTGACCTGACCGAGAATTGTACCCACGACCTCCCGATCCACAAGCCCACACTCTACCACTTGAGCTACTTCTGGATAAATACATATATATGTATACATGTAAATTGGGTTTTCACAAATGCTTTGCCCCAGGCCTCTTCTTTAATGGCAACATACATGTACTTACATTTTGGGATGTTAAGTTTGTTTGAAACCAAAACATCAGCCTGTACATGGTTCAGATTCAGATAAAGTGTCTCCGGGTTTGACTGAAAAATGATCAATATACAATATCAAGTTACATACAGCTCTTTTTCAGATAAATGGAAAAAATAACGACCATCACTTTTTCTTTGCTTAGTTTTAAATCTGGTTGCATAAACTGAATGACTTGTTCATATTTATTTCATATTTAATAAAAATATAAATTATGATAAAAATGTATTTTTATTATGTGTGTTCTTTGACTAAATATTTATTTTTGGTCAGACATGTCAAACTTTAAAGTTTATACATTTTTTACAAAAAAATACAAATGACCAATTCATGACACGCATCACAAAGCAATGTACTTCCAATAGCATCTTTGCAGTTAATATGAAATAAAAAACACCTTAGTTATACAATTTATGCAACCAGATTTGAAACTAAGCACAAAAATGTAATGGCCATTATTTTTACAGTTTTCTGAAAAAGAGCCATATATTTTAAATAATTGTCTCCATTTGGACTTAAGGGTTTCAATAATGAAAAAATTGAGCAAATTGAGCCGATTAGGTAATTTCCACAAATTATTGGTAGTTAAAAACTCCCAAGAACTTAATTTACCAAGTTTGTACTTATTAGTGTATAACTTGTTATCATCCAATGAATTCTATCAATTCACAGATTATACATACAATTATTCAAATGTATCCTGTATATAAGGATTCTATTGTAAATATAGAGAAAACTATGCAGACTGCCATGAATTTGAATAAGGATCTTAGTTACAGATTCATAAGCATTATCGGCAGAGTTAATGGGGCTGTATAAGCCGAACCTTTCTACTCAATCCAGCTTTAAAGTTCCTACCATGATCTTACAACCTATAAGCATTTGTATTCTACATTTTGATTTGCATGAAGATGTGACACAAATCAAATTGTTGTAAATTATAGGATGGCTGTTTAAGATTTTCAACCTAATTTATTAGTAACTATTTATAATTCAGCAACAGACAGGGGGGAGCCCCTGGCATAGTGGTAGAGTCGCCAACTTGTAACTCTGCTTCACCTCTCACTGCATGGGTTCGAGTCCAGTTCGGGGTGAAGGACTTAATGTGGGAAGGTTTTCCAGCTGACTCGGGGTGGTTCTACCCTGACATTTTTCTGGAGTCTACCTCCACCAAATAGCTGGGCATTGCTATAATGATCATAACTGGTCACTGCGACGTAATCCCAAAACAAAACAAAAACAACCAGCAACACACATTGAATGAAGTTTAGTTTCATTTCTTTGGCATATAGCAGTACCATATAGAATAAGGATTAAAATGTTCTCTCAAACTGATTATTAAATTTAAAAAGAGTACCAGAAAATAATTAATATTCATGAAAAAACCATCTTCTACAAAACTTTAGAATTTAAATATTCTAAGCCTTTCATGTGAATGAATATATATATATACCAATTGCCTTATAAACAATGACATTCAGTTCACAAAAAATGAAAGAATAGACTATTAAAAATTATAAATTATATGTTAATTAATGAATGAATAAATTAATACATGTAGTTGATCCTTACCATGAACAAATCATAGAGGTTATCTTCCATTGCATCTCGCACATGATCATCCACAATGGGAAAGGTCCTGCAGAGGTACTGAAAAAGTACACAAAACATGTGTATGATGTCAAAGTCATTTTTGTTGTTTATTTTAATATTAAAGACAATTAGCTTAAAAAACTAGCATTTGATAGTATTGCGGGCAATACAGTAGTCCCCTACCGGTCCCTCAAAAAGTTCTTTAATTATCATACGCTCCTATTTATTGCCATTTATAATTAATTTGTATTTGTATAATTATGGCTTAAAAATGAAGTAATAAACAAGGAAATCTACAGTAGTTGGGGTTCACATAATTTTTTTTAATTCACCTGGCCTAAATACTTGTTTAACTTATCATGACATTTTTTTAAGGTATGAGCACCTTTATGCACTATCATTTAAGGTAAGTGCACCTGAATGCGCTATCCAAAACTTCACGATTTTGCTGCAAGGTCATGCTGTGACCTTGACCTTCAAGGTAGCGACCCAAATGTTGTGCGCGACACGTCATCTCAATATGGTAATCATTTCCGTGAAATAGTTGTAAAATCCGACTTCAAACAACAAAGTTATGGGCCGGACATGATTTTGCTGCAAGGTCATGCTGTGACCTTGACCTTCAAGGTATCGACCCAAATGTTGTTCTCGACAAGTCATCTCAATATGGTGATCATTTCTGTGAAATAGTTGTAAAATCTGACTTCAAATAACAAAGTTATGGGCTGAACACGATTTTGCTGCAAGGTCATGCTGTGACCTTGACCTTCAAGGTATCGACCCAAATGATATTCGCGATATGACATCTCAATATGGTGACAATTTCTGTGAAATAGTTGTAAAATCAAACTTTAAATAATCAGGTTATGGGGCGGACATGTTTTTGCTGCAAGGTCATGCTGTGACCTTGACCTTCAAGGTAGCTACCCAAATCTTGCTCGCGCCACGTCATCTCAATATGGTGATCATTTTTGTAAAATAGTTTTAAAATTCGACTTCAAATAACAAAGTTATGGGCCGGACACGATTTTGCTTCAAGGTCATGCTGTGACCTTGACCTTCAAGGTAGCAACCCAAATTTTGCGCGTGCATATTATACACATTGCTACCTATTAACATACCAAGTTTCATGCGCCTAGCTTTAATAGTTTTTAAGTTATCAAAGGATCAGGATTTTTAGCGGACAGACAGACAGACGGACTGACGGACGGAGGGTAAACCTATAGTCCCCTCCGTTGTGAACACCGGTAGGGGACTAATTACTTAAGGCATATATATAGCATCACTTTGACTGGTTGCTTAAATGAATGGTTCAACTTCACATCAACAATCATTTAATAATCTACAGACAGTGCTTTCTGAAGCAGTTATAACACTGCCATCTTGCTGAACAGGCTGAAGTAAACACCTGGCATGATACCACACCCAGTATTTAGTGATAGTGACACCCTTTTTAAGCTAGCATAAGCAACTTTTATACCAGTACACTTTAGTGATCATTGTACCTTCTTTTCTTTTGTGTCCACTGCATGGTCCCTTTATATAAAGTATACCATTTATTAATGTAATTTCACCTCATCTACCAAATAAATAGCCAGTGTTATGAAACATACATGATTTCTTAGTGTGCAACTGTAAATTATCAGTATCATTATTTTTAAAATTATTGAAAAAATAACTTGCTGACCGTCGGTTTATGAACAGATGCCAATGCCTGTTAAATACGACAAATTTATAGGCCTGTTTCCATTAGCCAAAAAATTGAACCAATCATTGGATAAGTTACAAAAGGTCTGATGCACATACAGATTTTAGCTGGTGCACATTTAATTTCTATAAAAATGGATTTACTGTATTATCGTATGCAAGTTTATAATGCAGATTTTAATTTTCATGAGGGCTGAGCAGTCACAGGAGTACAAAGAAAGTGACTTTTTAATGTTATCGTTGTACACATGCATCTTTAAGGGGTGGTTAAACTAAATACCAACCAGAAGTAGAACCTGTGACATGGACTTTTTCTCTTTAATAACAGTCTATTGCTATGTTTTGGTATCAAATTTCCTATTTTGAAGATAATCTTAATCTTTTGGTGTCAAAAGGAAGCTGAAACCATTCAGAATTTAAAGAAAGCAAACATCTTAAACACCTATGCACAATAATGGACTGATCCACTTTTACAGGAAGTACATATTTCATTGAAATTTGGGGGTTACTGACTGGCAATTTGGCAGTATGTGCATTCTATGAAGCAGAACCTTCTTACAAATGGCAAAAGTTGACTTATTTCTGGGGTTTTCTGATAGACAATGAATAGCTCTTTTCACCTATATATGGTGATATCGGTCCATCATAAAATGGTCATGGTGCAATTTTTTTTTTGCAAATCACTATAGAATACAGAACAAACTTATTGAGTAGTGTCTAGCCTATAAACAATAGCTAACTGTTTGTATGTTACTGACTGTTATACCTATATAAGGGATTCAAATCAAGGGCTGAATGTGGGTCTTAACAAAATACCTCGAGTGAGATGCTTGACTGCCGCTGGCTGTCGGCATAGTCCATGTTCCCCATGGCATACATCAGGTTGTGTACCACGCGTAGCTGAAATAATGTAATTGGTTATGGTATGATAATGACATACATTTTACAATTAAAAAATGTAATTTAGATTTGATTGAGCATAAAAAAATATATGATCAATTATCAACAACAAAAGCAACATGTCAAACCCATTTTTATTTTGACCTTGTAAGTGTGACATGATTTTTGGGTTAGCAACTTAGCAATGTTTATTTTGCATGAAGGCAAACACATATGCAGAGTTGTTTGTTGCTTTTTTAAAGAATGGTTCATTTAATTTCAGCCAGGACAAGTAAATCGTAATGCAAGCCTAGACCCACAGACAAATACATTAACACACCATTGTGTCAGCCAAACCAGGCTCACCATAAGGAGGCTCATAAAAAAATAAACACAGTAAATATATACCTGTATCTTTAACTAAAACAAACACACTAATTTATAGCTAAACAATATATTAAGTTCATAATATTTCAGCAAAGGTTTACCTGAATTAGTTTTTCAGCCAGTTCATTTGATTCTCTTGACAAAATTCTGCAACAAAATAAATGACCCTTTAATATAAAACTTAACATAAGGTAAAAAAAGGCCGAAGCAATCATAAAGATGCAAAACATTAAAAGCACCAAGCTTAACATGTCCCAAACTTAGCACCTGTGTTGACCAGGTATTTTAAGAAGAAAAGAACAAAAAACAGCCATTTGAAAATGATCTTCTATTCTTAGACTGAAGTTCTAATACAAGCATAATAAATTCTTGTGTATTGTGGACAGATAAAATTATAAGTTAAACACATATTCTATTTAACACAACCATTTTCTTCAAATCCATAAAGATATAAGCTATTGGTTATGATAAAATCTGATTTTTTTTATCATACCTATTCTAGGACCATTTTTAACTATAAATTCCACCCAGTCCCCATTTGATTTGATTGTTTTTCCTTAGATCATTTTTAAAAGCTAGGTTAATGGAAAAATAATGCTCTCAATTTATTACTAGGGCTGTTTTTCCTCACAATGATAGTATACATTTATTTCAAGATTTCTAATTCAGAACATTTCTGAATTACTCAGGCAGGCAATTAAAAATATAAACTCAAAATTATTCAGTCTAAACCACAACGTTTAATGAGTTGGTAAATGATTTACCCTATTGTTTTTGCTGAGGCAGCCTGCTGTACAAACACAGGAAGTGGGGCGTTCATCTTAGGTACATCTGGATCTGACAAAACCAAAAGTGAAAGGGTAAACAATAACACCAGTATAACATATGCAAACTAAAGTACAACAAACGACAAGAAAACAAACATATACCATTGCAAAGAGTTTTCATTAAGATCCTGTTAACCATTTCATAGGCATTCAATATGTATATGATTTAATTTACTATGCGCAGATTTCTGTGTGTACTGATATGTTGTTTCTTTCAGTTCTTAAGATGGCATTCACAGCATTGGATTGCATTGTAATCCAATGTTAAAACGTTTCTTACTTCCTTGTATACATGCACACTGTTATGTTACGAGGAGCCAAATAGGCCAGTGGTATGACGCAGGACTCTGGCTCATGTCATACGTGGTTTGAACCTCAGTCAGGTTCAAGAAATCTACCCTGGATTGTGTCACACCAAGTATTTAAATGTTTGCACGTTAGCGTCATTCAGGTCACTACTAGGACTTCACAGCGACATTTGCCGACAGCCATAGTCTGGGATTTGATAATATATCCACACAGCTAGGGCAGATGATTGTACAATTTACCGGCCGCAATAGCTCAGGTGATAGAGCATTGGCTTGCGGATCGGGAGGTCATGGGTTCAAACCCCGGCCGGGTCAAATCAAAGACTTTAAAGTTGGTAGTAGTGGCTTCCCTCCTAACACTCGGGGCTAAGGGGACAGCATTACGCCTGACTCACCGGTGTCAGTATAATGGACTGACTGGGTTCAGTCCCTGGGCACCTCATAAGTGCCCCTGTGCTATAATGATAGAAATGTTGCTGCACAGTATCAGCAAAAATGCCAGCTAATCCCAATCCCATAACAATTCCCTTTTTACTTAAATCAATGGCTCACATAATCAGAGACACTTATACAAACACCCATTTTCTTGTGAATCTGTGGAGATTGATCATTCCGACTCACCTTCCAGCAGATCGGGCTTCTGTATAATATCTTCCTTGGCAGGTCGCAGTAGACCCACCAGGCCACTCAGTAATGACCCTCCAACATCATAGTCCATCAGTTCCTTGATCAACTCAATTGCTGCAGGAAAAAATATAGTGTACAGATGTAATCATTTATGCCCATATGCGTACATGTAAACTCTCCTACTTTTGGAGGGAGACTCCCTCTTTTAAGGTTCAATATTATTTTGAAAATGAGGGATGTTTCATACATTTTCAGAATTCTCCCTATTTGGAAACAGATAACTTCCTTCTTTGTTTATATGAAAATAACAAATCTCCCACATTGCGATTGAAAATCTCCCACTTTGGCCTCAGAAAAAGTTCACATGTATGTATATGACGTAATTCCTTTTTGGTTGTCCACAACCCATTCAATCATAGTACATGTATGATTTTTCACCTAATTTCCTTGAAAATACTGCATGCAATGAGATATTGATTACTTTGGAAAAGTTGTCACATTTTAAGACAATGAAAACTGGTGGAGATAAACTGTCATACATAGCTTTTTCACTTCTAAAACTTTACAACTCCGCGCTCAAAATTGTGGACATATGATAAGTGAAGGGTTAAGAGACGAGGACCAGGACCGGTACAGGTGCTCTCTATCCCTCTGTGCTACATAACCTGTTCATTTGTACATTTCGTTAAGTAGTATCTGTTAATGCAGAAGATATCTAGTTCTTAAAACTGTTTGTTACTTATGCATATATCTTCACTTAACATGCAAATATGGCAGAGATGCACAAGGAAGTGCATGTAACAATATATCCGCAAGTCTGTGTTAAGTTGTATATGTATATACTCAAGTATATGCTTACCTTCAAACTGGACTTCAAGGTGAAGAGTTTTCAGCAGGTTCAGAAGGGGTTCAATGATGGATGGGTTTGCGTTCTTCACAATCGGCTGAAATAAAACAAAATATACAAATTTGAATTATCCACATAGCTTAGGTCTTTAAATACTTTGATTATAAGCTGTGTAAACCTGACATGATACAACACTTCATCACATTATGATTATCCTTATATTGGAACAATGAGAGACACTAATGAATAGTCTCCCCTGAATAATCCCAAAATGCAAGTAGGTCCTTTCATTTGTTTTACTCTGTTTTTATGCTTGCGCTCTATGGAGTGTATCTTGATTATGTTGACTTTTCTGCCTTTCGTGTGATACCCAGGTTAACCATCATCAACAAACAATTGTTTTTTCTATTCCATTTTTTAAATAACATATCTCTATAAATATTTAAATGAATTTTAACCTTATATTTATGCAAAAATAAGAAAAGTTCTTGTTTGTAGTTGCAATATCTACTAAAGAACAGATGATAAAAAGTCCAAGAATTCTAACTAAAAGGACCTACCTACTGTTTGGAACACCTTAGATATTCACTAACAAGGGAGACTATTTCCATTTCACCAATGTACCCCACTGGTAGTGGGATTGCAGACTGACCATTGGCAGGCAGTAACTGATGGGTTTATTCTACAATTCTATTTTAAATTATGTCTTGTCACAGTTTTGTTGTAACTTTTACATTTGACTGGCATGTGAATGTCTTTATCTTGGGCCTTTTCATATTTAATATATGTTGCAATAGTCATAGGGCCTTGTCGTATTTTCCTAGGGTTTATTGAGTGTAAGAAAAGGAAACACCTACAAAATCGCAAAATTTAATGATGATCCGAAGTGTTTTGACCGTATCATTTTGATAACTGCGCCCATTTACAAGGAAATGTAAACATGGACACTCGACGCAAGACTTATGTCATTGAAGACAGGTGTGTTGTTTGTGATATTCCATTTGTTGCAATATCAATAACAATTTCAGGTAAAAAGTTAACTAACAAGCAGTTGCAGAACAAACCTTAACTGAGTGAATGAAAGTGTTATGCATTACGCTCTCTGATTAGCTGTTATAAAAATAGTAATCAGGGCAAAGCCATTTTTGTTTATAGACGGTATTTGCGGGTCATCATCAGATCTTACTTTGGTAAGATCCGACTTTAGTGAGATTGCACACCACTGCCACTTTTATTTCTTTTTCACATCACAGCTTTTGATTGATCTGAGGCCTCCTGCACATGGAGCCGATTGGTTTTACCTAATATTTTACCAAAGTTAGTAACTATTAGTCTTTTTTTTAAGGGACGGACATTAAACTTGTGTTTAAGTTCCCCTGCTATTGTTATTTTGACAGTTTTTTTTTATACATAGGGTAGTTTCCAGTCAAAAAAGATAAGAAAGAAATGGATAGTCCTGTTAATGTTTAAGATTTAATTGACAGTTCAAGAACCTGCCTACCTGTACAACTCGTAGAGACTGTGCTGCCATCTGCTGAGCCTTGGGGGAGCTACAGGGCAGCAGGGCAATGAGACCTTTGTACACCTGCACCTCAAACTTGGGGTTGCCCTGGGCCAACATCAGCAGCAAGTTACGACAAGCATCCTGTGTCTCCTCTGTCTTAGCTTTAGCCAGACATTCAGCAATTGCACGAATACCTGCAAATAAAACAAAATTGCAAAAATTTAAGTCAATGAAAATTGTTTTTTTATTTCAATGACAGTTGTTATATTTACCAAGCAGGAATAAAATGAAAAAGGATTGTAAGAAATTAAGATTATCTAAAATACCTTTTTCAGTATTATTTTATTTAGCCTTAGCATGAAGCATAAAGATCTGCGAGTAAAAACTGGTTTCATTGAACTTATAAATATTTTGAATAAATTCCTCAAAATGATTTTGAGGTTGTAATTTAAATGCCAAATATTTTACAAATACCAGCAAATAAAGCATACATGTTAAGTTATGGATCAGTATTCATTAAGCCTTTTTCAGTTTTTTTCATAAATAATGTTAGTAGTAATTTAATACTCTTATTTGATGTTGTTTTTTTTAGTTCAAATAAAGTGTTCTATTACACCCGATTTAAATCATGAAACGGAGAAAATAAAATATATATATATTGTAAAGTATAAAAGTTTTATGTTTAGTCTTTATTGAAAGCATAAAATGAACTTTTATTTATAAAGAGATGTGAATGTCAAGACGAGACTTTTTGTGTACTTTTAATGTTTTACGCTTTTTTATGGTATGTAATGTTGCTGTCGGTTATTTTGGTGATTTCTCTTATTTATTGTTTTTACAAAAATCACAGAATATTTTGATTAACTTCTCTGTCAGTTTTACAAATAGTAGAGTTTTGCATTTGTTTTAACATGTACTCTGCATTACAACAGTATAGATAGTTCCCACATCAGTGAAGATCCCTTATCTTGGCAGCCATCTTTGATGGTAACTTCAAGGGATTTTCAGATGAATTGTATAGAAGCGTTAATTTAATTTTCTTATAATTTCTTCATTTGTGGTCCAAAAATTAACAGCTAGACACCATTGGAAAGCTCTTAAAATTCATATTTTTAGAATACAACATTTTTAAAATTGATAAATGCACAAAGTATGTATACACAGAAATAAATAATATTATTGGTTTATCCTTAAACAAAATGAACAGTGTATCTTTTTTGGTTGTATTTTTTTTACCATTTAAACTATCAAAATTAGTTTTGATATTTAAAATACTTCATAGAAGCTGTTAAATTTGATATAAAATTCAGTAAAATAGACTGAATAATAAAAACACAGTGGTGAGATTCATACAGCACATATTTCCCGATTTTGGCCTGCATTAGCTCCTGCCATCAAAGATGGCTGCCTTAAACTGTCTTATCAGTGCCTATGACATCACATGGAAACTATCTATTTATAAGTGACAAAATCTATACACTTTGCTACATCTTCCTTAACGCTTTTCTTGCTGGAAACGCTCTAATGTATGTTGTGTTTTTTCTAGCAAGTACAGGGTTACACAACACTTATGTCATGAAGAAAATGCATTGCAGTACAATTGCCACTACAGTCAAACATTGCGAACAAGCATGGCAGGTAACAACTTCTACTGCTGGGTAAGACATAGGATTCCACAATTGTAAATTTAAAAATCATATGAAAAGATGACTCAGCAACTTACCATAACTTTCACAAATCAACTCCTTATATTTTCTGCCAGCATTAGCAATGTAATGAAGGTTCTTTAAGGCCTCACTCTTGTCGATTTCCTTCGCTTGTTTTAGCCCTATGATTTCTAATAGTGTAAGCACCCCTCCAACTTCTAGGAATTCTGCCATGAACTTGTGTCTGAAAAAATACTCATAATGTATGAAAAAAGAAAAAGAAAACACAAATAGCCTTATTATAATTAAAATACTGTAAAAACTCCCTAATCCAGCCTCCAATCAGATCACTGAAAATGTCTAAATGTTCAAAGCAGGGTTTCTGGCCTAATTGTTCAATTTGCTTGACCTAAGACCTCTTCTTTGTTTAACAGTTTTGATTCAGTTTTTGTGCTTAAATTGTTTTTTTAAATAGAACATCACAGCAACACATTGATGGTTATTTATGTAAAGTAAAGTTTTATATTGAAGAATTTGTGACAAATTTCTGGAAGCAATGGTGCACTGCAGGTACACTGAAAGACTGGAAGACTTCTTCACAAGATTTTTACCCTGAGAGACTCTTAAATCAACAACTATAATATCTTGACTACCAGCACCATGTATGATTTTTGATGCACTCAAATCTGACAAATATAAAAAAATAATAATAATATAGTTAGAAATAACAGAATATCTTAAAAACAAATGTTAAAAGTTACGGCATTTTTTTATTTAAATAAACTGAATGCTTACCCACTTGACGCCGAGAGGAAAATGGAAATGGATCTGAGTTGTTCTGTCAAACATGTGCCAATCATATATCTGTTGATGTGATTAAGGATAAAAATATGTAGGCAAATATTGGTCATTCATTGATCAGAATCTTTTTATGCTTTTCCCCTTTTACATATATATATTTTTTTTTTTTTTTTTTTTTTTTTTTGTTACATCACACAGACAAAATTATGCGGGGTAGGGGCGAGGGGTGGGAGTGATTTGAAAGGAATTCTTCATTGTGCAACATTTCATAATCACTGACAATGAAAAAGAAATGCAATTTTTTTTATATAATTACCAACAATACCCATGTCCAAAAGGTACAAAATAAAATAGGCTATCAGCATCTTACAATTTGGTTTACTCCTTAATTAACCATTTTTATTTTTTGTGTCATTAAAAGTGAAATGGACACAGATAGATGATATAGATGGCATTTTACAACTTTTTAGAAAAAAAAAAACAACAATGAAGCTTAAAGCACAATTAACACTGGATCAAACTATCATAACTTGTTTATGTCTGAACGTGTCTAACAATTCTACCTTGAAAAATTAAGGAAAGAGGCATTCTCGCATCATTTTAGACAGATTACAGTGGGGATCATAATTGTGTAAAAAAATCCATATAATTTAAATGTAATAAAAAAAGTAATAAAAACAAAACAATGTATTTTTTAAATGTAAACATTCCTAAGACTTTATCATAAACACTAAACTACAATAGTTGAGCATGCAGACAAAAAACTATGTCAAAATAATACAATCTTGTTCCAATCTTGTTAATCATCCCAAATGACGATTTTCCTTTCTTGTGGCAGAGGTTACTGTGAAAGGCACATGACCTCGGATCTAGAGATTGTATGTGTATAACATTAGTCATTAACAAACATCAGATCACTAGAGTGTGACATACCCCTATGGCATCGGGGCACTAAGAAAATAAGTATGATAAAAATGATTATGTTTCTTTTGATATTATCAGTGTGTAGACTGTTAAGTTGCAGTAGGCTCAGATAACTGGAAAAAAAAACAACAGGCATTACAATTTTGTGATAAGTTTCAAATCACATACACATATCATCTAAAAAATATGTTAAAATCCATAGGAAAACACCATTTTAAAAGTTTGCAAACTGGATTTTTGGGTTTTGACTTTTGTAAATATGAGTAGACTTTGTGTTTACCCAAAACATTGTGAAATATGATAATTATGAGAATATGTTGGGTCACAGATTTTGATAGATTTTGCAAGTGTTAAATGTGTATCTAGCAAGCATTTCTATGTCAACAACATTTTAAATTATAAATCTCAAGTACAAAAGGATACGTTAGTCTAAGCCAAGCTGTCAACCTGGTCAGAAACAGACTTGCTGCTTGTGCAAATTCCTGCTCCAGCTCTGGACCAGTTTTGTTTTGATTCTGGGCAATGAAGTCTTCAAGTATCTTTTTACGTACAACTTTGCTGCCCTTGTCCCATTCTTGTAGAATGTTCATGACTTTTGAAATGGCCGTTTGTTGTTTAGCAGACATCGTTATTTGTTTTGAGTGAACCAGAAATATGGTATCCCCAGACAGAATAGCACAGATATCCCACAAACACCTGTCTCTGGTGATATATTTTTCCTACTGGACACGACAGCAGTTGATGAAGTTAAAAACATATAAAAATTATAAGTCAGACTTGAGACTTAAGCTATTAAAAATTGTTTTTCTTTATGTTAAAATAGTGTTGTTCCAGCAGTTTTAACACTTTTCGCTCCGTCAAAAGAAGCGTCCTGTTGCTACACCGCCATGTTTGTTTGGAAAGAGAGCAATACAATGATTGGTTGAAATCACTGCAATGAACCAATCAAAATTGTCGTTGCAAAGTCTGTGATGCAGAGAGAAGGTAATGATGGAGGACGACGATCTTGAATACGACATTACTTTTCCTTCTCCAATCTCGGTCGATCCAGACGAAAATGACGAATCGGATCGACCCATTTCTTTGGACAGAAAAGAACCTGTTGTTATTCTTCTTGGTTGGCTGGGATGCAAAGAGAAGCACATAGCAAAATACGGACAAATTTATGACGAAAGAGGGTGAGGACTTTTTTCAGTTTTAACTTGTTGACTTTATGTCTTTGTTGTTGTTTTTTGTCTCTTTTGGTTCTTTTAAATATTTTATATTGAAATTTAGTTAAATTTAGCTTTAAAGCAATGTCTGGTTTCGTCTGTAGTTAGTATATGTGTTATTTTTCCACATGGCCTTGAGCATGATCTTGAAGGCAATCCCAGATTCATCATGCAGACGATGACGCACTCAATGGTTTCATGGACCACTTGCAACATCCTGTGTACTCAGAAAGTTTACATGTGTCTTCATTATCGACAGCAGCATGTGGTAGTGTAAGTGAGTCCGTTATTGTTAATTAGAGAGGGCTGTAGTGGATACGTAAGACAGCATAGTTAAGTTTCAGGATATCCTGCACAATAAAAATTTGCACAATTATCATTTGCCAAGTACAACTCACGGTTTAATATTTATATACCACAAGTGTATAACTTGTATGATTGACCACAGATTTAAAAACTTTTTAAGACCCACAGATGGTTGACTTTATAAAAATGTTACGTATTTTAATTAAATACATTGGAGAATTTAATAACTTGGTGAATCAGGTGTGAATGTCTGTTTATTTATAATCAATTCAGCACATTTATAGGTTATAAATTAATGCATTGTTTTGGCAAACTTTGAACATTCCTCTCTGATGGCCATCAAAAGTTTAATATATCACTTCTTAAAGTATATAGTTAGCACCCAACAGGGCATTGTACATATTACACCAAGCTAATACCTTTATTTTTCAAGTACCTTTATTTTTCCAGTCACAAGGACAACTATGGGTGACAGTACCAGCTGCATGACGTCCTTCTGTTGAACTGACAATCTATGCCATCATATGTTTCCATCAGCTAAATCAATTTAGAACCAGTCACCTCATTAAGAAGCAATAAAAAACTAGTGTAAATTTTCTGGCACATATTTCAGATGCAACAGTCATGAGCCTGGGTTTTATTTCCATTTGCTGACTTTTACCAGTTACATGCACAATAAATGGGGATGGGGCACAATATTGAAAGGAGGAAAAGTACACACCATTCAAGTTTTTTGACAGGAAAATCCACAAGAATGTTTTCATCTTGAGTAACTTAAAAGATAGTACTTCCTTAAAGTATTTACACATTTTCAAAGCAAATTTGTTAATTTATTTATGGTTTGTGAACTTAAATAATTAGTCAAGTTTTAAAGATAAATCACTCACAAATATAAAGGTTATATACTAAGTATTCTGAACAGCAAAATGAAATCTTTTTGCGCGGGACTTAAATTAAACACTCTCAATTCTTGCTTCGAAGTCAGGGTATTTTATCCATGAACTACAACTACAAACAGCTCTAAAGAGAGCCAGATCCATATCTATTACATAACAACAGCTATCCATAGACAGCCCTCTGGTTTAAAATAAAAATTGCAAGTAAAAATTGGACAAAATTAACTTCAGGGGTACCTGTCTGTTTGAAAAAGGCTCCTTGCATGACAGTGAACAACTCTTCCTAGATTAAAGTTGAAAAAATCTTTAGACAGTTTGCAGGGAATAGCTCTTCACCAAAAAGTTTACCAATGTTGACCAGAGGGTCATGAAAATAGCTCCACTGTAATAAAAATAAAAAAGGCTCTTGGGTTTTATGGATAAATACCCTGTTACTTTGGTTGAATTATCATTTGATCTAAAACTACTTAGAAAGAAATTTTCTTTATTTTTAACTCCTTTTAAGTTAAGTGGAGTAATTATCCTCATCAGGCCTAACTCAAACCATTCTTACAAGATATTTACTTTAAGCTTAAAAAAAACTTGTTCTCTGTCAAAACGGGTACCCTTTTCAATAAGGCAGGTTAAAAACCCCAGATATGACCCTTTTAAGATTTTTAATTTTCTGTGATGTTTAAGGTTTTGTTTTAATTTAAGGTTAATTTTCAGTTCTCAAAAACCGTCAGACATTGTTATTTCACAATTAAAATACTTGTTCACTATAAAAAATTTGGCCAAAGTAGAACCAATTGTGGTATGGCATGTTACTCTAAAATTAATTTTGGTAGAGTTTTACCCTTTTTTTCGATTTTGAATTTCCTGAGTTTAGTTAAGGTTTTTGTAAAGGCAAATTTCTTAAAACCATTAAAAATACTCTCATCAAGCCTGAAGTACTTAATTTGACCAATGTAATAGCTTTTTTCGATTCAGAATTTTTTGTGATTTAGTTAAGGTGTTACACAATTAACATAATGCCATACTATTTAGCACTGAGAGAAGCTATTGTTTCAATGACTGAGAAAGTCAGACTTACTAATTAAGTAATTAGTTACAAATGTTAGAAAATGAGCTAGTTAAGTAGTTGTGATTGTATGACACAATAGCGTACATTGGTGAAATAGAAATTGTCTCCCTTGTTAGTTAATATCCGTTGTATTCCAAACAGTAGGTAGGTCCTTTCAGTTGAAATTCTTGGACTTAATCGCCTGTTCTTTAGTAGATATTGTAATTACAAACAGTGAAATTTTCTTACTTTTGCATACATATAAGCTCAAAATCCATTTAAATACTTATAGAGATATGTTATTTAAAAAAAAGAAAAAAGAAGTGTTTGTTGATGATGGTTAACCTGTGTATCACAAGAAAGGCAGAAAAGTAAACATACACTCCACAGAGCACAATCATAAAAACCAAGTAAAACAAATGAAATGACCATGCATTTGAGATTATTCAGGGGAGGCTATTCATTAATGTCTCATTAATATTGCTGATAATCTTTTTCTAGCTGAAGATGTATTTAAATATGATGCTGGTTTATTACAGATGCATCACCATCCGCTATACAGCTCCGAAGAATGTATGTTTCTTCAATCCCTCTAAGCTGAAAGAGATTGCATGCAAAATTCTGGATCTTTTAGATGACTACTCAGTGCAAGAAAACCCCATCTTTTTTCACGTCTTCAGCAATAATGGCAGCTACGTTTACAACCATATTGTCCAAGTCTTGACCGAGGGAAAGATTAAAAAGTAGGTACAAGTTTGTTTATTTACTCATATGTACATCATTCGCTATTAACCTTGTTGACCTGTTTTTAATTATAATTTATTTTTTTACCTGATAGTTTTTATATTTTTCTATATTTTACATGCGTAGTTTGGTTTTAACCTGATTACACTCTATTCACATTTAACTTAGTATTCGGCGCCGTATGACCTGTTAGGTGTCTGTGTGCCTTAAAACCCAAATAAATAAATAAATAGCTATTAACCTATAAAAGTTGTAATTAATGTGTTAAATAGTGTCAGAAGTATTAAGATTTTGTCTCAGAAACACCAAAACCTAGAAGTGAATGCTGTGGCATTTTGCAATGGAATTTCTTAAAAATAGGATATCTATTTCAGTTCCATTATAAGCACTTTAAATTGATTGGTGAAAAGCGAAAGTAAATGATTGCTTAAAATCGGACACAGATCCTTTTAAAGACTTATATAATAATGCTATTACATATCAACCTGGCATCAATACTTACTTTAATGCCCTCTGAACAAATTAATCAAACATTATATTTAGCAATAATAAGTGCACTGCAACAAATTTTACCCAAATTCGTTAATAATACACAGATGGACGATAACACAAACATGCAGGCAATTGAGCAAGTCACTGTCAATCAAACATGTCTTAACCGACAGTGGGCAAAAGTAAAAAATGGGGGTCAGATGAATACTAATAGTTGCATTTAGCACTCCTTTACATGCAAAGTATACTTGGTAGGTGGAGTTTCGGTAGTGTCCCCTGTCAGCAGTACACAACTTTCGCTGTGGCCATTTAGCGATAAACCATTTGTATGCATAGTTATCAGTGTATGTGGAGTTTCAATAGTTGGCGGGAACTATCCGAGTAACCTCTCTGGTGTTTGCCTTCAAATTATGCTGAATAGGGACGATTAATCAGGTCAGCTGCTACAGACTGTTATTATCAACAGAGGTGCTATGAAAACATGCTTACAGTGATTAACAATGCATAAAGGCCAGAATTATAATACACAGTACATCAATTCAGTGTGACCAAGCATACAGCCATAAAACTGGACGTACTGTGAACTTCCTGACCTTAAAATATTGGCATACACTGATTTGGACATTATTTACACCCAGACACCTATTAATGGAGGTGCTGTTTGTTCACTTTTTTTTATAAAATAATAACGGTATATTACAATGAACTATAAAGATCATATACTATTTTATCATATTTTAAGACACAAACAATAGTCTTTATCTAGGTTTAAGCATACATGTCAATAAAAATAACTGCCTTTTTTGTAGGTCTTATTATGTATCCTTTTATTCTAGGTATGAGAAGCTTCAAGTATGTGGCGTAATCTTAGACAGCACCCCAGGAAAAGCGAGATGGTCACGTGGAGCTCGTGCATATGCCTCCGTTCTCAACGTTAACATGTTCTTAAAGTACCTCGTCACCATTTGGATGATCGTGTACCTAATGTTCACCCACCTCAAGGCTTGGTTCAGAACGTGGTACGACACAGACTTTAAGAAACACAATGAGCATTTTCTGTATGAAAACATGGCCAATGATCCATCTCGCTGGCCCATGTTGTTTATCTACTCACGAGCTGATAAGATTATCAATTACTTGGACATTGAAGAACTGATGCAGCACAGACAGAAGCTAGGCGTGGCTGTCCAAGGGGTAGGATTTGCAGACACAGATCACGTAGCACACCTACTCAAACACCCCGGCGAATATGTGCAGCTATGCTCTGACTTTTTGGAATATTGTTTGAATGGGGAAGTGGCGGAGCGGGCTGAAGGTCAAGACAGGGCTACGGAAGAAGATTTCCCAACAGATACGGACTACTTACTGGCTAAAAGACAGTAGAAATAACACTACTCTTGCTGACTTTCCAAGAGATTTTCCTGATTTGAGGGACAGATCAGTTGCAGTTTTACGAGACAGTATTTTTGTAACTTGACTTGCTGAGCGCCCAGTGTAGATATGCTTTCATCTGGCTAAGAGTCTGATTTTCCAGTAAAGTCAGTAGGTTCCCAATGAGGCCTGTAGTTTTGTAAATGGTTTTGCAGTGAAGTCAGATTATTCGTACCAAGTAGCTAAGAGACAGATTTATGAAACAACTCTTGCTGCATTCTTAATGCTGACAAATGATCTAATGGATACTACTGGATAAAAAAGGCAGCAGATTGTGTAACTACATTTACTGATTTCCCATAATAACAACCAAGAGAGGATGTGTTAATAATGGCACTGATGAGTTAAATAACTAACCCCGAAGTTGGCTGATACAAATTTGATAGCAATAGGTATATTCACTGTGATTTTGTTGTTGTTTTTCTGTATTTTGGATTAACTGCTGTAGGTTTTACACCTCCCTTCCCCCCCACACACATTTCCATTTATTTTTTTAATAAAAAGAAAACATATTGTGTAAATGTACAGATAAGGTTTCTTTTTTTTTTTATGAATACAATGAAAATGCCTAAATACAAAGATATAAGTAATTAAAACTATGAACAATATTCAGAATCTGATGCAAAGATTTAAAAATAATTCTATATATTTCTTTTCATTGTCTTGTCAATGAGTTAATTCATCATATGTAACAGTTTTTATGAAATGTTTTGTGTAGCTTTTAAGTATAATACCCTTTTGTATTGGCATGAATGGAAGTTAACTTATTTTCTTTTTCTCCACAATTGTGTTTAAATCTTATGCAAACAGCCATATTAGATGTATGTATATTTGGGTGGTCCAACTCATTAGGTGATTAATGTTGCTGTTAGTTGGTATACAATGGGTGTTTCTTCCCAGGTGTCTGTCTTTCTCTGCTGTATATAGCCGGAGATGACATTGACAAAAAGTTGTTAACAAAAAATTGTTATTGTAGTATGATGGTAAATGCTGCATTTAAAGTTTATTTATAAAAATGATTGTATATGTATTCACTTACAAATAGTTGCATTTAATATTTAGATTGAACATGATCTTTTCTGAAAGTAAATGCATTTAGTTCTGTAAAATTTGGAGTTAGCTTAGGTTTTATTATCTTGTCATCTTTGTTTGTAACTGCATTATTATTAAACTGTGCAAATTTGGTGTTTATAGAGTAAAGGTGCATTTAAAGTTTTATTGTACATTTTTTCATATTTTAGGGCATGGCGAAAAAAAACTCTTGGTTAAGATTCCAAATTCTTTGGTAGCGCGCAGTCTTTATTTTTAATATTTTACCTGTGATAGGCTACTGTAAAACACTTAGTCACATACAAACTGTGGCACCGGACCTTGTAGCACAGCCGGTAGAGCATCGGCTCCAAGTACAGGAGGCCCCGGGTTCGAACCTTTATCTTTATCTGAAGCTCTTTCTTATCTCTTTCTTAACATTGTATGACATCTCAATCTAACATTATGTTGTGAGTACATGTCTTGTTAATTACCCGTGGATTGAATGAGAAAATGATAGGAATCTCTAGATTCTTCCAGATCTATTGACAGGGATATTAAAACAACCTTTTTTTTTGTTGACCTTCTATTTGTTGAAAAAAAAATGGCAGAGAAAACAGCCCTCAAAAAGAGACTTAACTTAAGGTATCTCTTGATCCTTCCAGATCTATTATTGACAGGGGAATTAAAGCAACTTTTTTTTGCCTGAAAACAAAATGACAACAAAAATAGCCCCAAAAAAGATTAACTCTTAGAATCTCTAGGTCCTTCCAGATCTATTGACAGTGGTATTAAAGCATTTTTTTTTGTCTGAAAACAAAATGAAAAAAAAATAAGAGAGGTTTAACTTTCTTCTCCCTCCCACCTCCATTAAGGGATAGCAACTGCTGGATCACATGTCTTAATCTGCATCCTACATAGACATGTAAGAGTTTGATGCCCTTGTTAAGCTTCCACAAAAATCCAGAATAAAGGGATGTACTTAGAAACTTTCCTCAAACTTTCACTTCAAATGTAAAGTGTTTTGACTTACAAAATGTTATGTGGGTTACTGCAACTTAGTCACAGTTTGTTAAATTTTCAGAATTTGGGAGGGGCTCCCGTGGCATAGTGGTAGAGTCCCAGATTTGTAACTCCTCTGACTTCTTAGCCTCTCACTGCATGGGTTTGAGTCCTATTCGTCAAAGGACTTAGTGTGAGAAGGTCTTCCAGGTGGCTTGCCTAGCCCTGGTGGTTCTACCCAGACAGGTTTATTTTAATAAATGTATTGACTGGGTCATGTGGTCAGATGTATCCAGTATGTTTAAGATTTCATTACACTGTAACGAAGCACAAAGGTTTTGGAGAGAAATTATTTTTCTTAAGAATAACTGTCTTAGAATTCTAAACCATTCTCAAGTAAGACTTGCTCAAGACATGGATTTCAGTCCACAATATATTCACCATGTATTTAGCTACATGTCTGTAATTTTTGCATGACACTTTAACTTTGCTACTTTGAGCTTGAAATCACATTGAAACTTCATAAATAAGCTTATTTTTTGTTGGTATGAACATTGTGACTTGAGCTTAAGTCATGACTTAGGCCAGTTCTCAGCAACTATTCTTAAGTAAGAATTGCTCAAGTCATAGATCCAAAATATCTTCAATATGTATTTATCTCCATGTCAGTATTTTTGCATGACACTTTATCTTTGCTACTTTGAGCTTGAAATCACACTGAAACTTCATAAATAAGCTTATTTTTTGTTGGTATGAATATTGTGATTAGGGCTTAAGTCATGACTTAGGCGTGAGAATGGTTGGTGAATAGGGGCATTTATCTGAAACATTGACTTTTATTTCTCCTATTAAGGGTGACTAACTTGAATATAGCATGAATATTTTCAATCACAATCTGTTCAGAATTGAAATATGTCCACTTGTGTTGTTATTTTTTGTTGTTGTTTTTTTTCAATTAAAAACATGTAGCTTATTTCTAATCACTGATTACTTAACATTGTTATTTTAACAACAGCATTTAGAATATTTCTTTTGAAGACTAATATTTATAGTTTGTTTTTGTCCGCATGCATTCATTTATAACACAGTGTGTTTATGCATTTTTTTGCTTCTGTGTTGTCTAATTAAATGTCTTTTTGATTTAACTTGAAGTTTGATGAACTTTGGCTTGGGCTTCTTCTCCTGCAGTTTGGATGTCAATGCTTCAGTTTGATAGAAAATTGTACCGTTATTGCACCTTTGTTGCTATATCACACAGTGATAAAGTGTTTTACATACTAGGAGGATGGGTGGGCAATATTTGTTAGGCTTTGGCCTAAGGTTTCAGTTTAAACTTTTGATTTAGATTTTATCCTTAAAAATACAGAGAAAAATCTGCTTGATTTATCTCTTTGTTAAAATTGTTCTCAAAAACTTTCAAAAATACCTGCTTTGGTTTTGGAGTATGTACCTTTTTTCTATTAAAAAGAGAGACCAGGTTGGATAGATCAGATTTTTCTTTAAGTAACAGTGAATTCTATCCAGCCATGAGAAAATTGGATGAACTGTCCACTTCCAGCTCTTGTTTTTTTATTTGCTTGTCAAAAGATGAGTTGGGGATGGATGGGGTGGGACTGGCCTGTAACTCCTCAGCCCCCCAAAGCATTGTTTTGAGTCCCAATCGGGGAGAGAACTTTCATGTGGGGAGATTTTCCAGCTAACCAACAATGTGCCAGTGGTTCTATTTAGAAATAAGTCTGGGGTCTTCCTCCACTAATAATTATGTGGATGTTGCCAATATGGTCCTGTGTTGGTGTTATATGTAACAAACAACAACAAAGAAAAGATGAGAATACAACTGTTTAAATAGACACATATGTACTGAGGTTAAAGAATACATTTTTATTGAAGCACAAAGCATTTCAACATTTTTACTATTGATATTTGTATTGATTATTTTGATGTACAATTTGCACACATTTAATGTGTTAAGATGTATTGTTTTTAAAGTGAAGTGTCCATGGAATGGTGGTGTTGTTTATCAGTGACATGTCTATATGTTCAAATAATATAGTTTAAAGTTGAATGTTATCACTCCTTCTTTTTTCAAAAACAAGATGTTTTTCATTTTCGTACATGTTTTTTAATGATGGGCACAACCAAGTCAGATCAGACTCTAAATATTCCATAATATTTATACTTTTTTAATATATCTTTTTGCCAATTCTTGGCTGTATAAGAATAGTATTATAGTGGCATTGTTGAACTCTTCTATTGTAAGATATAGTCGCATTACATCAAAATGTAATTATTAAGAAAACAGATACAACTAGTTAGCTGAATTTAAACTTTTTTTATATTTTTTATTTTATCCACTTCTTATTGAACCTACATTTTGTTAATAACCCTTACATGTTCTTGCTTTTCATAAGAACTGTATATTAAGGAAACAAGCTGCTAGAGACTAAAAAAGAAATATTGTAAACTCTCATCACACAGCTCTCAACAGGTGGTGACAAATATGGATCTACAGTATTTTCCTTGGTTAAGTTTAGATGTGCTTTGCAATTTTAACATACCTGCATTTTTTTCAGCAAGTTGTATTTCCAATCAACTTATTAAACATAAAAATTGTTTCAATCTTTTTAATCTGTAATGTTTTAAACTATATTTGGTACATGTAACATGTCATCATGCCACACCCAGTTTTGATACCTGACAGAAAAGTCTAGAAGAATACATTTGCCACCTAAGTTTAAAGTGGTATCTAAATTCAATTTGCCTAAATCAAATACCTTAAACAATATCTTACCACTGCTTTGGGTAATAGTGGCTTAATTTCTGCATAAACTCATAATTTATTTTCAGATTATTTTAAACATAACAAATATAAATAAATATAAATAAATAAATAGCAAAAAGAATCAGTCTAAATGTTCATTATTTCCATTATTTCAAATCAAGCCCAATAGTGATCTGCCAAATGTAAATATTGATATCAGAGTGATGACAAAATAATGCGATCTCAAAAAAAAGTTTGTCACATGGTTTTCTTCGTTCAAAATAGATTATTCTGCAGCGTGGCTGTGATAGGAAATATCTGTTTGAAATGACGAGTGGGGATGGATGCTTCACTCTTCACACAGATCTAGGGCATCATTAAACAGATTTTGCAGGTTTGCAAGAAAAATATTGGACAAAACTGTTGGATACCACATTTAATATGCCTTTCTTTTTATTACTTGCAAGAGTACTTTAAAAAAAAATCAATACTTACACAAAAAGACCAGTTGTAGTCAACACCCTTTTAGAGTGTGCTTCCTTTGAGTATGTGTAGTAATATTACTATGCTTAAATCAACTGCAGAGTATTTATTTTTATTTACTGCAAAACACATTGGTGTTTAAAATATCTATGCAAGTGACAGTGTTGGAATGGGAACTACTCAAGTATGTTTATACATGTATCAGACAAGTGTGAATGTTGAAAGGGAATCAAAATATTTACCAATGCATTTGACCTCAATTACCTGTGTTTACTATGATACAGAGTGTAGTATTTTTTAATGGATTCTTTTAATATCAGAATATATAATACATAATTTAACCATTGTTAGGCATGAAACATGAAGATTTTTTTTCTGAAATGTGTGGTCTTGTCAGTGCATTTTAAATCTGAAACAAGACATGTAAAAAATATTTATCTCCCCCTTATTATGTGTTGTAATCATAAAAAATGGCCCCAACTTTACATAGCAGAATTCTTTTTTCTTTTGTATTCATGTGGGGCGATATGTTTCCATCAAGTAAAGACACTGCTAAGCCAGGGTGTGTGATTTATGTGGGCATATACAGGGGGTAAAAATGTTGCTCGGCCGTGTTGGTGCATTCTTTCATGATTTCAGGCCTTTGTTCATAAAAAAATAGATGTTTTTTTCCATTTATGAGACAAATATGAACGAACATTCCATTTGTGAGAAAAATATAACAAAAAATGCCTTTATAAAACTACTTGATAAATATTCATGATTATCTTACGTCTTTCTCTGTCAGAACATGTTTTTACATTGTGAAAGTCTGTACTCTTTACCGTCCATTTTTGAATTTCATTGTTGCATTTTTTATATCTCTTTTTCACTTTTTTCTATATACAGCTATACAAATATGGTCCAACATTGTGCTTGTATCAACTTATTTTCGTTTAATTTTTGCAGGTTTTGGATTCATGTCTTAGTCTATGTAAACTGAAATTTCTAGTTGTTTTTCATCACATGTCAAAGAAATGTTGAAACTTCCATCCTTCATAAATCAATGATAAGAGATTTTGTCTCCAAATTAACACAAAAACATGAATTATTTGTCATTAATAATTTTTTGGCTCTACCTAGTTAACAAGGTTGAGTGCCACAATGATTTACCTCACGTCATCGTTTTGGGCTTTTCTTCACAAAATAATAGCTTGGTGTTGTCAAAATGACCAGCATTATTGTCAAGACATTAAAACAGTTAATGTGTCAGTTAATGTCATAAATATTTTTGATAATATGGTTTTTGCTAATTCTAAACTGAATATCACGTGGCCAGGCGGTTAATCACCAAATTGTAACTCCTCAGCCCCCTGAGGATTTTTGCAAAAACATTTCATGTCGGGAGGTATTCCAGCTGAATTGCCGTGAGCCAATGGTTCTTCTACCCAGACATATGTCAGGGGTCTTCCTCCGAATAATTTGTTTGGCATTGCCACTATGCCCATAATTGTGTCAGTGACACTTAACAAACAACAAAAAAGAAAACCCACCAACAAAGACAGTTTGGTCATGCTTAGGCATATTGTGCTAGAAGGTGATCAGGATATGCATTTACTTTGCTTTTTAGCTTCAAGCAATGTTTCTCATAACCATTCCATGTAGTTGAAAGCGAGTAACTTATAATAAATAAGTTGTTTGTTGTGGTTATTTTATTTTTTTGATATTTTACCTGTTATAAGCTACTGTTATACACATAGTCACATACAAACTGTGGCACTGGACCTGGTAGCGCAATCAAAAGAGCATCAGCTCTAGGTATGGGAGGCCCTGGGTTTGATCCCAGACCACGGTATACCAAAGTCGTTAAAAAAAAATGGTAGTAGCTCCCTTGCTAACGCTCAAGCAAATATAAGGGTATTTCCACAATTGGTTGGCCCGGGGACAGGATAATGTGACTAGGTGTGGTATCATGCCAGGTGTTCCTGGCATGCTATACACAGTGAAGGTAGCACTATATCTGCTTCAAGTGGACACCGTCTCCAGATAACTAAAATACTGTTGTTGGGACAATAAAACCAATAAACACACAGACTGTGGCATATGAAGAGGCCAGAAGGGATCCTATTCATAAGAAATCTTAAACTTAGAAATGTCCTTAAATTTGTAAAGATTGTAAGAAATTTCTTAGATTAAATTGTTTAATGAGTTGAATGTAAGGTATTTTCTAAAGTCTTAAGAAATAATTAAAGTTTTTAGGAAATTACTTAGTTTTAGTCAATTTCTATTTCTACATTTGCTGCTGCAAAATCTGCAAAAATGATTAAAAGGCACTACAGGTTTTGTGGGATGGAAGTTTTAATTACATTAACACAAAAAATGCTTTTAAGTTTACTTCCAAGAACAAATGCATTTATACTCTGATTTTTGCATTTATTAATTACTGTTGCAAAGTAATATTTGTTTTGTTCTTGTTAGCTTATTCCAATCTATAGTTGCTTTTATGTTTGTGTATTTATTTTGTATCTTCCTTATGTAATTTTGCATTGTTCTTACTCAATTATTAAGTTGTTTGGCGTGCTATTTTTGTATTAACTAATAAATTATCAGTTTTAAGCCATGTTTTGCTGCTTTTTGTTGTCTACATAATAACGTTATAAGAGTGAATAACTTAACTATGCAAGCATTAAATTGTTTAAATTCTATGACTAGATGCTACTGATGCTGCAGTGATGATGATATGATGATGGTGCCCCATTTATCTTATGAAAAACTAATTATTAACAAGCATTATAATTCTTGTTTTCATTTTTAGCTCACATGAGCACAACTTTCTCAAGGTAAGCTTTTTGATACCCCTTCGTCTGTCATGTGGAATCAACAAAGTAGCTTGAACATTATAGAGACTACAGTTTTTATCTAATCTTCATCAAACTTGCTCAGAATGTTTGTCTGCATGAAATCTTGAATGAGATCATTAATTTTGTCACATGGGGTCAAAAACTAGAACAGAAGGTCAAATTTTAGGAAAAAAAACTTGTCAACACACTTGAGGCCACATTTATTGGCCAATATTCACCAAACTTGGTCAAAATGTTTGTCTCCATCAAAATCTTGGGCAAGTTCGTTATTGGGTCACGTGGACTGAAAAAAAGTAGGTCACTAGGTCAAATCTTAGAAAAAGCTTGTTATCACACTAGAGGCCACATTTGTAGCCCAGTCTTCACCAAACTTGGTCAGAATGTTTGTCTTCATGAAATCTTAGATGAATTCGTAACTGTGTCAAGTGAGGTCAAAACGTAGGTCACGGGGTCAAATCTCTTAACCAAACTTGGTCACAATGTTTGTCTGCATGAAATCTTAGGTGAGTTCTTTAAGTTCTTTATTGGGTCACGTGGGGGTCAAAAATGTCACTAGGTCAAATCTTAGAAAACCTTGTGAACACGCTAGATACCTCCTTATGGCCCAATCTTCACTTAACATGGCCAGAATGTTGGCCTGCAAGAAATCTTAGGTAAGTTTGTAACAATGTTACGTGGAGTCAAAAACTGGTCATTTTTTAAAAAAAAAAAACGTGTGAAAAAACTGAAAACGCTTAGAGGCCACATTGATGGCACAATCTTCACCAAACTAGGTCAGAATGTTTGCAAGAATGAAATCTATGTAAGATATGTTTTGAAGTGGGTCACTAGGTAGAAAATATTATCAGCCCAATGGCCACAAAAATGGTCCAATCTTCACCAAAGATTTCTTATGTAAATAACTTTTAATTACTTGACGCCAGATAGGAGCCTACTAAAAGCCCGTGTCCTCGGTGAGCGGTTAAGCGCTATCATGGCCCTCTTGTTAGTATTTTTTTTTTTTATATAAATATGGAAGTTCCATGACCTTGCATACATGCTGCTGACATGTTTATACTGGTAATATTTAATTTAATCACACTAGACATAATTGTTTAAAATGGTTTTGATATAGCTCCCATGCTAACACAAGCAAAAATAGGGGGAGTTTCATGACTGGTTGGCCCGGTATCATGCCAGGCATTCACGGCATGCTATTTACAGTGAAGATAGAACTAAAGGTTTCTTCAAGGGGTCAACGTTTCCAAATTAATGAAACACTGCTGATGGGACAATAAACCCAACTAAAATAGTAAAGGCTTTCAAATAAAACCATATTTTGCATGTTTAACTGTTAACATATTTAGAATTAAATCAACAAGAGCTGTTTCTGTTGCTATTTTTTCTCAATATTTATTAAAGAAAGTGAGTGAACTTCTAGATCCACTTAAAATTATCACTTTAACATTATCTCGAGTTTTAGGGTCAATGTAATTGAACGTTAGACTGTCCAAATACTCGACGCAGATATAGATGTGGATATTATCTAAACCTTGTTGATAAAAATGACATTGTTCGGAACAAGTACAGCAAGATGTGATGTAAATATCAATTCGCAACACCTCGACTAGTTTACTTTCAGAAATAGATTTCTCTGAGGTAATGTGTGGAAAATTGCAATTTTACAGCTGGAACAAAAGAACATTATACATTGTCCTTTGACACAAGAATATGGCACATATATATATGAATGGAAAATATACAGAAAAAATAAAACAGGAGAGAGAGAGATGAGTGTGACTCAGACGTACAAACCTTTTAACATCACCACATCTTGACTATAACGTGCGCATATTGACATTTTTACCACCCTCCTTTTGTCCTCGGCGTCTGCAATTTGTGAACATTCTAGAGGCTTCGGTTTTGCTACAGTCGTCACAAAACATAATCAGAAAGTATCCATAAAAGAATGGGTAAGTTCGAAAAGAAAAACTAGGTCATATTGGGTAAGAAAAAAGTAGGTAACTGAATTAAATCATGAAAAACCATACGACGGCCTGGGTTGTCAGGTGAGCGAAACAGAACCCCCATGTCATTGTTTAGAATGGTGCGGACCGTTCTGAATCATCTTATAATAATATCTTCTATATCATATCAATCTTATATAATAATATATTACAAAAGTAACTAAAATTTAACCTGAAAATGTGCAGATTTTACTATATATTACAAAAGCAGCTATAATTTAAACAGAAAACGTGCAAATTTTATTATATATAACAAAAGTAGCTAAAATTTAAACAAAATATGCAGATTGCAGATTTTATTATATATTACAAAAGTAGCTAAAATTTAAACAGAAAACGTGCAGATTTTAGTATATATTACAAAAGAAGATAAAATTTAAATAGAAAACATGCAGACTTTGTTATATATTACAAAAGCAGCTCAAATTTAAACAGAGAACATGCAGATTTTACTGTGTATGATCAACGAAGCTAGGGAAGTGGTCTGAATAACGATATTCGTGCTGCAGAACAAATTACAGAATACAATCAAGATTTAGCTACAAGTTCCAAAAGCTCGTCCTAGGCTCGTCTTCGGCTACGTCCAGAGATGGAGCCAGTGGTTGGATGCATCCCCCACCCACAAACCAGGTAAAAGAGTAACGTTGTGAAAACACATACATGAAAGCTTAAAATACTAACTTTTAAAGCAACTTTTGTCTGTGGATTGCTTAGGCCGAAGTTTGGGTCATATACTGTGTATACATATCGAGTATTTACTGCGATAAAGTTGAATGGATCTTGATTCTTACATCCCCACCCCCACCCCCATCAAAATTTTCTGGATCCGGCCCTGGCTACGCTATGTGATCATCACGTCACGCCACCATCACGTCACTATCTTCACAAGGCTACTGCTCGTGCGATCATCGCTCTCTTTGATATTTAGTGTTCACTGACCTAAGCTACCCAAACGGACTTAGCAAAGACATTTTTAAAGATAACTTCTTTTGTATTGATTCTTCATAAAACTAAACTAAAAAAACCCACCATAGCTTCATAAAGATATCAAGAAACAAAACATTTACGCATTATGAATGTCTTTTTCATACACATTTCTGATAATTTTTCCACATTTTCCACATTTATTTTACTTCTAAAATAACCCGAAGGTCTTATTGGGTATGAAACAAATTCATTTTATAAGGACCTAACCTCGCCAATTTATTTCTCTTGTTTAAATGGAATACATTGCTCGCGGTTTTCTTTTTTATAAACATACAATTATTGCAGAAGCTAAGTGTACAGTAGTTTTACTCTTATACTGATTTTGGTAGGGTTATGAAAGTTCGTATTTGACATTTGGACCAAATGTTGAAAGTGTTTTTTTTTTTTTTTTTTTTTTTTTTTGGTTGTTTTTTCGAATAGCCACACAAGTTATTTTAACTTGAAAATGCCCTGCAAAGTCATGTTCATTGATGCCGTAGATCTGTGTGAACAAGCAAGCATAAACCCACACTCGTCGTTGCCAACAGGCATTTCCTATCTGAGTCACGTTGCGGAGAAAGATATTTTAAAAACTAAGAAAATCACGTGACAAGCATTTGACATGACGTTTTACCATATGATTCCTATTGTTTTCAGTTCAATGTAGCAATGAAATATTTCGTTATATAACATTAGTATAGCACAGCTTTTTGAATGGCTATCTTGGTCATTACAAAGCAATTTCTTATAACGATTGGACGGCCAACTCGGTCATTAGAAACTAATTAACTAACAATAAAGCGGCTAATTTTGTTGTTAAAAACAAGTTCAAATAAAAAGAAAACGGTTCTCATGAGTTTATGCAATATACGTTTTTGAGCAGCCCCACCCCATCCCCACATCATTGAGGAAACCCATACCCGTGACATTTTTTATGCAAAAACAGCAACAACAACAAAAAACACCAATACATACTGGTTTGGGGATTTTTTTTTCAAAATAGCTCTTAGAATGGTGGGAAAACAACAATACTACACACAACAGTGTGTTAAACCAGGGTTGCAAGAAAAAAAGTTCCCTAAACAACAAGAAAAGACAGCAAAAACTAGATCAACAAATGAAAAAATAGAGACAAATGAAACAATTCCGACTCCCAATCAATTTTTTTAAGAACATAATTGTGGGAGATTAAGCTCCTTACAATATAAAGTTTGATAAACACACAACCAAGAAGAAAACAACAGTAAAATATGCAGATAGTGTCCACATTAGTGGCGATCCCTTATCTTGGCAGCCATCTTTGATGGCAACTTTTAGGGATTTTCAGGTGAATTGTATAGAAGCGTAAATTTTATTTTCTTGTAATTTTTTTCATTTGTGGTCCAAACATTAAAAGCTATACAACATAGGAAAGCTCTTGTAATTCATATTTTTAAAATATAATATTTTTTAAAATTGATAAATGCACAAAGTATTAACACAAAATAAGAAAAATTATCGGCTCATCCTTAAACAAAGTGAACAGTGTATTTTTGGTTGTATTTTTTTTAACCTTTTAAATTATCAAAATACAGTTTTTTTTTAAAATACTTCATAAAAGCTGTTAAATTTGATATAAATTCAATAAAATAGACTGAAAAATAAAAAAAACACAGTGGTGAGTTTAATACAGCACATATTTCCAAATTTCAGCCTACATTAGCTTCTGCCTTCAAAGATAGCTGCCTAAAACTGTCTTATCAGTGCCTACGACATTACACGGAAACTATCTATACAAACACAAACAACATCTGATAGACACAAAACAATACCGACAACAAATTTGTTTACCAATGATACTAAGTACGGATAATACATCATAAGGTCATTCTCTCATTTAAGGTTATCAACCTGTTACAAAGATCGCATGTACATGAGTTGCTCTAACTGTCCTGGTTCATGTTTCATATAACTGCAATCACTTCATTAGTAATGTTTATTAGCCGTGCTGGAAGCAGTTGTGAATTTAAATATGTTTTGAAACGGGCATAAAACGGTTTAACCAAAAATGAAGTTGTGTATAATTTATGTGGTAACCTTAATTGGTATTTTAAAAGGTAAGAACAAGATAATATTTTTATGAGCAGACATAGCTTTTCAATTTTCTGAATATTATTAAACGATAACGGTTTGTTCGTGGTCGGCTTTTAGATTTTAAATAATGTCGGAATTGATAATAAATTTCATTTGATACAAAAACACGCCAATATAAGTTTGTAACAATAATCGTATTTCAAATATTACACACTTTTGTGAAATAGCTTTATTATTTATTTATGCAAATGTGAAAGTAGTTTATTGCATGCAACCGAGTATCACAAATTAAGAGGTTATGTCAAAATTGTGTTAAGAAGTGACAATCTGTTTAGAATAAAGTAAGCGATTAAAAAGAACACAATATGCGTATTTGCTAAAATTTTGAAAACATCAGGTATTTAGCGGTCCGAAAGTTGCAAACAATGGCAAAAACATGACACAAGTTGCAATTATAATGGCATCAAAGACTTGGCTATTATCAATATACGAAAACACGGTAAAACGGGTACGGGTGTGGTCAGTAACAATGGCTTTCACTGCACAAACATTGAAAACGGCGGCATCAGCATGTAAACTTGGTTTAAAGCTGACCAGAACTTGCGAAAATATTTCAAATAAGGGAGAACTGTGACGAAACTGGACATACGGATGACATATCTGTGTGACACTTGTCGCAAACTTAGTAATCAAATGACAGAGTGGGTGCAAGCATTGCAAAGTAACAGCTTGAATGACAAAATTGTAGCAAAAATACGAATTTACAAAGGAGCAACACAAATGTAATGACAAGGTAGTAACAACATGATAAACTAATACAGTGACAATGTACTTAGTGACAAAATGATAAAGAAGACAATGACAAAGAAGTAAGTCAGTTATAAAGTAACACTGACAAAGTAACGGAATGACACAGGAACAAAATGACAAAGTCACAAAATGACAAAGTAGTAATAAAATGACAAAGTAGTAAAACAAATGACGAATAATAAACTAGCAAAGTAAAAAATGACAAATTAACACATGACAAAGGTACAATATGACAAACTCACACAATGTCAAAGTAATACATTAACTAAGTAACAAAATGACACAGTAGCAACAAAATGACACAACAATTCCAAACAAAATTTACAAATCACTCTACCACTAATAGTGGCATTTGATTTCATTGAATATGGACGCATGGCCAAAGCCTCATTTGCAAGGCAAAGAAATGTAAAAATTTAACTCATTGCATATGTTTTATGCAATAAAATACACTCGTCGGTGTCAGTATAATGGACTAGCCGGGTTCAGTCCCTGGACACCTCATAAGTGTTCCTGTGCTATAATGATAGAAATGTTGCGGACATTGTGAATCTTGTCGACATGTAAACCATGATAAATATGGACGAGGATATTCATTAATTAAAGGTTACTTTTGTACTTAATGCTTCCATTTATTTTGAAAATTTGTTTACTTTCAGTTACCAATGCGGATTTTCCGGAGGTTGACGATTGTCATAAAGGAGGTATGGTGAAACCAAAAAGATAAGCTAATTGAGTTACACGTGCATCTCATGTTATCTTATTTACGTACATGTTTCTTATCCTAAATAGAATACATGTTAGGTAGGCCGAAGTTATGTAAATTGACTTAAAACTGTAAGTAGGTGACCACTCAGACCTCTTCGGTTAAAGTAAAATATAATTACCAGAGATCTTTGTGAATGATTTTGAGGCTACTGATTTTGGAGTCGATGATTTTGAGGTTAAAGATTTTGAGTTGCATTCTTGATTACGCTCTAGCAAAGAAACGAAAGGTCGAATTTGATTTCACCAGTCATCATAAAAAAATATTTTTTTCTATGACCACAAGCGAAATAAAGGATTTTTTATCGTGCTTATTTCTTCTTTTAACTTTATTTTATTCAGCTGTTTTTATAATACCACCGGTATCTACTAATTACCTCCCTTGCGAAACATTGTGACAATGATAACCCTGTCATCTCACTGTGGACCAAAGTGAAATGATAAGTTTTTCATTTCCTTGTTTTTCCCACCCCTTTAATAAAAGTATAAAATAATCATCGTGCTCAAAAGCGCTGTTTGGGCAGTGTAAATTTGAACTTACACGCGATTACATATAAGCAAACAATGGTTATTCCGTGGTAAATTAAATGTACAACGCATTGAAAATTGGAAAGAAGTCTTCGGCTACCAATAAAACACCTATTCTAAAATATAAATTATACATTGTGACAAAAGTTTAATTAGAGTCACTAGCATCCGATAATAGAAAACATTTTAAAAAATTCAATAAGTTCTATATAATTTGGCATTTTTTGATTAAGTTAGCTATATAAAAAATGCTCATACATGCTACCGGACTCGACAAAAATAAACTATGTTTGAAACTACTACTTTTTAAACCCGTGTGATCTGACTTAAATAATTTCGAGTGCGCCATTCCTCTTCGAACGCGTGCGGTAGCTTAAGACTGAGATGCTGAGGTAGTATGAATGACTAATGTCGTCAATTCATTACCTGGTTCAGAGCCTTCGAAGGCAGTGATCCCCGCGCGGAATATCACAAATATCTCATCCTAGTAGATAATGCATAGTCAGTGGAACGCAGGTTCTAATAGCAGTTTGCACCCCTCTCCTCCAGAGACTGAGTGATATTCGTACGCGGCATTGTTCATTTATAAGTCTGTCCACGCGCTACTTCTTCAAAGGCATGAATAACTGACCGCGAGTAGTCATTGTCATGCAAGGTCTGTCCTGTGTGCTTCGGAAATCCAGCTATGTCATAAACTCTTTATCCTATTTTGACGTTGTAGAGACATTCTTCAAGCACAGGCACTCCTATACGTATGAGTACACAGCTCGGACATCTTCCTCCTTCGTTGGCGCCACCCCGTCTTCGTCAGGCACGAGTATCACGTGCACAGTGGTCCTTGAGGTGCCAAGGAAGTGTGAAATGGTGATGAAGGTAAATTTTGGGATAATGAACAAGTTTTATCATGTTAATAATAAGCTTGATGAAATTTTAGAACACATTTTGCGATTATGTCATGATTGACAGGACTTTATTTTAATCTGTATGACAGTGGTGTGCAGATTACACAGTTCGTGGACAAGTCAGTGACAAAAGCCGTTTGACTTGACGATAACAATTCATATTTTGACAATAACACAGGTACAGTTGTTTGTTCGTATATGTTCTCAAAACATTTGCTATAATGTTCACATTTTAGTGTATATTGACTAATGTAAGAATTAAAACTCATTCACATATTAAGATTAAAACGAAAATCAACAACAACAACAACAATTATTTAAGTAATTGTCTATGCCCGAGTTTCTTTATTGCTAAAGAATAAAGTATTTTGAAGTGTTTATTCTTGACTCATGTGTTCAAGAACTAAGGGCTATGTCGATTTTGCATTGACTGTTGATTTTAGATTGAGCCAGTTCTTAACAGGTCGGTATAAGTTATAAAGTTCATTGGGATTAAGTAAGCATCTAATTATAGGCCTATTGTTAGCAGAGGGGTCGATCAATCGTCGAGGTGCAAAAAGTGCTTTACAAACCTTTGACTATAAAGTCCCCGCATAAAAAAATAACATGTTCTTCGTTAAAGTTCGTATCTGACAATTTGAACCAAAGTAGGTTTATTAAATATAATAAACCATTGTTACCTAATCAGAATTCTGATTCCGATTAATCGGCAAAAATGTTGTTTAATGATGTACTTCACCTGATTAAACTGAACCAAAACGCCACAGTCGTCATTTTAAACATGTACTTCCTATCTAAGCCACGCTGCACAGTTAGATATATAATTTTAAAATAAGAAAACCACGTGACCACTTACGTTTAGCTCCTCCACGCCATCCATATAGATTGATAAAGGAATGAACATTTAAGTTAACGAGTTTAACTGCCCTAAAATTGAGAAACGTTGAAAATCGTCAAAGCTTAGATTGAAGTATGATGTTTTCTGCAGAATTTATACAAAATTACACCAAACAGAGGTCCGATATTGTTACATATATTAGATATAGAATAACTTTCGGATACCACCTGTTTAATATGTATGAACTTTAGGCACTTCGATTGAAGGGATTTCATATTGTCCAGTCACATGTCCAGTCACATGCTAAATTGCGCCCTCTAATCCCAGACCCTATTTTTACCAACCAATGAATGTTAGATACCGAGAGCGGGACAATAAGGATTCTGGAACTTTTGCATTTGATGCAACTCGCCTCTGACCATCGTTGAATAAACGTCGAAACTAGTTAAAAACTTACTTTAGAATTACCCCTCATGAAACACCACTTTCAAAACAAAGTTTTTAAAAAACATGTCGACCCTGTATAGTAATATTTTTGTCGCTATTTGATTGGCTAAACTCAGCTAGCTTGGGACAGTTTAGCGAAGGTAATGTTGTTAAGTCACGCGTGCTCAAGACATTTTTCTTTCTAATTGGTTGAATCTTAATATATACTTGTTTGGAAAGAGCTTAAAATGGCGTACGACTTAATGCATTAACTTGAGCGTTCTTAACTAAAATACATAAAACTTACATGTATAAAGAAATGACATAAGTTAAATTACATGTACAAAATCAGGTTGAAGACTGTGTACTATCAGAACGCGAGCCTGGTGCGAACGAAAAATACAGAAAAGTGGACCAGTCCAAACAATTTGCAAAGGAGCTTGCCAGGTAAGTTTTCTTCGAGTTAATTTGAGTTAAGGTCTTTTGTTAGGCGTATCATTAGTTTCTGACTGATAAGTGGAAAAGTATTTTAAACATGCATCTGATGTTCACGATAAAATGGAGATAAATCAAAGGAAACGCATGCGTGCTCATCGTCGGTTATCCCCCGTTACATTACTCCGCTATGCTGCGTTATGTATGGAGTGTAACGGAAGAAAATACTGTGGTTGCCGACGATGATGCGTGCTATGCTACGGCTAGTCGGCTACACATTTAATGCATGCCATCACTGTACAATGGGAGTGCGATAGCAAACTCACAATCTGATCACCTCGGCCTTTATGCTATGCAAGAGACCTCTGACATAATAAGGCGCCATCTTGGATCTACTTTGTGTGTCTTAGTTTTAATACTGGGTATTTAATGTTGACTTTTTAATTTTCCGAAAATCATATAGATTGTATTGATAAAAAAAATCGTTGTTATTGCAAGATATACTCAACTAAATGATATATATATAATTTGTTACTTTCTCGCGAACGGACACTGTTTCATAACTCAGGCGACGCACTTTGGTGTATTCTAGAGCTATGTACGAGGTGTATTTTACGAACCATACGGAAATACCCGAAGTTTTACGATTGAGCAAACTCAGAGGTAATGGTCTAAGGGAAACGACTCGTACATAATAACGCTATTAGTTCATTGATAACATTCCTTACTTAAAAAAATGCTACAAAAATGCACAAAACAGCGACATTGCACTTTGGAGAGATGGGCTCGTGTATGCAATATTTACAACGGTCAAATATGTAGACCATATATGATATCTTCTTAACTGAGAAATTACGCAGACGCTGGTACAATGGCTGGTGCTTGAAAGATTTTTCTGGTCGAAGGCACCGGTGACCTTAACTTTGTTTGGCGGGAAATTTTAAATTTGAACGGCATGTATGACCTGTACTATTTTAAATCATGCTGACTAACTTGAACTTTTAAAAGTGGCATCTGACAGTTTGGACCAAATATTTTTCTCTAACAACAAATAAGTCACTGTTACATGAAAAGGTTCTGCAAAATGCGGTTCATTGATGCCATTGATCTGTGACAACAGTGAAGCA
Source organism: Sinonovacula constricta (assembly GCA_007844125.1). Classification (NCBI taxonomy): domain Eukaryota; kingdom Metazoa; phylum Mollusca; class Bivalvia; order Cardiida; family Solecurtidae; genus Sinonovacula; species Sinonovacula constricta. The sequence goes on from CM017562.1 coordinate 29,070,356, forward strand.
TAAATCCATACAGTGAGCGTTCGTGGTCTAGTGGTTAAGATGTTGAACTCCGGATCGGAGGGTCCCTGGTTCGAACCCCGAAACTGACCACGTGATGTTAGTCCTTGAGCAAGACTATTTACTGCACATTGCTCAAGGTATTCAGTACTGGTTCTACCCAGGAAGTGGACAGTCGAGAGGGATTAATATAAGTTAAAAGAACTTGTTTCCCAATCGACTATAAATAAATAGGTTTAAACTAAACTAAATCCCCAATCGTTATTGCAAACAGCTGTTTCCTATCTGAGCCATGCTGCAGAGACAGCTGTTTGTAAGCTAAGAAACCACATGACACCTAACTTTTGAGATCACATTATATCGTCAGCTGGTTAGTCCGCTCTGACGTTGATGTCTATTTTTAGCCAAGATCACTGTCATGCTTATTTAAATATATTTGGAAAGAATAAATAAGTAGAGGAATTTTTTTTGCAATTGTACTCTCTAGCAATATAGGCAGCATTAAAAATCGTTTTAGCTTAGTCTAAAGTATAATTTTATCCAGAAATAATACAGAAATTCCCCTAAACAGTGGAAAAAATATTGTTAATGTACATGCCATTGATATAGGCAGACTGTTGGATACCACATTTAAGAAGTGACTACATGTAGATTATATGCTATTTAGTGGGGGACCTATGAATCAATTTTCCCTATATTTTGGGTATGCAGCAGGTGAGTGTTTTGATGGCCTCAATGGTCTCTTGCATTTCCACATGTTGTATACATGTCATTTATTAAACAAAAACAGATGCAAGATATCCCTTTAGAAACCAAAAATGACTGTTCAGGAGTCTGGTTTTGTACACTTGTATGCAGAAAACTTGCATAGCAGTCCCAGTCATTCTTATTTATAGATTTGAAAAGAATGAAAATTTTGAGTGAAGCTTAACAAGTTTTACTGCCCTAGAATTGAGATACTGTTGAAAATCGTCAAAGCTTCGACTTAGGTTGTTTTTCTATAGAAATTATGCACAAATATCCCAAACAGAGGACAGATATTGTTACATACATTAGATTTACGAAAATTGTAGGATACCTCCCTTAAATAAACATCTTAGTTTAAGTACCATATGCATCTCAAATATTAGTTTAAACCAATTTATTTCTAAATGATTGTGAAACAAGTTCTTTAAACCCTCTCGACTGCCAATTTCTTGGCTAGAACAGTTCTTGGGTACCTTGTACCTGTGCAATGTGCAATAAATAGTTTTGCTCAAGGACTTATATCATATGTTCAGTCTAGGGGTTCGAAGCCAGGACCATCCGATCTGGATCCCAACGTCTTAACCATTAGACTACAGACACCCATATTTTGGTCAAATAAACTGTAGCCAGGTCACCATTGAGTTTCTGTTATGTAGATCAACTGGCGAAAGTTGCAAAAAAACAAAAAATCAAACCAAAAAAGTGTCCATCCTTTGCCGACAACTTTATACAAAATATCGTAAAAGATTTACACAATTGACAATTAATTCCTCTGTGATTTAAATGTTTTAGTTTTGAAGTACATCACATAGACATAATTATTGTTAAATACTGTAACTTGTTGCACGACCCACGCCCCCACCTTGGACAATGCAAAACCACCTGGGGAAAAGATGTCACTTGATCGGTATAGAACAGGGGAAAATTATATTCTTGACATTTAATGCACTAAAGTTTATTGAAAAGATAATTTGATATCAGCTGGGGTTGGCGAAGGGTCTAGCTAAAATATTAGGCAGTGGTTAATTTGGGCTGTCGGATAACGTATTTTGCCCCAAGGCTCCCTTGTAAAATTATAACAAAGCAGCCTGCGGGACTCTCTCCTGTATGCATTTGTACAAATGAAGATCTTTGTTCATATACCTGTACAACTGTATCGGTATCTAGCCGAGAACAAAATATAACATCTTATACTACCAATGAAACAAAGTGTAATTTTTAAAAACATGATGTTTCAACTGTATACTATTTCAGGCACCCTGTGTATTTCCAAATGGACAAAGGGATGGTGATAGACAACACCATAATAACTGATGCTGAAGAATCACTTCCTACCTTAAATTTCAAGCGAGGCATTTTGTCTGCACTGCAGTTTGATATCAAGAAACCAGTTGAGTACGACAAACCATTGCAGCAGGTATGTGCTGTTGATCTGTTTCCTGCAAATGACTTTAAATAACAGGGTTTCACAGCATTAATGTTTTAGTCTTATTTTTCTTTCTTTTTTTTGTGAGGAGATCGATGGGTGGAATGTCTTTGGCATTTGCAAAGTCAAAAAATATATTTTTTAATCTTTTTGGCTCCATTTAGCTTTAAACTTGTCTAACATTGTTTTTATTTCGTAACACATGTGTCCTCACTGGATGATGTTTGATGTTAGGCAAATAAGGCTCCTTTTCAGATAAATGGAAAAAATAACGGCCATTTTTTTCAAATCTAGTTGCGTAAACTCATTGATTTTGTTGTATTTATTTCTTATGTAGTAAAATATAAATTATAATAAAATTGTATTTTATATTAAAATGTGTTCTTTGACTAAATATTTTTTTTTGGGGTCAAAAATGTCAAACTTTAAAGTTTTTACATTTTTGACAAAAAAGTATTAATGACCAAGTTATGACAAGCAACACAAAGTAATGTACTTTTTTAAGTAATATCTTTAATATACAATTCATGCAGACAGATTTGAAATTAAGCATAAAAATGTAATGGTCGTTATTTTCCAGTTATCTGAAAAAGAGACATAACCTTGCCAAAAAGGGTGTAATTCAGAGCATATTTAAGGCTGGCTTTAGTTCTTATAAAAAAACACACAAGTATTTTCAATTGCATCCTTTTATTTTTTTACAACCTTATATTATCTTTTTTCCAAAACTAGGCAGACATATTTGGACTGTGTCCCACTACCTACACATTTTCTGAGACGGATGTTAACACGGTCAACACATATCGTAACTTGCGTGACTGCAGCATGGTTCAGATATTTCGAAAACAGTTTCAGCCACTTATGTCAACCATTCGACCAATGTCAGGGGGATTTGTTGAGGGGAAAATGTCTGAGGTAAATTGTTTATACTATAACCATAGTATTATTTACTTAGATAAGTTAATCATAACACTTAAATTCTAGATAAGTAATAGTTACAATTAAGTTAGACTCTTTAGCTCACCAAAGCATAACATTTCAACCCTTTCGATTTTTGTCTGTCGTCCGGCATGCCTTGTCAACAGTTTGTTTGTAAATACGTTAGAGGCTACAGTTTTTATCCAGTCATCACCAAACTTGGTCAGAATCTTTGTCTGCAAGAAAGCTTGGATGAATTTTTAACTGGGTCATGTGGGGTAAAAAAGTTCACTAGGTCAAATATTAGAAAAACCTTATGAACATGCTAGAGGCCACATCTATTGTTACTAAAGTTGGCCAGAGTGTTTGCCTGCATGAAATCTTGGATGAGTTTGTAACTGGATCACGTGGGGTCAAAAAGTAGGTCACTAAATAGAATCTTACTAGAGGCCACATTTATAACCAAATCTTAACCAAACTTGGATAAAATGTTGATCTGCAAGGAATCTTAGATTTAGTTCTTACGTGGGCCATGTGTAATAAAAATTAAGTCACTAGGTCAAATCTGAGAAAACACCTTGTGAAAATGCAAGAGGTCACTTTCATTATTAAAGTTTTCTCCAGTAAATAACTTTTAATCACTTGATGCCAGATATGAGCCTACTGAAAACCTGTGTTTTTGATAAGCTTTAAATGAAACTATTTAATTCTAAAATGAACAAGAAAACTTAAACTTCTACTAACAAATATGAAACCCCTGATTTCAGGGTAATAACTTGTTTGATCCGCTTGTGGTGAGTTCAACATAGTTTTCGCAGATTGTGTAAATGCATTATTGCATGCACCTGAAGTCTTCTGGTTGTAACTTTACCAAGGGTCAAGGAATTTTTTGAAAATAGGCACAATATGTTTTTTTTGACAAAAGACCCAGATTGCTAGGTCAATTGTCAAGTCTACACTTAGAAAAGGTGATAAAGAATCATATTTGAGCTTGTACTTAACCATGGGTAAAGATATTTACAACTTGCACAAGTGTTGACCACGCTAAAGCTGAGTTTTCTTCGCAATTTCTGACTTTTTTATGAAACGAGTATTGTATACAAGCTATTTTACCTGTGATCTAGTAAACCATAGACAAGAAGCCTAAACACAGAACATTTATTTACATATTTAGTGTCTTATTACTTAGAAATCAAAGCTATCTTTACTTTTGAATAATTTCTGTGAAAAAACATTCCAGGTAGTTAGCCTCTTGGTATGACTTAATCTAAGAAACTATTAATATTTTACAGAACCTTACGTAACTTGGTGTTTTTTAGATTTCAAATTTTTTACCAAAATCAGAAATTGATGATACTGCCATTCTAAAGACCCAATTTTGAGATTCAAATTTCTTACAAAAATATATTATTATCATTTTTTTCAGGGCTACTACCCGTTTCAGTCAGATGTAACATGTAGCTACCAATTCAACAACCACAAAAGAATCAATGGTGTAAACTGCCATCAGAGGCACTACTTCAGACCACTGGCTCATGAGGGCGAAATCTTAGCCACGGCCATGGCTAACATTACGTATGTGACATCCTTCATGTAAACAAAAATACGGCAAGGTTCTATGAGTAATTTGACATAAAATTTGAATAAATAAGTACAAGACAAAGCTATTCACATGCCAGTTAAATGAAAACACTGAGACCAGTCATAATACAAAGAAAGGAAAACCCAATAATCAACCTGTTTTTCATAATTGACCATATATATCCATATTAATTCCATTAAGTTACCATGTAAGTTCAGTGAGAATATTGTAAATTGTGTATCAAGGAAAACACAAGAGAAAGAGAAAAGTTCCACATATCTCCATAATTTTTCTTATAAAACCAGGACCAAGGCAGTAACATCTTGCAACAATACATAGTTAATGATCAGGTACAAACATATTGTGCAAGGTCTTTGTGTTTGATATGACATGCCAAAGATGAACATCGCATGCAAGGTCTGGGGTTTGAACCAAGATCCCTCAGATCTCGAGTCCATTGCTTTAACCACTAGACCATTAAGGAGTGGAATTGTCCAGTGGTAGGACGCGCAGCTATGGATCACGGGATGTGTGATTCAAACCCGGTCAGGTCGCCGCTAATTTCCTTGAGCAAGAAGTTTACCTCACATTGTTCCACTCCACCCAAGTGTATAAATGGGTACCTGTGAGGGTTATTCGGGTCAGTTATATGACTTCCCAGTGCCATATGTTGGCTGCCATTGTACAGGATTTACGAATACATCCAATGACCAGGGGGTAAACTGTAAAATCGGTTGAGCAATCACTAGCTTGAAAGTGGACTCTAACTGATCAGGATCTATCACAGCTTAGACTTTTTTTTAATACATCCATGCATGTGAACTCTCCCACATTTTTCGGGGGACTCCCACTTTTAAGGTTCAAAATTATTTGAAAATGAAGGGTGTTTTAAACATTTTCAGCAATCCCCCTACTTGGATACAGAGAACTTCCTTCTTTGTTTATATGAAAATAACAAATCTCTCACTTTGTAGTTAAAATCTTTCACGATGGCCTCAGAAAAGGGTTCACATGTATGTACATCTTGTAACCTATGCATCAATGTTGTGAGCAGAAAATTCTTCATGAAATTTGGGTTGTTAAAAATTGTAGCATGATAAGGGTAAAATCTTTTAACAGACAACACTTGGAACTGAAGGGAACACAGTTCAGTAAGCTGGACAAGCCTGACCCTAAAGATTTCCAGGGACCCAAGAGGCAGATTAAGTACGACTTTGGAGAGACCAATGTTCAGGACACTACAGTTCCACAACTCCAGGCTGCCATGGAAGCACTTGTTACACCATTCATGGCTGACAATAACGAACAAGTACCCCTGCTGTATGGTGATCTAATAGAGCTGATGAGGAAATCCAAGCAGGAAATTCTAAGCGCATTTATGTCCATTTTAAATTCATGTGAGGGCGAGGCATCTTGTCCAGATGAAGAAAAGGTATAAATATAGCTCCATAAAAGTTCTTAGATATATTTGGTATAGCATTAATATCATTGTGTAATTCTCATTTATTTAAAATTGTGAAAAAGGGATTGTATTCAAGTAAGAAATTAAATTTAGACATTTCATAGGTTAAATGGTTTTATTAATAAAATCAGTATGTAAGTATTTCAAGATTTAAGAAAATCTCTTAGTGTAAGTGAGAAAAGATAAATAAGATGCTTCAATGATCCCAAAAGACAGTTCAAGGGAGGTCCAGCAATCTGTGTATAGGATTTGTAAGTCATTAATACTGATTATAAATGAGGAATACATGTATACACATTTAATTTTCTATTCCTGCAAAAAGTTAAAGTATCAGTCAAAACACTATGAGACCACATAATTTTAAATGTATGCAATGTGCAGAAAACTAATTGTGTTTTTTTTTTTTCAGGCACAGACGCAGCTCCAACTGTTCGCCGATGGTTTGGAGACCTGCGGCGCGGAGGCATGTATTCTACAGTTCATACAGGGTCTTCATAGCAACCATGTGCCATCTTTTATGGAGATGCGATTCCTCAACAGTCTTCCAGATCTACCTCCACAACCGGAAACTGTCCTGTCTGCATTACTGGTACTTTTCTGTTTGCTTTTTTTCCGAGTTAATGTTCCAACAAAACTCTTCCTTTGGTCACTTGAGGGGCATATAGTACGTCTCTTATTCTGATAGCATACAATGTTGTATGCATAAAATAATCACGTTTATCTATATTCCTGGCCAAGTTATGGAACTATCCTTAAAAGAAATGTTAAGCGGAGAACTATACCACTACCATTTTTAGTTGGACTCTCTTCATAGGGAGAGCTATTTAACTAACTTGAGTGATGATGTCTGCTGCATTACTGAAATGATAAGGTTTGAGTTTTGTATATGAAAGCAATATCAGGCTTATACATTTATCTAAAAAGAATGTTGTTAATTTGAATGAAACTTAACACATATCGTCCATTTACTGATCATACCTTCTGATATATATCAATTTCTTATGTTCCTTATGTGAGATTTTGTGTGAATTGGCCCTGGTGTGACTTAGTAAATTTAAGCTTGCATACATTAAAGGCTAAAAGTTCAGTGAGCAAATACTATCATGCTTACATCATACTCTGAAGCAAATGAATAGTCAATTACTCTCCTGTAATAGCTCTTTTTAGGAAGCAAAGGAGGGCATATATGTTCTACAGGACTCTCTTGTTACGGTTTGACTCAGTCATGGATTGAACCCATTGCCTTTGGTATCTGTGATTGAAACTAATCTTCTAAATTACGTTGTTGCCAGATATTTACAAAGTAGATGCCACTCAGACTGCTTTGGGGAATCAGTTCTTGTTTAGATAATAACGTGAGAAGAGTCATTGCTCTTGTGTCACTTTTATGTGAACAAATGTGGTACAATTCATGGGTTATAGAGATTTTCTTCAAAAACTAGCATTAAAATTTCCATTTTTTCTCCAAATAATACTTATAAGTGATTGGTGTCATACCAATGAATATTAACATTTGTTAGGTAATTTTGAATTAATTGTGTTGATAGTTTTCATACTTCATGATTCTTTGTTCTAGAAGCATGCTCTTTAGTCATCTTTCTTTCTGTTTTGAAAAGGGGAGTATCAAAGAGATTGTTTTGTTCATTACAGGATTACTGTAAAACATCAGGAAGGTCCAAGTGCTGGCTGACATTGGGAACCATGCTGAATGCAGTATACCAATCTGATGATGTCCCCATGCAGGTATGATGGACAGACAGTTATATGAACAGACAGACAGACATGATATTTTCAGACATATGTATGAACAGACAGACCATACTGAGAGTAGCAAACTAGCCTGTTGATGTCCATACAGGTAGGTTAGACAGAAAGGTGGTGAGACAGATAGGTGAACAGCCACAACAGAGGCAGACACACTTAAAAATAAACAGACACATGATCAAATAAACACATGACCAGACAGACCTTGCTGATTGCAGCATATCTGTCTGATGGCTCCTGTGCAGGTAAGACAGACACATGAACAAACACACATATGAACTGATAGACATGAACAGACAGACCTTGATTAGTGTAGGATACCTATAATATGATGTCCCTATAATAGTAGGCTAATAAACTTGCATAATTTTACATATGTTCAGAAAGTAAACTTACCAGCAGGCATGCAGATATAAAATCTGTCGGAGAATCATTATGGAAGTTGTGTGTTTTTTTAATCTTTAACTTTTTACTTATCTCTAAAAATCTTAACGTGAGTTTAGGCACTCATAAATACAAAAATATGGTAACGTACTATGACTATTACAACCTAAATAATTTGAAAAGCTCAGGAAATAGGCTCTACATGCAAGTTAAATGTAAAGGGACTGAAACTCAGACATAAGACGCTATACAAATAGAGAGAGAGAAAAAGAATTGCTGCCTTGGAACTCTTTAGTTGACACAATAGCCAAATAGGATGCTATCATTGGTTTACAGAACTCTAATCTGGCACGCAATTATCTGAAAAGTGCCTTCACTTGTAATTACTAAACCCATTGTATGTGTGTTTGGAGCCCACTTAAGGCAAAATGTTCATTTACAAAGCTTTTCAAGTTTTGCACGTAAAATGTTGGCAGTAGTTTTGGAACTCCATTGTAAAGAGCTTTCCATATAGTAAAATTGAAAGTTGCCACAATGGTCATTGCTGTTTTGCCTCTATTCTTTTACAAAACAAATAAATAAGCCTAAAGTTTGCAAACTTTTTTATTAGCTTCCTATGACTGCCTGTTTCAGAAGTCCGACACACTGGGGCTGGTCCTTTCTCACTTGTCAGACATGTTCGACACCTGTAATGGAGACCACACTCAGGATCTTGTACCGTTTGCTAAGGTAAGGTCTTTTTTGTGTGCTAACCCTTTAATTCATAGTTCATCTATAATTTTGAAAATTCACTTGATTTTGTTGTCTTTCTTTAAAAGAGATAAAAGGATTTTAATAAATGTATGTTCAACTTGTAATAATAGATTCAAGGCTGAACCAGTCTACACATAAACACTTTATGGTGCAGATTCTGCTAATGGTTGTGAATGGTTTGTGTGTCTTAAAATAGTGTATACAAAGCAGGATCCACAAGCTTCCGATTCATTTTGCAAACCTCATTACACAAGATGCACTTGAAGAGCTTTTGTTAAGTGACCTAAATTTATTGCAGTTGCATATTCTCAGTGGTAACTAATTCTCAAGGAATAGTATTCTCAATGGTAACTAAATCTCATAAATATTCTCAGTGGTAACTAAGCTTCAATTAATAATATTATCAATGATAACTAAATATCAATAATATTCTCAATGGTAACTAATTCTCAATAATATTCTAAATGGTAACTTAGTCTCAATATTATTCTCAATGGTAACTAATTATCAATTAATAATATTCTGAATGGTAACAAAAATAGGAAAAAATATCTCAATCGTACCCTTAATTGATGTGTAACCAAATCTGTTCACTCACAGATTACAGCCCTAGACTGTCACGTAAAATTTGTTTTTATACAAATCTAATGAGCACCATTAATGCTGGATTTGGTTGAAAAAAAGATATATGGCTTAATGAAAATCTGATTTATCTCTCTGACTCAAATTCTGTCTTACTCAGTGTTGAAACTTGTTTCAGGGTTTCAACATTTGGGGAGTTTTATGATTTCTTTCCCTTATTTTTGTTTATTTCAGACCTTGTCAAATATTGGGGCAACTGTTGCTAAAAGGTTCTATAACCAGTTTGTGGAAGAGGAAATGTTGACCAACAAGGTGCATCTATGTCTGCAATCATCTGGAATCACGAAACGAGTCAGACATGTCCTTCTTAAGGTCTGTAATGTCATGCATCAATGATTCATATGCAATATAAGCAGGCATTCAGGGCTTGTAGTTCTTGTTCTAACAAAATAATCTCATGGTTGTTTTATTAACATGTTTCAAGCTATTTGCACTCAGTTACTGTCACACTTAAATCAGAAAGACCTCACTATTGTGCGGCTGGATGTGGCACAAGTGTCTTTGGTTCAGTATCATATTGTTAGTGATGGATAGGGAGGGGATGTGTAAGTGATCTGGTTAGCTCAGTTGGCAGAGCATTTGTCCTGTTAGCAGAGGGTATTGGGTTCAAGTCCCTGATTGCACATTTTTCTCTCTTTGTTACAACATTGCCTCATCAAAAAAGGCCTATCCCACTTACAACGTAGGTAAATGACTGGGTCATGACAGTACAAGTGCTTGGGTGTGTTTGTGAGGTGATTGCCCAAGGTCTTTGTATCCCTGGATGCAGAAAATATGTGTACAGTTTATTTCAGTTAATTTAATAATGGTTATATGAATATTCCATTTTATTGAATAGAATATCCAATATCTTCTTACCCTTTGTTACAAATATATGACTACATGCATAAGGTCGGCCTGATGTCGGTTATAAGCATAATAGCCTGTCTGCTGAAGCTCGCTAATTAGTTATGTTTGCAGCAACTTTCGCACATTTTCTAGAGGGTTAGCAAACAGGTTGTTTATCTTTGTCAACTGCAGAATCACCATCCTGTTCGTCTAACTCTGTTATGGTCTACTGCCAATGGCAGGCACGCTTTCAATTGCATCTTCCAGATGAATTGCACCAGTTTTCGTGAAGGTTAACAAGGTCAACAGTGAATGATGTTAATTATTACTTGATTGATTACTCTTGAAGTTTTAATAGCAAATTACTCTCCCTTGGTAAAATAGTAGTGCGGTACTAAGGCATATTTTTTAACGTATGTGCATATACACATAAACTCTCACACTATTGGAGGGAGACTCCCATTTTTAAGGTTCAAAATTATTTGAAAATGAAGGGTGTTTTACACATTTTCAGAAATCTCCCTACTTAGAAACAGATAAACTTCCTACTTTGTTTATATAAAAAAACAAATCTCCCATTTCGCAGGAGAAAATCTCCCACTTTGGCCTCAGAAAAGTTCACATGTCTGTATGTGCATTTGTCAATGAAATCACAAAGAACTAAAAAAAAACAACAATGATTACATCATCATCAATGCAGATTTATTTCACTTATGGTTAATTGCAAATTAACATCTGAAAAAGAAGAAAACAGCCCTAAAAGTGTTGCCTGGCGATATGATTCCTGTCAAGATGAAAATAATCGACATTGCCAGGGTTTTTGCAGTGGAGAAAATAGTGTGAGTGCCTATGTTGCAGGATAATATCCGAGGTTAAGGAGCAGATAGCTGCATTAAATATGTGCAATGATGGATTACAGGTTAAACTTTTTTAACATTTCAAGATGTTGTGTCCTTGATTCAAATCTTGGAGTTGATAAAAAAAAATTATGATGATGTCTTCAATGATGATTTTTTGAAAATAACATTTTCGTTTTAATGAATTTGCCTATATCCCATTTTTTTCTTACACATTTTAGTATATTGGTGTAATTCTCATTTCTAGAATATTATTTACAAAGTTAAAACTTGAAAAAGTATCTTTTTATTAATATTATAAATAATACAATTCTCACTGTTGATTTTAATTCATTTTTTGGCTAAACAGTATTAAATAAAAAAAAATCTTCATTTGCCACATTTCAACAGATATTATTTTATTTTCTTGTTTAGTAAAAAATATTGTTGTCATTGGCAACTGGTGAAGTGCTTTTTGAAGACTGTTATAAAACATTAACACAAAAATCTTCATTTTGTTGTTTCGAATGAAAATATATTTACTTTAACTATTGTAGAGAGTTTCCCCAAATGAATATTTAATAGAAATGTAGCTTTTCGGAGTTCTTACTACATTTTTATTTTTTGTGTAAATTATTTCAGACATTGACTAATGGGATAGAAGAGTTAGGATTTGTCATTCCAACACCTATCATGCTAACCTTATTCGAAATAGTCGAAGACGTTACCATGGATATCTCATCAAGAGCAATGGCCTTCTCATTTCTCATAAAGACAACAGACCCCCTTGTAATAGAGCGGCTTGTGGAGAAAATGTCATCAGAAGACACTTTCAAGTTTAAGCAGTACATGGAGTCCTGTGTAGCCACATTTCTTGAGAACGACTTTGCTGGTTATTTGAAGTATGTATGATATTTTTACATTTAAGTGATACATATGTAAAAAACATCATTTAAGTCTTATTTTATATCACATATAACAAATTTGTTTTGACCCAGTTAAGAACTAGCAAAATAATGATTGTTCATCTTTTCATTAAAGTTTTAAGACTTATTTTATATAAATTAGATTCAGCCTAACAATAAATTATCTATCTTATACCAGTAACAACTCTGTAATATGATAATCTGCCAGTTGTAAACAATCACACACCCTGCTCTTGTATGGCTGTGGTCATGTGGAATATAACATTTTTTTTATATTATTTTTTGACATTAATTTTTATTGCTTTAACACCAAAATGGATTTCTTTCACAAACTCATATCAAAATAACTATGATACAAATATAGTAAATCTTTGCAACTTCTGGTCGATACACAATGTTAAGGGTAAAGTGATCAATGCTGCAGTCTTTTATAGAAGTTTCCTCACTTTCGTATTACACATTATATTTATACACAATGTTAAGTGTCAAGTGATCAATGCTGCATTTTTTTTTAATAGAAGTTTCCTCACTTTTGTATTATACATTACACTTTATGCACAATGTTAAGTGTCAAGTGATTCATGCTGCATTCTTTTACAAGTTTTCCTCACTTTTGTATCACACATTATACTTTATATGCAATGTTAAGTGTCAAGTGATCACAGCTGCATTTTTTCCAAGTTTCCTCACTTTTGTATTACACGTTATACTTTATGCACAATGTTAAGTGTCAAATGTTCAATGCTGCATTTTTTTTTATAGAAGTTTCCTCAATTTTGTATTACACATTATACTTTATGCACAATGTTAAGTGTCAAGTGGTCAATGCTGCATTTTTTTTATAGAAGTATGCCTCACTTTTGTATTACACATTATACTTTATACACAATTTTAAGTGTCAAGTGATCAATGCTGCATTTTTTTTATAGAAGTTTCCTCAACTTTGAATTACACATTATACTTTATGCACAATGTTAAGTGTCAAGTGATCACAGCTGCATTCTTTTATAGAAGTTTCCTCACTTTTGTATTACACATTATATTTTATACACAATGTAAAGCATGCACAATGTGACTAAATACTGGCTTGGGTCACAGAAATTATTAATATTTATATGAATGATTCAAGAAATATAAAAAAAGCATAATCTTTGGTAGTAAAATATGTGCACATAGTTAAAATAATCTCCGATAATATAATTATTGAAACATGGTTAAGCGAACCTTTTTCTTGACAAGATATGCAAAATGGACCATTTATATCTAGATTCCTTTAATGTGGCAGATTTAAACGGCAAGAGATATATAATGTAATCTTCATTTTTGTTGTTGTTGTTGCTGATCGGGATCCATGTTATTTAAATATTTTTTTAAACCTTATTGACTGTTCTTTTCCTAGGTAGAAGCAATACTTGGCAATTTGCAGTCTTGCTTAGGTAATTATGAGCATTTTATGGTTGGTATTGGGTTCAAACCAAGAACCATCCAAATAGAAATCATTATATTAATCCCTACATAACAGATGCCTGCTCCTATGTAAATAAAGAGTTCTTTTTTATTTGACAGATTCAGAAATGCATGGGAAAGTTTTTTAAGTAGCAGACGCGGAAGGCTGTACATACACCCTGATTTAGATCTGGGTGCCTCAAAATCGTGGCATTACATGGAAATGTTCAAGTAAGTATCAATTTAGTATGTTGATGTTTTGTATCTTGCTTCTAAAGTTATGTAAAAGGCTGCCTGGCATAGTAAAATAATATAGTTCCTCTCTCTCTTTCTCTCTTCTTTCTCTCTCTCTCTCTCTCACTTAATTTTGCTATGTTGGGCTGTTATAATTACATAGAATTGAATCATTTTATTGGAATAAAAAACAGCGACACAATTCAAAGTCCTGACATGAGCTTAAGAATTTCTGGTGTATATGCTGATATTCACCAACCAAACTTACAGGGGGTATCCAACAGTTTGGACCAAATATTTTCTCAAATAACCAAAATAAGTCATTGTCACCAAAAACAGGTAACATAGCAATATCCTGTACTTTGATGCCCTAGATCAAGAACAGTGAAGCATAAATCCCTGCTAGTCACTGCAAACTGGCATGTCCTATCTCAGTCACACTGCAGACATACCATAGCTATTTGTAAACTAAGAATGACTCTTAATTTTTTGTACTGTTTTACAATACAGATAGCATACATAATCTTCTTTACTTAGACAAAAGCATGAGATCATGCAGAAATTATGCATATATTCACAGACACTGTGGACAACTATTGTAACATGCATATGTTATAGATAGTTTCCACATCAGTGAAGATCTTGGCAGCCATCTTTGATGGCAACTTCAAGTGATATTCAGACGAATTGTATAGAAGCGTAAGGTGTATTTTCTTGTAATTTCTTTATTTGTGGTCCAAAAATTAATACAATGAAAAAAATAACATAATTGGCTCTTTAAACTAAATAAAAAGTGTAACTTTTATGGTTGTATTTTTTTACCATTTAAATTATCAAAATATAGTTTTGATTTTTAATATTATTAATATTTATTTCATAAAAGCTGCTAAATTTGATATAGAATTAAGTAAAACAGACTGAAGAATAAAAAAACAGTGGTGACTTTAATACAGCACATATTTTAAGTTTTTGGCCTGCATTACCTTCTGCCTTCAAAGATGGCTGCCTTAAACTGTCTTATCATTGCCTATGACATCACATGGAAACTATCTAAACTTTTGGATACAACCTTTAAGGCCAAGCCATGACCTGAACATGAGTCCTTTTTTTCACAGCAACAAAACTTAGCAAAAACTAGCAAAATTTAATGCTAAATTCCCAAGCACACCTATTTTTGTGACGAGCCACATGTCCAGGCTGTAGAATGAAGTTGTTATCGTTTGAATTAAAATTTCGGGATGAAGAAGATTTTAGATTTTATCTTTTTTTTTTTTTTATCTGAGAAAATGCTTATAAATGTTTTTCAGTTAACCACATATTTCCAGCTGTGTAAATAGATGTATCACAGTATGTTTGAGTAAAAATTGTAATTAAGTTGAAATAATTGTTTTTCAAGAATATGCAACTCTTTCTTCAAACGTTTTCTATGTCTTTGTTATTGCATTTTCTTTTTTTATAAGAAAGGTTTTATTCAATCAATTCATATGTCAACAGGACCTAGCATTTTTTTCTTGAAGTAGCTTTTTCTCTTTTTTTTTAGGTCATGTTAATATATTTACCAGGAAAAAATGACTATGAATCTGTACTCCAGAACAGGAGAATTTATAACTTTTAAATATTTTTTCCCTAGTTAACACACATTTGTATAATTCTGTTTATAATTATAAACAATAACAAACAAATTAATTGTATTCAGAAATTAAAATATTTTGTAATATATGTGTATTTGCTCATTTAAAAAGCTTATGTCTTACTTGCTGTGGTAGTATAGAAAGAAAAAATATTATAAAAAAAATGAATGATGAAATTGATCAATTTACTAAGTTTAAAAGACAACTGCTGTGGCATGACCATTATATACAAGCTGAAATTTTGTCTTTTTGAGGATTATACCTTCTGCTATAATCAATTAAGGTAGATTATCGGCGGTCGATAATGATGGCTCATCGGGTCATTGCATAACTGCTTACAAGTTTATGTGGTATGTTTTTGCCGTAAAACAATGTGAAGACTTTTTGCCAGGTCACAAGATCCTGCCTTTAAGACGATTCCCACATTTTAAACATGAAAACTTTTGAGGAAAAACTCCTGTCTTATAAGTGAGAAAATACAGTAATCAATTTTGATAGCTCTAGGATGGACTTTGTGAGAATTATGGCCTTGAAAAATATAGTGCAAATACATTTACGTTAAAGTTTTGAGTGTAAGTTATATTTTTAACCAGTGCATAAATAGGTGTGAAACTTAATGTACGTCTTGTTGTTGAACAAGACCTACTGATATGATATTTAATTAAGTGATTTGATATTGGCCCTGTTATTTGTCCAAGGGCAGCCTTTATTGGCCCAAGGCCGAAGGCCGATTTTTATTAAAAAACTACAAGTCCTTATAACATTTCACATTTTATACTTTGTAAGTTTATGCATAAGTCCAAGTCAGGAAATGCTTCTTTGTGTTTTTGTAAAATCTACATATTGTAAATTTATAACACATTCACTTAAACACTACCAATTAATGCCGTGAATGTTTGAAATCTGAGAATATTTTATTTCATAATTTTATGCAACCTGTCAGCTTCTTGCTGAAATCTATACCATTTTTAGCCCTGCCTTATTAGCCAATCAAATCTTTTTATGCAGATTTTATATCAATATAACTTTTCGGCCCGGGGCCAAAAAAGTGATTATGATATTGGCACTGGTTTAAAGCAGGCCGTCGTGTTATTGAACGTGGCAGTGCTTTTTTTTATAGGACTAATAATGTAAAGTTATATAATAAAATAAATTAAGATACTTTTAGGCTGCATTTTGTGAGAAACATGGCCTTGGCTGTCCTAAGAAAATGTTGGTGCATCTACATACACACAGGTTAAAATTTTGTGTGCGTGTATGCATATAAATAGTTAAGTTCACTGTAATGTTAAAACTCCTGTACACTCGTTTAAATTAGGTATCCAGCAGTTTAGACCAGATTATTTTCTTTCAAAGGCCCAAATAAATTGTTGTTGCCTGAAAAGATCCGTCAAAATGCTGATTATTGATGTCCTACTTCCATGGGAAAGGTGAAGTTTAACACATCATTCGTCATTACAAATGGGTATTTCCTATCTGAGCCATGCTGCACAGTTAACTATTTTTAAACTTAGAAAACCATATGACCGCTAACTTTTTGTAGTAATTCGGGTAATCTGCTTAGATGTTTATGTCTATTTTTAGCAGAAATCCCAATTATGCTTATTTATAGTTTTAGAAAGATTAGGCAAGTAGAGCGATTTGTTTCACGATTTCTACTGTCTTACAATTTACACTGTGTTCAAAATTGTCTTTTTTAGACTTGAGTTTGTATTTTTGCAGAAATAATGTCTCAATTCCCCCCCCACCCCCCATCAAGATTTACATGTATTTGATTGAGGCATGTATTTGATTTAACGCAAATTGTTGGATACCACCTTTAAGTCAGACTTTAGCATGCTAAATTTCTTGTCTTACCCAGACTGCCTCTGACTGAGTATTTTGGCCTAGAGCTGTATGCTGATCTAGTGTTCGAGCAGGGGGATGGACATTTCTCAACATTGACTGTCAGCCTCAACTCTTTGTACCAGGAGCAGAAGTACAACATAATGGAGTTTTCAATTAACATCGAAGGTTTGTTTTCTAATGTCAATTGCGCTTTTGTCAGGGCTGTATCTCAGCTTGAATTCAATGAAACTGTATGGGAAGCATCACCAAAAATAGGAAATGTGTATATTGTTTAACACATTACATTTCAGTGTTTTTTTATGGAGTTATTGCCCTTTTTAATTTCTGTATAATGTGATACAGGACCATTTGTGTCTGGACTGTTTCTCAGCAAACACCAGTTGGAATTTACAGATACTACATGTATATAGGAAGCTTCTCTAACAAATGCAAATGTGCATATGTCAGCACATTCTGGTTTGGGGATTTTTCACAAATTATTGGCATTTTAATTTTCTTTAGTGTCCACGCCAGCATTCTTTAAATCCCCTGAAACCAAATTCAACCAAACTTCATCAGAAACTTCAGTAGGCAAAGGGAATGAAAATTTGTTCAAAGAATTTTGACATGTCAAAAACATGGCCACCAGGGGCATAGTCATTTTTCTGTGTATGTATTTCCTTATTTTCGCATATAAAGCTTTATCGTAAAACTTAGAAAAAAAATTTTGTCATAAACTACAAAAGCTAGAACTTTGATATTTGGTATACATGTTCCTTAGGTGGCCCTCTATAAAGATTGTTCAAAGAATTTTTATCCATCAGAAAACATAGCCACCAGGGGTTGTGGCCATTTTCCATATAGAGCTCTCTAGTAAAGCGTTGAAAATCTTGTTGAAAACTACAAGACCTAGAGCTATTAATATTTCGTATACCAGTTCCTTGTGTAGCTCTCTATCAATACTGTTAAAATAATTGATTGGTCCAAAAACATGGCCACCAGGACCATTTTCCTATTTGGATGTATAATCCATAACAGCTATATAGTAAAACTTTCAAAAGTCTTCTGGTCAGAAATTAGAAGATCTAGAGCTGTGATATTTGATATAATAGTTTCTTGTGTAGCCCCTTTATCAAGATTGGTAAAAAAAATAATTGATAAAAAAATGTGGCTGCCAGGAGCGTTGCCACTTTCCAGATATGGCCTTATTGTAAAATTTTGAAAATCCTGTCTGGAAAAAAAATTACTGCAACCATTTGCTACATTAAACAAAGCTATTTATATATAGCCTGACGTGTTTGTGGAGATTAAGCAAAGTAACAAGTGACTGTTTGTGTTAACTAAGTTATAGACCCCCTTTTTAGCTATATATAACTTATATTCCTATGCCCCGGTAATACTCTTGGGAGCATCTATCGGTTCCACCGATATCATGTTTTATAAAAGTTGTCCTGTCATGTCTGGAGAAGGAAGACTCTCGATTAATATCAGAGCTGAACCACTCTTGCATCACAAGATAGCCAGTAAAGGTCATATATGACACATTTTTGTTTTTGTTTCTGATACCTACTGATAGTTTAGGGTTATTGGGAGATTCGAGTCTGAAGAAACAACAACGCACCATGGGTATTCAGCTTCCACTCTTTCATATTTAATTAAACAGTAAGCTTTCACTTCAGAGATATAAAGGCAGACAAAACGCTTGTTCACCTATGCCGTGTCCCTGTTCAGACAGCTCATACATGACAAGGCAACTTAAAATTAACAAACATTTATTTTAATTCTTTAGGTATACAACACAATACAATTTAAAGACACTTCGGTAATGGCAGTTTACGGGCATGGTTCCCATCTCCATCATGCTAAGCCACTGTCAAAGCAGGTACACAGGACAAATAGTTGTTTAGGGCGACCGAAGACAATAGGCTCAAACATATATGCCCCAATAGGCTGAAATTCTTGCCCCATAAGGTGTCAACCATATAATTTAACAGGCTTCACTTTTATAAAATAATCAAGTTGCAACTTTCAAAGGAAATTACACCACCTGCAACCATGGCTAATCCTTGGAAACAGAAATCGTGCCAGGCTACTTAATGATGAAATCCCAGGTCTATGTCAGATGTGCAGACACTGACATAGTAAATGCCTGTTTTTAACCTACTTATTAACTGAATTGATAATAATTACTTTTCTGTTCTGACTGTGCTGTCTGCCAAATGGCAATGCCCAATCTTGGGCAGTGTTTAGGGTTATGTATAGATAGTTTCAGTGTGATGTTATGGTCACTATATAGTTTAAGGCAGCCATCTTTGAAAGCAGAAGCTAATGCAGGTCGAAATCTGGAAATATGTGTTGTATTAAACAAACCAGTGTGTTTTTATTTTTCAGTCTATTTTACTGAGTGTCTGTGTGCCATAAAACCCAAAATACAAATACATTTTCTGAATTTTATATCAAATTTAACTTATTTTATGAAGTATTTTAAATATCAGAATTATATTGTGATAGTTTAAAAGGTAAAAAAAATACATCCAAAAAAGATACACTGTTCATTTGTTTAAGGAAGAGTCAATAATTTTAGTTATTTCTGTGTATTTATCAATTTTTAAAATATTGCATTTTAAAAATATGAATTTCAAGATTTTTCCAATAGTGTATAGCTTTTAATTTTTGGACTACAAGACATTACAAGAAAATAAATTTTACAAATCTATACAATTCATCTGAAAACCTCTTTAAGATGGCTGCCAAGATAAGGGACCTTCACTGATGTGGAAACTATCTAATAACATGTTTAAAGTATGTGTTTTCTGTCTTTAGCCAAAATGTTTGTTCTTCAGTATTAATATTAAACCTTTATGTTTACTTGAAGTAGACATGGTATGTGATTTCTATGACCAGTAAAGGTATGCATTTCCACTGTGTATAACCGATATATGTGAGTTATTTATGTTCAGTATGTGTTATTTAGCTATAGTCAACATATTTGTTCTATTTATACATACAGGGTATGTGATTTTTATTGACACTTTATTTTCTTTATCAGGATTTGACTTTATATTAGACATCATTCGGAAGCGTTCCCGTTACTCTGTTATGGATTTGTACAAGATGTACAAGGCGGCTGTGCGTGCTGGAAACTCTGAACAGGAGAGGAAACTGTTTTCCGACTTTCAGCAAGATGTCATGGAGGCTGTTGTTAACATTCTGAATAGAGTTAACCACCCGGACATAAAGGATTTCGACATTATCATAGATTTTGTCACACAAGGTAAGTCATGATTTCCAAAGATTTTATGCAAGGTAAATACTGAATCTAGGAAAAATGACATTATCATAGATTTTGTCACACAAGGTAAACCCTGATTCAAGGAAAGTGACATTTCCATAGATTTTGTCATGCCAGTTGAATTCTGACACTAGGAAAACATTGACATATTGCTACATTTGTCATGCAAGGTAAATCCTAATTCTAGCAAAGCTTTGACAATTTCATGAATTTTACCATACATGGTTAACCTTAACCTAGTAAAACTTTGACCTTCCTTAGATTTTTCTCTCTAAATGTCAATAATCTATTGACAGCCATTGACGATTAAATATTTTTTTCATCCAGAGATTCATTATATATGCAAACATTGAAATCTCTATAGATATAGTCATGGTAGGTGAACCCTGAGTCTATACAAGTTTGAAAATGTCTAAAAACCTCAACATAAATCCTGATAAATTCAGTCCTAAATAAAAGCAAAGGTTGTATTTTTCATAGAATTTATCATGAAATACATGTACAAGTCTTCATTGATATGCAAAGTTTTACCATACCATAGATTTGTCATGAAATGTGCATCAAGCAATTTTTTAATTTTTAGAGAAAAAAGTAAATCCAGAATTGGTAAAAACTTTGATATTCAGATAGACTGAAAACATTAATATTTCTTTTTGTTTTGAAAGGTGATTCCTTAATCTTATATTTTTTGTTTTCAAGAAAATATCATAAAATGTAACCCATGAGTCTATGCAAATTTTTACATTTCCATAAATTATGTCTTAGTTAACTTAGTAATCAGTGCAAAAAACAACACACTTTCAGTGTAAAAAGCTTACATTTTACACTGAAATAAAGGCTTCCATTTCCAATGCAATAAAAGCTTACATTTTTAGCACACACGAAAAACCTTTAAATTTCCAGTTCAATAAAAAAGTTCCATTTTCAATGCAATAAAAGAAACACACACAAGAAATGTTCGTATTTTCTGTGGAATGAAAGCTTACATTTTCAGTGCAATAAAAATGCTTAATTTTCAGAGTACAGACCAGTAAATTTCAAGTGCAGTAAAAGTTTACATTTCAGGAAAGGAAGCTGGTTACTTTAGTCTTCAAGAAATACTGTCATATTTCTACAAGCTGAAGACATCTTCCAAGCCTGGTCAGCCTTCACCTTTCCAGACTATGATGCAGGATTTAATGAAGTCAAAAATGTTTCCTCTGTTTAAGTAAGTAAACACATTTTGGTAAAAATTAATCAAAAATTTGCTAATCAAAAATTAATATAGATGCAGGTTAGCCAGCTCCCAGCGACAATATGTATGGTATTCCCCGCTGGTACCGCATCATTGATGGTATCACGGTAATTCAAAAATTCCCATATACATGCATAAAAAGCGCCATCTGTCAACTGTTTACAAAGTTTGACGTAGATAATTATATAAAACAGCAACTTTCATTTCTAATTTGCGAAGAGAAAAAGTCTTAAAATGACATAATTATTTTGTTTATAGAGAAGCGAAAAAGGTAAGCTATGTTTATTATTTAAATTTTGTGGCAAAATTGACTACTACGGTACCAGCGAGGACCTTCCTATGTAGGGGTTTATTAATAAAGTGTAGGGTTATATTCCAAGTAGGTTAAATGGATTTTAAGGAGAAAATTAGTTTATGGAAGTAGGTCTACCTAGAAAGTTTTTAGGATTATTTTCAGCAATAAAGTGTTACTTCAATGTTTATATACAGTCGAATCAAGACACATGGAATATCCAGCAGACTGGCCAATATACTCGTAAAATTGTAGCATTCTGGTAAGGCGGAGCCATACGCACAGATTGGCCATAATTGTGATATAAATCTTTGTTAGACTTAACATTGTAAATATATCATAAGGTTTGTAATTTACATTTACATTTGAAATAAAAGCAATAATAGCATGGGACGATGAATGTACAGATATTTATTATTACATACAGGTACATGTTTTTTACAATTATAATAATGTAAAACATGTAGCATGATACATTATACAGTAGATAAAATACTGATGTAAATGTTGTTTATTTAATCATGTTGTTCAGCATGTCAGTGTAACGTCTACACAAAGGGTGTGATAGTTGTAAGGCAATGGTTTCATAATGACTTAAAATGACACATTTTCATCTTATCTTCGAATATAAACGTGGATTATGATCTTTGTTTCTAAATCCAACTTTTTATGTCTCTCTAAGATTTATGTCATATTTACCTGAGGCATAAACAAAGTATGCTTGCTGTTTGTTGTCACTTGATTGACATGTCAATCAAGGTAATGAAAGTTTGAGTGCAAGAACTCTTGTCAGTAGCAAAACCTTCACTTGATTGACATGTCAATCAAGGCCATGAAAGTTTGAGTGCAAGAACTCTTGTCTGTAGCAAAACCTTCACTTGATTGACATGTCAATCAAGGTAATGAAAGTTTGAGTATAAGAGCTCTTGTCAGTAACAAAACCTTCACTTGATTGACATATCAATCAAGGTAATGAAAGTTTGAGTGCAAGAACTCTTGTCTGTAGCAAAACCTTCACTTGATTGACATGTCAATCAAGGTAATGAAGGTTTGAGTATAAGAGCTCTTGTCAGTAACAAAACCTTCACTTGATTGACATGTCAATCAAGGTAATGAAAGTTTGAGTGCAAGAACTCTTGTCTGTAGCAAAACCTTCACTTGATTGACATGTCAATCAAGGTAATGAAAGTTTGAGTGCAAGAACTCTTGTCTGTAGCAGAGGTTTTGAAAACATGCTGCCACTTCAAGTATTCCACTTCAAATGTATAATAAAACACAAAACGTTTAATCTCTTTTGGCAGGTGCACTGAATTTGCTGGTATCTCTAAAGTGTTTCTTTTGGCAGGTGCTCTAAATTTGCTCGTATTTCTTAAGTGTACCTTTTATGCAGGTGCTCTAAATTTGCTAGTATCTCAAAAGTTCTTCTTTTGGCACGCTCACTGAATTTGCGCGTATCTCTAAAGTATTTCTTTTGGCAGTTGCTCTGAATTTGCTGGTATCTCTAAAGTGTTTCTTTTGGCAGGTGCACTGAATTTGCTGGTATCTCTAAAGTGTTTCTTTTGGCAGGTGCACTGAATTTGCTGGTATCTCTAAAGTGTTTCTTTTGGCAGTTGCTCTGAATTTGTTGGTATCTTTAAAGTGTTTCTTTTGGCAGGTGCACTGAATTTGCTGGTATCTCTAAAGTGTTTCCAACAATTGCTGGCCTGCCTCTGAACATGACAGTTCAGCTCCTTGGCATGAACAAGATCTACAACACTTTGCAGACAAATGTGCCAGTGTTCATGGCCAAACAAAGCCCTGTCCTTACTGGTGGACTTACACAGCACATTGCGTGAGTATACTTTAATCAAGACGTATCTACACAGAGACAGGAAACTTCAGTTAGCATAGGAGCATATGTCACTGATTTTTCATTGTAACACATGGGATTCATATGGAGGCTTCAAGAACCAAGCTTATGGATGGAGTGAAAACAATTATGTTTCATTTGTGCTGGACTGAGTTTTCAATTTTAATGTCTTTATGTCGAAAGGTATTTGACTATTTACCCATACTTCTATTCATGTAGATTAAATCCATGGAAAAATATTTTGGTTTAAACAATGTTTATTTAATAATAATACCATGTGATACATATATGACATATGTTACAACAAATACAGATAAAATTGAGGGAAAAATTGGGTTCACAATGTTAATCCCATGTCCAGTTTTTTGTTTGTTTTTTCAAACTATGTTTATTAAAAAATAATGCTATAAAAATATTTTGGTAACTGGTAGTTAATAAACACCCTTTTTCTAGGTAGAAAGTCTTTGAGGTGTAACACCACATCTGCCTCAAGATAAGTTTTCAGTTAGAAAGATTTTCATTTGACAAATTCTTCCAGCTGTCTTGTTGTGTTAAAGCATTTTTTCTTTCTTTGTGGCATCTTTTACTATTTAAAAGCCATACATAAAGATATTTCAGAAATTACACCAAGAATAAATGTAATTAACTAAGAATTTTTTTTTCAGTTTAAGCATTATGGTGTTTGGTGAGCTGACGATACCAGTGGGTCAACACCATAGCTCAGGAATACGAATGGAGATATTATTTGGTTCAGACAGAGATGCCAGCTTCAAGTTGATGTATGGGCATGATAAGCCAGGCCCCGATGGCAAATACCCCACTCATCCACGTCTACAGTTTGACCTGGAGCCCCTTAGTCATGATAAGGATTCTGAGAAGGTGGTATATGCCAGGTAATGTCGTAAACAGGTTTCACACATGAGTTCTTGTATGTCAGGTAATGTCATAAACAGGTTTTACCCATGAGTTTTTGTATGTCAGGTAATGTCATAAACAGGTTTCACACATGAGTTCTTGTATGTCAGGTAATGTTGTAAACAGGTTTTACCCATGAGTTCTTGTATGCCAGGTATTATGGTAAACAGGTTTTACCCATGAGTTCTTGTATGCCAGGCAATCTTGTCAACAGGTTTTACCCATGAGTTCTTGTATGCCAGGTATTATGGTAAACAGGTTTTACCCATGAGTTCTTGTATGCCAGATAATGTCATAAACAGGTTTTACCCATGAGTTCTTGTATGCCAGGTAATGTCATAAACAGGTTTTACCCATGAGTTCTTGTATGCCAGGTATTGTCATAAACAGGTTTCACACATGAGTTCTTGTATGTCAGGTAATGTTGTAAACATGTTTCATACATGAGTTCTTGTATGTCAGGTATTATGGTAAACAGGTTTTACCCATGAGTTCTTGTATGTCAGGTTATGTTGTAAACATGTTTTACCCATGAGTTCTTGTATGCCAGGTAATCTTGTTAACAGGTTTCACCCATGAGTTCTTGTATGCCAGGTAATCTTGTTAACAGGTTTAACCCATGAGTTCTTGTATGCCAGGTAATGTCGTAAACAGGTTTCACCCATGAGTTCTTGTATGCCAGGTAATCTTGTTAACAGGTTTCACCCATGAGTTCTTGTATGCCAGGCAATCTTGTCAACATGTTTTACCCACGAGTTCTTGTATGCCAGGTAATATGGTAAACAGGTTTCACCCATGAGGTTTTGTATGCCAGGTAATATTGTAAAAATGTTTCACCTAGGCAGTTTTGTATGCAAGGCAATGTTGTAACAAGTTTCACCCAGGAGTTCATTCTTTGAATACCAGGTAATGTTGTAAACATGTTTGACCCCGTCTGATCTTGTGTGCTAGGCAATGTTGTTATCATGTTTGATCCAGGTGTTCTTGTATGCTAGGCAATGTTGACCCGGGTGCATGATCTACATACTCTAAATTTGGATCAGGCTGACTGTAAAACAACGGTACAGTGTTCTTGCTATATGGATTACCAGCAAATGTTGAACAGAAATGGATCAATACAGTTCTGTTTGCCAAGGTCTGATTTAGAAGCTGTTTTACTAATTATGAGCTCTCTAGCACTAGAGGACATTTTAGTTACATCAGAAGTATTTCACTGGAACACATTCATCTGCTTAGCACTGTCTTAACCAATATAACAATGATGGACATCAATAAGAAGTTATTTAAGTGTAAACCAGAAATCCCAGGAGATAATTTTAACTATGATAAGTGCAGATCTACCTATTGTATATATCTAATCTGCTGATACTTTCCAATTCAAAAAACACCAAAAGAGGCCGTAACTCCTACTGATCTCCGAAGTTGCATATTCATGCTAAGCATGTAAAGCATAAGCCAGACACTTCAAGTTAGACATTTTTAGCTATGGTTGAATACTTTATTTTAAGTTGACTTCTTGGTCTGTGACAACAATTTTCTTGGTCCGACTTTTTTTTTATGTTAAGTCATTAAACATGTTGTTTTATTGACATTGACAACATCTGTGTTGTTGACAGAGTGTGTTTATTTCTTTTGTTGTTGCAATGTGTTAATATTAATAACCAACCTAAGTTGATAAACTGTAAAAACAGTATATTTTTTCCAATGAAGGCAATGTTTTACTGACTTTGAGTGTCTTTTCTGGTTGATTTAGGCCCTCTGACTCTGAAATATAATAATTTGTACAACTGTGCATCCCGACTCATTTCTTTGGATCACATTAAGTTCTGAATCATTCGAATTACATTTGCTATTTCACTTCCAGAAATAGGCCTTGGAGGTAATATAATGGTATAGTAGCCCCATCAAGATGGCAGCCAAGAACCTTGATACATAGACTGTTGACACCACATATTGCTAAATGGCACACCGACAGCAAAATATTAAAAAGAAGAAATTGGTAGAGAGAGACAGAAAAAGACAGAGACTGACAGAGAGACCAACAGAGACAGACAAATTAGATAGAGACAACAAACTATTGACATACTGCAACTGACATGATAAGTATATTTGATACAAACACAGCACATGTGTGTAAATATCTTCGTTACAAATACATAAATGCTTCTGTAGAAACAGTGGGGACAGTACAGATAAGTGTGTTGTAGTCCTGATTTGGTCTGAAATTTAAACTTGCATTTAACTATAAAAAATGATTTGAATTTTCAAGGCATAGTACAAAATAAGCCATTTTTATTATTTGATTGCGTTAAATATTTCTAACTGGCAACCTCAATTTATTCTAATAGGCTGGAGTTACTTTGCATTGTAGGAATCACATAACCAGTATTCATGCGTTTCAGTACAATTACCTTCGAGCTTCTTTTCTGAACGTGTATGGTAAATGCCAAAGTTGGTGTGAAAAATGAATTTTCGCATTTAAATCTTTTTTTTGGCAAAGATTAAGTTCAAACATTTTACTTTTATAAATAAACAAGAAAGATCACAGAAATGGACATATGCCCTTGAAGCTGTTGGCTGAGAAAAAAAGGATTGACAAAGAGACAGATTGATGGACAGTGGGACTGCTATATGCCACCCTTCGGAAGCATTAACAAAAATTTCTATTCTCAAGACAGGTTTTCATGTGACACGCAACATTTTTTTGACTTCACGATAAAATATTTACCATTGAATCACCCATGTTTCAGAGGTAGACAATTTCTACTTCACCATTATGGCATGACGGAGGTTGAGGCAGATGGACTGGTTGAGTCGCAGGTTCAGCAGTGTCTCCCATCTGAGATTCAAATGGGACTTGGTCGAAGCTTCTGCATCAATTTCCGATACCCAGCAGTTCAGCAATCACAGAGACATGCCTACTTTCCTCTCTCGGGACCCTTTGATATGTCCCTGGTGATGGAAAGGGTGGATAAGTATGTTAATTAGTTACCTAATGAACATTTATTTACATATGTCAGGGTCATTTGATTTGTCCCTGGTGGTGGACATGTTTGCAAATTTGTTAGCACAGGATAACTTATTTTTAAAATATTAGGGTTGTTTGATTGATTCCTGGTTATAGAAAGGGTGGATGGTTATAGAAACCTATGTAAATTTGTGAACTAATGAACATTTAATTTTTATGATTGTCAGAACTGATTGATTTATCCTATGTGATGAGAGGGGGCGTGGTTGTATACTAATGAATATTAATTTTCTGCTCACCTGAGCTTATGTTCATCCAGCGTCACGCATCCATCAATATTCTTTAAATGAAATCTCCTATGAATTTGCTGGGCCTTGTTCAATCAAACCTCCTCAAAACTATCAGCAGGTAAGGAAAATAAAAAGTGGATCATAAAATTTTGCTCCGGCAAAAAACTTGGATGCCAGGGATGTGGTCATTTTCCATAAATTACTGTATATTTTTATATTTAAATACATGTTAGTCAGGTAGCCCTGTATCAAGGTTCTTCAAAGAATTTGATGTGTCAAAAAACATGATGCAGGGACATGGCCATTTTCCATATGTGGCTTTATTACAAAACTTAGAAAATCTTCTTGTCAGTAACTTCAAGAGCTAGAGCCTTGATATTTGGTATGCATATTGCTTGTGGCCCTGAATTGAGATTGTTTAAGAAATTTTAATCCATCAAAAAACATGGCTACCAGGGGTTGTGGCCATTTTCCCTATATGGCCCTACAGGAAAACTTTGCAAATCCTCTGATCAGAAAATATACTGAGCTAGGGCTTGGTATTCAGCATATATATGTTCCTTGGGTGGCCCTGTATTAAGATTGTTAAAAGAATTTTGATCTGTCCTAAAAGCATGCCTGCCAGGGGTGTGGCTATTTTCCATATATGGCAATATAGGAAAACATCTCCTCATAACCTACATAAGCTTGAGTGTTCAAAGAATTTTGATCCATTAAAAAACAGTAGTCTAGAGCATGACCATATTGCATATATGGCTATGTAGTAAAAAAAAATGAAACTGTTTAAATGTTGCATGTGTACATGCATTACAATTATTCTGGTCAGTTTAAACATTGCTGACATTCAATGAGCAGTATAATTAAATGTCTACGGTACTTAGGTGAGCGATAAAGAGCCATATTGACCCACTTGTTTATAAATATCAGCCCTTTTGATTTATACCTGATCATGGAAAATGTGGACGTGTAATCAAAGGTATAAACCATGATTATTAAATAACTAAACATTATTAGTCTTTTAAAAAGCACCTGGCACATTCAATAACATGACGGCCTGCTTTAAAACAGTGCCAATATTTGTATTACGCTTATAGCTCAGGGCCAAAAGGTGATATAGATATAAAGCCCTCATGTGAAGTTATTTGATTGGCTAATAAGGCAGGGCCAAACAATGATATAGATTTCCACAAGAATTGCTGGGAAATTAATTATGATATGTTATAATTAGGTATTAAATGTGAAATGTTGTAAGTACATGTAGTTATTGGGATATTCAAATCTGAAAGAACGACGGCGCCACACGGGTGAACAGACTTCACTCTTACATCATTAATAAACCAATATGCTTTCATTTGAAGTTTAAGAGAAACAATGGCAGAAATAACAACTTTTCACCCATGTCGCGTCCCCGAACAGACAGCTCATATAATACAAGGCAAATTTATAATAATAATCAGTTATTTACATCTGTACTTGTACAACACAATACAGTTTTCAAGTCATTTTGGTAATGGCAGTTTATGGGCATGGTTCCCGTCCCAATCATGCTAAGCCACTGTCAAAGCAGGTACACCGGACAAATAGTCGTTAAGGACGACCCAAGATAGCCATCAGTAATATAAACCCCAACATTCAAGCGTATGCCCAATTAGGCTGAAATTGTATGCTTCACTATGCCCCAATAGGCTGAAACTGCATGCCCAACTAAGCTGAAACTGTATGCCCAACTAGGCTAAGACCATATGCTCAAATAGTCTGCAATTGCATGCCCAACTAGGCTAAGACTGTATTCTCAAATAGTCTGAAACTGCATGCCCAACTAGGCTGAAACTGTATGCTCCAATAGGCTTAAATATATATGCCCCAGTAGGCTGAAATTCCTGCCCAAAAGGGTACCACCAGTAGATTTTAACAGGCTTTCAATTAATAAAATATTAATTTGCAAATTTCAATGGAAATTCCGCCACCTGCAACCAGGGCTAATTCTGGGAAACAAAAATCGTGCCGACTGCTCAGTGATGAAACCCCAGTTTTGTCAGATGCGCAAATACTAACATACTAAATGCCTATTTTTAACCTGATTATTAACTAAATTGATAAGAATTACTTTTCTGTTCTGACTTTGCTGTCTGCCAGTGCCAATCTTGGGTAGTGCCACCGCTGTAGCGAAACAAATACAAGCCAGTTATCGCTTTTGGAACATCACAATCCAACTGAATACCTTGTTAGGGTCTACAAACAAATGGCTATAAAGAAAGGGTGCTTTACTTACCATGTCCCAGACAATAGATCCAAACTGTTACAATTTTTAAAAGAAAGGATTGTGCATTATAACCTATAACATGCTTATTCTAAAGTAAACATTTCATAATTATCCTTAAAGCAGCACAAAGCCCCTTACTTTTAAAGCCCTGCTTTTAAAACTTTTGAAGGCCAAAAACTGAATCTGGCCTAAATTTTGAGTTTTCAACTAATTAAGTGCGACCAAACTCATGGGTATCTTTAACATAAACTATTCAGTCTCACTAAATGCTTAAAGCCCTCCAAATTTCTTGATATATGCAAACAACCACTCATTTTACATTAAAATACCAGTAGCATTTACAAACAAACCTGCTGTGCTTTTAATCCTTGCAAAGAAAACAATCTTTCAATATACTATATTTGTTCGGAATATCTGAAAGCTATTCAGCCCTGCACTTCAGCTTTAGCCATGTCACTTCCAGGGCTAGTAAATGAACCTTGACGAGTGATATCACAAAAATATCATCTAAGTGTATGACCTCTGTTACCTCATCTGCTTTCAGTGCCAAATTCTGAAACCTCACCCACTGTTTATGAGAAATACTGGTGCTATCAAATGAATGCTGGAATATGGTTGGCTTTAAAAATGATGCCTTGTCTCATAGCCAAAAAGCCTCAAGGGGCCCATACCAACTGAATTAGCTGTTTAGATTTAGCAATCCATGTTTAAATGATGGTTGCCAGTGCTTAATTGTCAATATAGAGCACAATTTGGCAATTGCTTAATTGGTGACCCCACAATGCTTGTGCAAGCAAAACATGCACCAGTTCTAGAAATGTTATGTCTCTCAAAACCTTGTTACCGAACCAAGTCTCTGGCTACTGAAAATATGACCACTCCTTATCAAGCAAGCAACCGCAAATCAAACCAGCTGACCATGCAGTCTTAACTTGTTTGAATTATCATTATTAGACAATTTCATCCAGAATATAAAAATTCTACCGCATAGCTTATAAATATCCATTTCTGACCCTGCTACTGACCCTAGCAAGTGTGTCACCATAAAACTTGCAGACCTGCATATTCTTAGTTCCTCAAGAACACAACATCTCGAATAACAATAAATTTTACAGCCCATAGGCAAAAATTCATCTACTTTTGTCGAGCCCTCTTCTAAATTAAACTAAAGTCAGTCTGGAAATCAGTAGAATACAAGCAGATTAAATATCTCTGTTTGCCAACTAGGCACCTCTACCTAGGTTAAAGATCTTACCAACCGCTGAATCCAAAGTATGTTAGTGTTTAGTTCATCACTTATCCCATCACTATCATTACCACCTACTGGATGTGACAAATGAGCTATAAACCTGTAAGGTACGCCAATTAAGGCACTAAGCCAATCGAGAAATTTTTAAAATTAGAAATTTTGCTCTCAGAACCAAAGCAATGTTAAAACCCCATCTAATAAAGCAGCATCCACTGTATTTGGATATAAGCATCAAAGGCTACACAGATCTTCCACACCAACTGGAGGGACTCCCAAATCCAAGGTTAAATTGGCATTCAGTCCTTGTAAACACAACTTCTCAGTCTCTTTAGTCATGAATTAGCAGCTACTCTTAATGAAAACTGTTAGTAATAATGCCTCCAGCCAGGTCCCGGGTAGCTACTAACTGCCAACGTATGTTTGCCATGTACTTTTAACTTTCATTTGTTCTATGCAAATGCACGGACAGAAAACCTGAAAGGTAACTCGATAATGCTGAAACTGTTTGCCCAACTAGGCTAAACCTGACTATTCAGATAGTCAAACTACATGCCCAACTAGGTGTAATGAGTATGTTCAATAATCTGAAATCTG
The DNA here is from genome assembly GCA_007844125.1 of Sinonovacula constricta. Taxonomy (NCBI): domain Eukaryota; kingdom Metazoa; phylum Mollusca; class Bivalvia; order Cardiida; family Solecurtidae; genus Sinonovacula; species Sinonovacula constricta. Next base: position 29,102,705 of record CM017562.1, read on the forward strand.
TATGCCCAACTAGGCTAAACCTGTATCGTGTATGCTCAGTCTGTAACTGTATGTCCTATTAGGCTAAAACATTTTGCTCAAATAGTCTAAAAATGTATGCTGAACAAAGCTAAAACTGTATGCTCATATATTCCGAGACTGTATGCCACAATAGACTCAAATATATTTACAGAATAGGCTTAAATTCTAAACCTATATCAGTATGTACCGAGATAAAACTGTTGGTTAGTCAAAATAAAAAAACATTACCTTCGGACGAATAGGGCAGTTTCAAGGCCGCCTGCACAGACGGATCGCCTCCCAACACCTACTCTCCACTCTAACTCATGACACCTGCTCACTCCTGATTGTTGGTACACGTGCCCAGGTTTCCATCGCCCATCATGGGTCTCCACAACTATCTCTGCCTTGTCCAGACGATGGCTCAGTCCAGTACTTGCCATCCCTGACCCTTGGCTCCCGATGGACTTGATTAGGTCTCAGCATAATTGAACACTTTAAACAATTGATTCTACAAAACAAAATATTTAACAACAAACATACTATATGACCTAAGCAAAGCTACATTAAAACTTTGCCTAAAGGAAATAAATAAAAAACAAAACAAAAAAATACCCGAAAGCCAAATAATTAAAATTCCCAATTAACAAATACACATAACCATTGCATCGACTGAAAAATAAATATATACTTTACCTCAATTAAATTCACATAAGAAAAGAAACGGATGTTCAACAACAAAAAATTTAATAATTATCAACTAAACATTGTGTGTGCAAACTATGTATCTCTTAGTTTAAACCTTTTTATTTACAGTCTATTGGGAAACAAGTTCTTTTAACTTTTATTAATCCCTCTCGACTGTCCACTTCCTGGGTAGAACCAGTACTCAGGTACGGAATACCTGGAGCAATGTGCAGTAAATAGTCTTGCTCAATGACTAACCTCACGTGGTCAGTTTCGGGGTTCGAACCCAGGACCCTCCGATCCGGAGTCCAACGTCTTAACCACTAGACCGACCACTAACCCCCACAAATTCAAATTTTATTTTATCTAAAAGATTGACACAAATTCTTAAGACAAAAATGATTTTTAGCTTACAATCTTACAAATGCTGGACTGAAAAGGAAGTATCTAAGGTGGTGCATACCTAGACTGTATCCTGTGCCATACATATACCGGTGCTCTTATCAGCTATGCCTTGACAAAAAGTGTACATCAATAATTCAACCTCTAATAATGGTGGTAAGCTTTAGATCTAATTAACTATAATTTTATAAAATATTCAGTAAATAAGTGATTTGATATTGGCCCTGTTATTTGCCCTTGGGTCAGTCATAGTATGACTGCCTTCGGACAAATAACAGGCCCAATATCAAATCACTTACTTATTATTCATTGATAAGGTCAGGGTTGTTGATTTTTTGTTTTGTGGTTATGAGTTTGTTGTTTATGCTCAAGCTAGTGTCAGTGTAGTTTGATGACTGTTCTGCCAAGATTGACGTGGTGAGGTATTAATGCATACCAGGTAATCACTACATGCTATGTACAGTGAACTTTGCACTTTTTGTGTCACATGCAAAATATCTCCAGATGGCTGATAGATGGTGGTTTTTATGTTGTTCTTTTTTAATATTGTGACGATACTGGACATTGATTGGTAAACCAGCAATGTAGAGTTTAAAACAGCTTGGTCATATTTAGACTTTTTTTTTCATTTTGTTGACAAAAAACAATACTATGTATGAACTGCTATGAAAAAATAAATTAAAATACTAATACTAATTAAATAACTAATTTAGCTATCTTTGACTCAAAAACCTATTTTATCTCCAAATTTCGCATGTTGTGTGAATACCTCAGTCAGAGGTGCACGTAACAAGTGGTTCGAGTCACTGACTTGTAACTCTTCAACCCTTCTCAGCATGGGCTTGAGTCCTGGTTCGGGCACAAACTTTGATATTGGGAGGTTTGCTAGCTAGCCGGTTGTTCTTCCCAGTCCTATGTCAACTCCATTGACCAATACTTTAACAAACATGAAAAATGCAGATTGTATTTTTTTTCAGGTTACATACCGGCACAAAACTATGAATTGGTTGCTTTAAAACTGCTTAATCTGGCTTTCATCTCATATGTGTAAATAAGGTTCAGTAAATTTTTTCTTTCAGTGTTGGAGCTTACAATGTCATCATTGAATATAAATCGGAACGGGACAGTAACTCATTCTTTCTTACACATTATGGAAAAGGTACTTATTTTCTTTCATGACTATTATTTTTGATTAACTTACTTAAGGACCTAATATTGTTCCCATTAGTATTGTCAGACATTTACACATCTTTTAAGTATTATAGAGTTCATCAGCCATTCTGATAATGTAGAAATTTAATGTGAAACTATAAATGTTAGTATTCAAAATTTGACAATTTATCTTTTAAAAAGAAACACAATCAGTACTGTTAATAACCATGTATTTTTCCTTTTTTAGGAGATACATTTGAGAGACTGGGGTATGTCAATATCACTTTTAACAAATCATCTAGAGGCAGAGGTGTCATCATCCATTCTGAAGCACCAGAATTTGGTCTCAAACATGAACTGACTATGACGTCTGGGTTTTTGTTCCTTTTCGATTTTAGGAATTTCCTTTGGCTAAAAAGCAAACCATACCTTGGCATTGTTTTTACGGTTTGTTAATTGTTTTTTTGTTTTGTTTTCTCGATCCATTTTGTTTGCATAACAAATAAGGGAACACATTGCAGGGTTTATCATTCTAGACACTCACATGTACCTCATGGACCAGATTCTTGTCCAAACTAGATTAAAGGAATCTAACTTCTTTTTCACTACTTTGAAATTTTAGTCTGAGTTTATTTGATTTGAATATATATATTTTAAGTCTTTAAGATACAAAGCAATATGTACAGTTGAACTTTGGTTATTCGAAGAAGTCATGACCACCTATTTACTTTGGGTTGGAATACTCAAAATTGCCTTCACTTTTTAACATTTTCCGACTTGGAGTCCGCCATTTAGAATTAAGTATTGTTTTGTTGTTGTTGTGTTTTTCAAAATAATAACAAATCGAAATTTATCCACGCATGTAAAAAGCATTTTTGAATGAAGGTGAACAAGTTATCATCGTCAACAAACTACAGCATACATTACATAATAGTTACAAGTACAAAGTATTAAATCACATAGAAGTTGCTGATCAGGGCATCCCCCAATTGTTGGGCCCATCTCCAGACTGCTCAGCTAGAATTTCACCCTCTATCCTTGACATTTCTTAATTGAGATGACAGTGATTTTGATCAGAAGTTATACTTACTGGCCCTAACAGTTTGTAATACCACTGTGAGACAAAGTGACTAAGTACCGGCCCAAACAGTTTGCAATACCACTGTGAGACAAAGTGACTAAGTACTAAGACGTCTGAAGATTGCATTAAAACTGTACATTTAGGAGTAAAAATTATTTTGAATAATGCCAAAACTTAGAATCAGAGGTATTTTACATTAAATTATATTGGAAAAAATTCAGGATCGATCAATGACTTCGAATAATGCCTCGGCTTCCGAATACCCGGGTTTGAATAACCGAGGTACAACTGTATTTCTATGGAAAAATTGGAAAAGCAGCTTCATAATAAAGCAGCATCATTATATCTGTTAGTTCAGAACAGTCATATTTCACCAATCTTGAGAGTGTTAGTCTGAATATAATATTTGCTGTTTTCGAATGGGTTACACTAGGCCTGTTCTTAGAAAAAACCTTATAGACAACCTGGTGGCCTTATTTATGGCTTATCTTCTTCTAATTATATCAGAATGTTTGTATGCATGAAAATTTGTAATAGTTCAGTCGCCAATAGATTTTACAACTGTACTGAAGGCAAGGGTCCTCAGGTAAGAATTTCAGGGCTATCTTGTCCTGTTTATTTTTATGATGTGAAGTGAATCGTGTGACCTAAAGCAGTTTGAGCCTACCACAGAGGTAAATGTAATGAGCATGCGAAAAACAGAAGAGAATGAGGATCACTTCTCACTCTTTCACTGCATGTATGTGCGTTCCACCTTTATGTGAGGACAACAGTTGCCGTGTTTGTAAGGAATATTCTTTGATTTAGAACTTTTTTCCTTAAATATTCTGCCTGTTTTGCATAGTCTTCATAAGATTGTTCAACTGCAATTGACCAACATTCAATGGTAAAAAGACAGGATTTGGATTTACTGTGGTGTGCAACATTAGTCACTTGGTTTAGCTCATTTATACTACAACTAGTTGAATCTGTGAGAAAACCATTTGTTTAATGCTATATGATTATATAATTATATATGATTGTATAATATGATGACATATAATAGTATAATATGATAATAACATACTGGGCTTGGAATTTCAATCAGTAGAGCATGGGCTCCAGGTATGGGAGGCTGGGGGTTCGATCCCAGGCCGTGCCATACCAGAGTCATTAAAAATGGTAGCAGTATTGCTCCTTTGTTAATGCTCGAGCAGATATAGGGGAAGTTCAATGACTGGTTGGGTCATTGTCAGGATAATGTGACTTGTGGTATCATGCCAGGTGTTCGCTGCATGCTTTACACTATGAAGGCAGCACTATATCTGCTTCAAGTGGACACCATCTCCAGGTAACTGAAATACTGTTGGTGGGATGATAAACCCAGCAAACAAATAATATGATTATATAACATGATGAATTTGATGATACATGATGCTTCAATATGCTTCAATATGATTATATATCCAAAGCCCTTTCCTACATGGTTTGAGCCTCAGTCAGAAAGTCTTTCATCTGATCTGCAATAGGTCTGGGTTCTATCTTAATATTTGTATTGTTTTTTGGCCTCCAGATTTTTGTAACTAAATTGGGAAGAGAAAAATACCTGTGTCTTGGGGAATTAAAGTGAGAATGCCTCAATGATTTTGGGAAATATTAAAACGAGTTTTATATAGAATGACAAAAAGTTTTAAATATGTCTGACTAAAATTAACTGTATGTAAGTAACAGGGTTTTTACTAATCTTGTTTTTCATTAAGATTAGGACTTTGAAATGCTATTTTGTCCAATTTGGGATTTTTTCTTTATCTTTTCTATCACAAGAGTGACTTAATAGCATCTATAAAACAGATGAAAATCCCTGACTGACTAACTGGTTCATTCAAGGGTCAGCACATACATTTGTATTTTATCATGACCCCATCATGTTGCCCAAACATGACTTAAAAGAGTTTTGACCAATGTGCATAAAAGTGGGCCCCTGTCAGGTATCCAATTTTATTACTTATGTACACAGCTAAGGAGCTTGGAAAAAGGATAGTTTTATATTTTTGGTCCTAATATAAGGTAAATATGTAAGTTTGTGAATTTTGCCACCTAAAATTTATCCTAGATTCACCTTAAGGGTGTACGGCACTGGACCCCGGTTTAACTAACAATGTGAGGTGTTTAGTTGAATGATTTGGTGTTTTGAAGGTATGGGTTTTTAGGCTGACTTCTTCGAAAAAAAAACTGCACTTACTGTGTCTATATAATTAATTGATTTGATATATGTTTACATGGTACAGTTCTCGGAGTATCTTCGCTTCAATTTCACCATTCCTGGTGCATCATGGGACATTCAGACTACTTATGATCGGAAATATGAGGATTCTGTGCGCATAGAAGAATGGACTGGTTCAGGAAAATTTTACTGGTAATTTTATTTCTCAGCTAAGTATTAGTTCTCACTTTGGTTAGATTTTATAATATCATTTCAGTATTTACTGCAACCATTGTTTTGTCATGTATTTTTGGCTAGGGGTTGAAGTGGAGTGGCCTTCTTGTGACTCTTCTGACTCACCATGTTTTTTCCAGGCCTGATTTGGGTGAGATCTCTCATGTTTGTAGGTCTTCTAGGTGGGCCATTGGTTCTACGCTGACACTTGTCTAGGGTCTTCCTCCACTAGAAGCTGGTTGTTGCCAGTATGTGGTCATAATTGTGTTGGTGTGTAGGCCTGGAAAATTTTTCTTTTCAATGACTAGTCCCGGACTAGTAACCTGGACAAAAATTACTTGTCCGAAAATTTGCGTTGTTTTAGCACAACACATTTGTTTTATCTACAATTAACTAAAAAGGGGTAACAAGTTGTTTCTTTTATTTTTTTCTAGAAGCAATTATGTATCGCACATCATGAATGGCTGTTTTAGGACAGGTGTGTGCATTGTACATGTACCACCTTTATGTGTTGTTGATAAATGTGCCTGATCTGAAACAGATTGTCTTCATCACTAATTAGAAACCACTGTTTATTTGCTACTTGTCCGACAGCAGATTTATGAATGTCCGGGACTAACTTATTGATCAATGACCAGTTGCCCGACATCAGGCTACCGTATTTTTCCAGCCCTGGTGTGACTTATGTACATCTTTACAACCAAAAAAAATAAAAAGATGAACATAAAATGAGAAAACAATACATCTCTGCAAGGTACTTTGCATATTGATGTATGATATATTATTAAATAAGTTTTATGCTTATAAAGAAATTCTTACAGATTTTCCCGAGGATTTCTAGGAAGAACTGAAAGGAATAAACTAATAAAAAGTATCCATGAAAATGAAGCAGGTTAAGAGGAGATGCATGGTAATTGTTACATTGTTTTTTCACCCAGTACACAGGAAAGACCTCTGTTATACCTTCTTCATTGGGACCCCTTAAGTGTTGCCACCACAGATTTCATAACAAAGCTGGACATTGGATATAGCTACTTGACTAAGCATGGAAAAATGATAGAACAAATTTTCAGAATTTCAGTTGGAGGTAAGCATTGTCGTGACATTTTTGTGTAATTTGTTATTTTGTGATTGTTGTTTTTAATATGAAGTAGTTTTTGCTGACCTAATGTCACATGGTTAAAATAAAAATATAAAATTTGAAGAAGAAGGACGCATGTTTTTTTTTAGTTTGTCCTGTTGTCATTATTTTGTTTGTATGTTACCTTTTTGATTATGCTTATTTCGTTTAAATAAGTTAGTACAGCTGGCAAATGCTATTTCACATCTGTCCAGGCTTTTAAATGTTCTCAGCTTTTACAATTTTTTTTTTTGTTTTGTGAAAGACACTTATTTAAGTCTTTTCCTCCATTTATGGCTCTTCACAATTGAAAGAAATAAGTTGATTTCAAATGGGAATTTTTTATAGTCTGAATTTCCTGAATACTTCCTGAATATTAAAAACACAAACATTTATAAAAGAGTTACTAACAAAGAAAGGAGATAATACAATGCAGTTTGATAGATTACTGTTCCTTTGTAAATTATATTGGACAATTGTTCTGTTCCCCAATGGTCATAGTGCAGAAGTTCTAAATTCATAAAAAAACATGCACCAACATAGTGTTGTGTAACCTTACCTGTTTGTTTCAGATCAAGTTATCACACTGATAGACAGACCTACTCCTTCAACATCATTCCTCAGTCGTTTATGGACACTTTCATTCAAACTTGGTGATGAAATGGTATGTAAGGAAGATAACTCATATATACAGGACACTTCCATTCAAAATTGGCAACAAAATAAAATAAAAGAAGAAAACTCATATACACAGGACACTCTCATTCAAACTTGGTGATGAAATGGTGAGAGGAGATAACTCATATATACTGGACACTTCCATTCAAACTTGGCGAGAAATGATATATAAGAGGAAATAACTATACTGTACAGAACGCTTGCATTCAAACTTGTCAAAAAATTGTTTATAAGTGAAGATAACTTAAGTATGCAGGACACTTTCATTCAAACAAGGTGAGAAAAGGGTATATAAAGAAATATAAATACAAGAAACAATTCAAACAATGAAAACTCTTATGTATGGGATACAAACCTTCAAACTGGTCTAGAAAGTAGTAAAAGAAGATAAACATTATAATGGACAGAAGTGCTCACCAAATTAGTTGTAGATTCTTGTTCATATTGATTTTGATAACAATTTCAAACCAGCCCTCTTGTACTAGTGTCTGGTGCAATATGGTACGGTTTCTAGCCTTATATTTGTTCTGATAGACACTGTATTTTTCAGGTTTTTAGAATGTGATGTATTATTTATTTTATCTTCACATTGGTGTTTGGAAGCTTGTATAATATAATGTATTGAGAAAATGTGTTTTCTGAGCATATTTCTTGTTCTTCATCTGAAATAATGATCAAATATTTATCTACCAATGAATAGTTGTATCTAGGATATGCATAGACCTAGATCATAACATTTTGTAATCATGTCTAATCTAGGTATTTATTATTTTTTAAGTACATTATTTTGTGTATGTCCAAATTGTCATTAGATGAGCATGTTTTAAAGAACCTGCAAATCCGTTTGGTATGAACATTTTTATAATCTAAAAGATAAAGTAAAAAAAAATCATTTGTATTCAACTATAGGTAACTCTAGATGGTTCTAGTGGGGTAGACCAGATGATAGGAGACTGCAGTGGTCGGGAGTGCCCTGGTTACCATGCCAACGTGGATCTAACAAGTGACCAGTACAACGTTGTCATGATGGGAGAAATGTCAATGGGTAGAGGCGATATTCAAGTGACAGGAACGCTTGAATGTACTAACAATCAGCTGAATGTAGGTGACCTTTATATGAATTGAGTCTGCATTTTATAAATGAAACAATTGAATGTTTTTTCCTCTAAACTTTTTACAAAGAAAATAGAAAACTTGCAGAAAAACAGTTTTACCATCTGTGATTTTTTTTTTTAGTAAGGCATAGTGCTGTCATTGATACGCCAAAAAGCGTATTGATGATATTGATATATCGTATGAAAAATATCGTTGATATATCAACATATGGAAGGGAATTTGGAGAAATTGTAATTCTTATTTAATTACTGCCTAGTATGCACATTCTGGGTATACTTTTGCAGAGTGTTCTTCTTAAATATATAGTGCTGTCATTGATACGCCAAAAAGCGTATTGATGATATCGATATATCGTAAGAAAAATATCGTTGATATATCAACATATCGAAGGGAATTTGGAGAAATTGTAATTCTTATTTAATTACTGCCTAGTATGCACATTCTGGGTATACTTTTGCAGAGTGTTCTTCTTAAATATATTTGCCACTTACATTCTTGTACTTAAAGCTTGATATTTAAAAGTTATTTTCAAATAAAATGTTGAAAAATAGTTTTTAATTTGTTTATGACTTATCCAAAGATGAAAACATAATGCTTATGTTTTAACCATTTAACTTAATAAACAGATAGTGTTCCTCACTTTACTAATATACACTATTAAATTATAGACCGGACCTGGTAGCGCAATCGGTAGAGCGTCAGGTCCAGGTACGGGAGGCCCCGGGTTCGATCCCGGGCCGCGACATACCAAAGTCGTTAAAAGTGGTAGTGGTATAGCTCCCTTGCTGACTCTCAAGCAAATATAAGGGCAGTTCCACGACTAGTTGGCCCGGTGTCAGGATAATGTGACTGGGTGTGGTATCATGCCAGGTGTTCACGGCATGCTATACACAGTGAAGGCAGCACTATATCTGCTTCAAGTGGACACCATCTCCAGATAACTGAAATACTGTTGGTGGGACGATAAACCCAATAAACAAAAAAAATAAATATTACATTATAGTGATTTCAGTCAGATTTACAAATGTACTGACATAAACAAACTACAGACGGTTATTAGAACATTTTCATAATCTTCAGAAGTGAAAAGTCTCCAGTCAGGTACATCAAGTCATAAACTTGTATGATAGTGTTACAATGTTAAGACATTAACATTATCATGTGTGTGTGAAGCATAGTGTAATACTGTTAGGTAACATTTTCCCATTATTTACAACACCCCATTCAGCACAAGTCCTAAACAATCTTCACCCAGTTATAACTTATAAGGCCTTGAGCTGACGGTAGTTGTGGTAAAAGGACACCAGCATGTCTGCGTTTTCTGTCGTGAGCGATGATCGTTTTTTCGGAAATGGTGTTTTCTGCTGTAGAGAAGTGTTCTCAAGGCACACTTGTTGCAGGTACTTGTGATAGTGGGTGGGCAATTTGGAAAGTCTAGGAAACTCCTTTTGATGCCCGCCCCACCACTGAATTGGATACAAAGTCTTCAAATTTTAACAGAATAATAGAATATTTTATTAATTTCTTTCACAAATTGACAAATTCATGATCTTGCAACTGTCTCCTAACTTTAATACAACATCGTCAAATTGTTAATGATATGTTAAGCACTTAGATGACTTTTTTTCTCGAATTGTCGAATTTCTGATCGTTGTCAATGGTATTACGATTACAACACTTCCCTCCCTTTCATACAACATTCTGTAGATTTCCAGTTGATGAAAAATGTTGATTTGAAAGAATTGTTTAACTTTTTTCTTTCTATTTTTTCCTGCCGATATATCGATATTTTGAAATGTGTATCGATATATCGATATTTTAAAATGTGTATCGATATATCAATATTGGCCAAATCGATGACGGCCCTAGTACTAAGGCATGATTTTGTTGTCAGTCTTTTGGCCACTCTCTAGAACACCTAGTTTTTTATTGACATCTTGAGACTGCCTGAGCCCACAGTCTTCACACTTGGTAGGGACATTGGCCATGATGAGTATGGTAGATATTCCCTATGGATTTGGGGTGGGGGGGTCAATGGTACAAAGGTCAAGGTCACAGCAGCCACAAACTAAACCTTCTGGTTTTTGATAAATATTTTGAGAACATATGAAAGGATAATCCTCATATGTGGTAGTCATTTGTCATGATATGACTGCTTTTAGTGTCAGTGGTGCCAAGGTCAAGGTCACAATTAACTTTGTTTCAGGCACTCATCCCTCAATATGCATAGCTTCTTGTGCTTCTTTGTATATTGAAATCCTATCAACGGTGTTAGGAAGTTGACATTGTAGCTTAGTGATTATTATATCTGCTTCTAACACGATCAGTCAAGGTTTGAGTCTCACTGGGTGATGATTTTTTCAAGTTTTACTTTGTTTTGGCTGCTAGTTGTAAGATGAGGGCTTATCCCAAATTATTTTTTTCATCCCAAACTTTACATACTGAAATAGCTTCATGTCATGATAAATGATGAATTCTTTCAAGACAGGGAGGGGTGTGTCACAGGCTTCTTTAACCTCTCAATATAGCTTACAGTGCTTCTGGGTATATAGCCAATAGCTAACAACTGCCTAAAGGAGTCTGCTTGGTAACTCTTTGGTTATGGCACTTGCATCTCAATCTGTTGGCCCAGGTTCAAATCTTGCTCTGTGCCGAGGGTATTTTTCTGCTTTGCTTTGGCTGCAGATCGTAAGACATTAAATATGCCTTTGGTTCATTATGAAAGCAGGCACTGAGAGGGGCATATATTATTAATAAACAGCTATTTCAATTGCTGTATAGCAAACTTGAGGTCCGTTACCGCTAAATTGATTAGCTTCTTATAATTTCTTTGTATTTTCTTAAATAACAGACATCTATGAAAGATACATAAAAAATATAACTCTCAATTGATGAGTTAAAGATTATAAGTGGGTAAATTAAGCCAGAACGTAAAGGACATATTCTTTCACTAAAAGCTTTCATTTTATATTCCTAGAGCAATTTTCATTTTTTATATTTTTTGTATAGGAGGAAGGAAATCGCCTGAAGAGATCTATAAAGAGCATCTATCAAAGGTTTAAACAAATAGAGAAGGCAGCTGTTGATGAAATAATTCAAGTTGAGGTAGGTAAATTAAGCTAGCATTTGCTTTCATCCCTTCCCAAAAGTTGACGAATTTTCCTGCGTGATTAAAATCAAAATACTTATCTCTGTATTGTTTGTTATGGCAAATAGTTCAAAGAGGTAAAAGACAAAAAGGAAGAGCTGCCTTATAAAGGCCCTATGAACAAGTTGATAGTCACCATGATGACTAATGTTGACCAATCATTAGAGCCAGCTGAACCATGCCCCTGACAAGTCAGGGCAATGGTGACCACCTCAGATGCACGTGTACATGAAACGTGCTCTCTTATTGGTTGGGGCCCAGCAATATTTTTTTGGCGAGTAGGTGTCTATTGGTCAACTGTGTCACTCAAACTAGAGTTTTAAAAATGTAACAAAGAAACATATCAACTATATCAATTATAATAACATATTTTCAGAATTCAATCTTTATGGAAGAGGATGAGGAGGAGAGTGATGTTGTATTGCCGGTGGAGCAGCTAACACTTCCTGACATGATTCCAACCTTCCCGAGCATTTGGGACCTGAAAAATTGGAAAGTGGGTAGCTTTAGTGAAACAGGTGCTAGGTAGATAGTGAATAGCATACTGTGCAACATCATTTCTATCATTATAGCACAGGGGCACTTATGAGGTGCAAAGGGACTGAACCCGGCCGGTCCATTATACTGACACTGACGAGTCAGGTGAAATGCTGTCCCCTTAGCCCCGAGTGTTAGGAGGGAAGCCACTACTGCCAACTTTAAAATCTTTAGTTTGACCCGGCCAGGGTTTGAACCCCCGATTCCCGATCCGCAAGCTGACGCTCTAACAACTGAGCTATTGCGGCCAGTCTAGGTAGATACTGAAAAAGCAGCTTATAAAGCACCGTTAGAACTGCAGGTGTTTAAAACCTCTGAATATTTCTTAAAAAATATTAGTGATAAATCGTGATTAAGCATTTTCTTAAATTCTTTTTTTTTTGTGTTATATTATGTAGTTATGATCATATTGGCAATGTCCAGCTGATTATGGGTGGAGGAGGACCCCAGACCGCATGTCTGGGTAGAACCACCGGCATTCCACAGGTTGGCCGAACAACCTCCCCACATATGACGTTTTTGCCCCAATTTGAACTCAAACCCACATGGTCGGGGACTGATGAGTCGCAAGTCGATGACTCTAAACTTTACTATATTCTCAAATTGTAATTTTGTACATTTTATAGCATCTTGTGCAGGTATAAATGATGTGATGTGCATTGAAACAAAAAATCACTTTTTAAAAATGTGTTAGCAGAGGTAAGGTCAGTAATGATTTTTCATTGTAATACATAATTATAGTAATTACCATGTACACCATATGAACCATCCATAACTGTATTATATAACCTTTACACATATACAGTGCATTTTGCTTATTTTCATGTTTAATATCTCAGAAAAATTTATGCAAATAACCAAGATATATGCTAAACTGAAAATCAATATAGACGTATTATTTCATTGAGCGTTTTCTGTTGACAGTTGCCACAAATTTTATTTGTTGTTATTTTCTCTGCAGCCACTGTATAATCTTAAAAAACAAACAAAAAAACAATGTCAGTCATATTATATTTATATTTCTCATTTTAAGATAATTACTGAGGTGGTCATTATCGGTGCATCCTCTGTTGAAAAACCGATGCTTTTGTTCTAATAGGCTGCAATTTTAGTTTTGTGACATCAACAAACCACCCTTTTACACATAATGCAAAGGGCTCTTTTCAGATGGTATTTTTATTAAAATGACTCGGAAGAAAAATAAACCTACATTTACTAAGAGGTAAACATTTTCTCTTTGTCCTTTTGATTTCAATAATCAATGCAGTTACTTTGAAACAACATATTCTTATTACAGCACTGTTTTGTCAAGGGCGAGTAATGCACTATAAAAACTTCAAAACTTATTGATCATTTAATGCATGATGTCATCCACTATAGATACTTGTAAGTTATCGCAAAAACCAGTGAAATTCATCTGGACGATGCAACTGAAAGCATGCTTTTGGCAGTGAACCATGACTGACCAGCTGAACAAGTTGCTGATCATGCAGTTGATACAGATTAGTGACCATGTTTGCTAATCCTCAGCAAAATGTGTGAAGGTTGTCCCTGAGATAAAACTTATTAGCAATCCTTGAGCAGACATGTGAACAGTGGCGGTTTTAGTTTATAACTGAAATCGGGCTGACCCTTTATGCATAAAGCCATCAGTTTTTAACAAAGGTTAAAAAGAAAAGGTTTGGTATTTAAAAAAATTTATTCAGTAAAATGGAATATGCCTATAACCATTACTTGATTAACTGGAATCAACTGTATCACAAAATACTTTAATAACTTGTGCTCAGCCATAAGAACACTAAATATTGCACTTACAATACATACAGCCAGTTGTCTTACACATCATCATACTCTTTGAATACCAACCTACAGAAAAACACTTTTTTAAACAAGGGGTGTTTTTTTTTTTACAAAGTTTCCAGTTTCAGTAATTTCCATAAACAAGGGAAAAATTGTTTTTATCTTTCCTTTCTTAGCAGCAGATTCCTTTATATTTTGGTGAATGTTGTGTGTACATATGTTCTTATTTATTTCACACAATCTGAAGAATTTGGTTACCATAGCATTTGATGCACATAGCAACTGTCAAGAAAAGGCAGACTTTCAAGTTATTGAGTTGTCAATGTACAAAATCTAGTGAATATTGATTTTATAATTATATTCATTTCCATCAACTATGAATTTATGTGCATTTTGCAGTCTGGAATATTATTAGTTGTTAAACAAAATGGAATTTTGATGGCCACAATACCCTTATAAATGAAAATAGGTAATAGCGAAAAGTCCATGATAAGAGCATTAAGGTTCTGGACCTGTAACTAACTTCGGTAAACATCGGCACTCAGTATGATCCGGTTTTATTTGAATAGCATTCGTCGTAAAGTTTCGTATTTGCTATTTTTAGTAGTTTTTCACTACGTGATACGGATTTTTCATGATGTCATTGGGTTACCCATTTCTTAAAAATGAGGGAACCGGGAGCTCGACAGTGAGATCGTCGAGGGCGATATTGTAAAAATAGTGGTTTACCGACAACAAAGTCATGTAAAGTTGAAGTGGATCATAAATATTGTGTTGTTTTCCTGTGTACAGGTGAAAAATGCACTGTTTCATCTTGTGTTTGCGATTTAAATTTGCCTTCGCATGCTAACCGCGAGAGTTAGTGACATGGTTTGACGCTCGCTCACCTTCGTCTGATATTTTCTCCGGATGGCCAGGATGGACTTTTAAATGTGTTCAGGGGTCAAAATTGTGAGGGACAACCAAGTGTCACTAATACCAAAAGAGTGCTTGACTCAGTTATTCCTAAACTGTCGTATTTTTTTTACGAAAAACGTGTAAAGTGGTTAATTTCAAATATTTCCCTCAAGCCAGCCAAAATCAGTAAAGAGAAGGTTTTCATGTAATAATGCAGAGTTTTACATACATATTTCCATCTCTAATACCAACTGTAGGTGATTTTTTGTATAAAGGAGTATAATCTGTAATTGACCATTTTGACGTTATTTTTTGCTATAAATTCTCTTGCAGTTTCATTATAGTAACCTTTACAAATTCTTATAAATTTTAATAGGAACGGTAAAATGCCTTTAAAATCTCATATTATGGGCAGTTTATATTGCAGAAAATTTTAAAACTAGTTGCATGTGTCTAACTAGCTTCAAACTTGAGATATTTGCTTTTATAGATAGAGTAAATTTTTAAACACACCCAAAAAACTTCGATTTTTTGCTCGGGGGTACATGTATGCAAAGTTCTGTTTTTTTATAAGTATTTGTCCAAAGTGTGGTCTTATTGTTCTGATTTATCATGACATGATTGTGTAACAGGAAAATTGGTTAAAATTTGAATATAGAACAGTAGAATTTGAAAAAAGGTACTTTTTCATTTTTTGTTCCAGCACAATTTACGGTGTTTTTGAAAATCAAGGGTCACTTTATTAAAATGTACATAACTTGAGTTACAAATGGTAAACTTCCTTAAAAATTCACCGTACGATGTGTTTTATAGTACAGATTCAAAAAACAGTATCATTATAAGGATTGTAGAAGGTCACCATTACAGGTCCAGAACCTTAATTATGTAAAAAAAACCTGCCCATGACTACATGCTAAAGGTTATCGACCTGTATTTTTATGTGCTTTAGAAAAAAATACAGGTGTTTCTGCTAAATGCTAATGTTTTGAAATGTTAGCAAATTTTGTTAAGTTCATATTAGTCCAAGGTTTATATGTCTGACTGAACAAGTGGAACATTGTTTAAGAGATCTAGTTTGTTCAAGAATAAAATTGTTAGCTTTAATTCACTTTCCACATTTTCTCTTTGTAATTTAGTAGAGTGCTTAATGTTTCTAAATAACTGCAAGCCTTAGGTGTGATACTTATGCTGTCTTCACAGTGTGCTCCCAACATTACAGGCTGAACTGGATGTACACGTGAAGATTCGACAAGTATCTCATGATCGTCGTAACTACCTTACCACTCTCAAGCTTCATCACCCCTGGAGTGGAGGCTATGTTGACTTACACCAGGAGTTATTGATTGGTCACATGACCCGAAATAACCGTCAAAAGTTTGGGTATGGTTTTACTTACCCTTTATTGATTGGAAATACCATTCACCCCAATCAACAGAAAACATAATCCTCTATAAAGGTGTTTCAAGATAGTTAATAGGGTTTCGGCTTGCTGATCGGGAGGTCGCAGGTTCAAGCCCCGGCTTGGGTCAAACCAAAGACTTTAAAGTTGGTAGTTGTGGTTTCCCTCCTAACACTCGGGGCTTAGGGGACAGCATAACGCCTGACTTGTATCAATATTGACCGGGTTCAGTCCCTGGGCCCCTCATAAGTGCCCCTGTGCTATCATGATAAAAATGTTGCTGCACACTATCCGCAAAAATGCTGGCAAATCCCAATCCCAAATTTCTCAAGCAAGTTAATGGTTATGGCGATATTTTAAAGCAGTGTAACTTTTAACATATCAGAACTATGGGTATTTTTGAATCCCATGTTTTAAAACAATGGGTTTAAACATCCATGCCTCTAAATGAAAACTTTGTGCTAACTTTGAATTTTTTCTTGACATATAAATTTTTAGTCCCCTACCGGTGTTCACACCGCGAAAAATTTGTTCCTTTGATAACTTAAAAACTATTAAAGCTAGGCGCATGAAACTTGGTATGTTAATAGGTAGCAATGTGTACAATATGCACGCGCAACATTTGGGTCACTACCTTGAAGGTCAAGGTCAAAGCATGACCATGAAGCAAAATTGTGTCCGGCCCATAACTTCGTTATTTGAAGTCGGATTTTAAAACTATATTACAGAAATGATCACCATATTGAGATGATGTGTCGCAAGCAAGATTTGGGTCGCTACCTTGAAGGTCAAGGTCACAGCATGACCTTGCAGCAAAATCATGTCCGCCCCATAACTTTGCTATTTGAAGTCAGATTTTACAACTATTTCACAGTAATGATCACCATATTGAGATTACGTGTCGCGAACAACATTTGGGTCGATACCCTGAAGGTCAAGGTCACAGCATGACCTTGCAGAAAAATCGTGTCCGGCCCATGACTTTGTTATTTGAAGTCGGATTTTACAACTATTTCACAGAAATGATCACCATATTGATCACCATATTGAGATGACGTGTCGCGCACAATATTTGGGTCGCTACCTTGAAGGTCAAGGTCACAGCATGACCTTGCAGCAAAATCGTGAGGTTTTGGATAGCGCATTCAGGTGCACTTACCTTAAATGATAGTGCATTAAGGTGCTTATACCTTAAATAAAGGCCAAAAATAAATGTCATGATAAGTTAACAATTATTTAGGCCAGGTGAATTAAAAAAATTATGTGAACCCCAACTACTGTTTGGGTGGGAGGAGACGATAGATTTGCTATGTCTGTCTGTCCATTTGTCCAACAAAAAATCTGGATCCTGTGATTAATAAAATAAATGTTTGAGCTACATTGATGGAAATTAATTATAAATGGCAATAAACAGGAGCGTATGATAATTAAAGAACTTTTTGAGGGACCGGTAGGGGACTACTGTATTGCCCGCAATACTATCAAATGCTTGTTTTATTAAATATTATATAAATGGTATAAAGTCATAGATAAGTTAATTGTTAGTTTATTATCATATTATATATATCATATTATCATAGACTTTAAACTGGGGAAAATTCCCACTTAGCACAGATTTAATCTTTTTCCACATATTTAATATTTAATCATACTTCTGACAACCAATTGTACACTAGCAGAAATATTAACATATTCATAATTGTGCATTAAAATACATCAAACTTTAAAGCAACATCTCATACATTAAATTATAACACTGTGCTAACAAGAGATACCAATCTTTAAATAATGTTAAATATTTAGACTTTTTAAAGGTGGTATGATAGTTTGCCTATATTAAATATATGTAACTATTAAACCACTCCTTTAGTGACTTTGGGCATAATTTTGTTTATAAACCCATACTTGAGTCTTGATAAATATGATTTTGACCACTAACTGAATTGTTAGATGGAACTAATAAAGATCACTCTGAATGTCTATTCTTACCAACTGTATAAAACATTTCTGCTAAAAATAGATATCTAGATCATCAAAGCAGTTTGCTCAGATGACTATATAACGTGATTTGAAAAGTTAGTGGTCATGTGGTTTTCTTAGTTTAAAAATAGCTATCTCTGCAGCATGGCTCGGATAGAAAATACCTGTTGATGAGTGGTGATTTATGCTTGACTGTTCACACTGATCTAGGACATCAATGAACAGTATTTTTTAGGTAATGATGACTTATTTTGTTATTTGCAAAAAAAGAAATTTTGGCCCAAACTTTCGGATGCAACCTTTACTATTCTTGGATTAAATACTCAATCTTGTCCTACTTCATACCACCAAGCCAGCTCTGACACCTTTTAAGCTTCCAACAAAGAAACATGCATAGTAGTTTCTCTCATAATTCGTTCACAAAGCCTCTGTAGCTCAGTTGGTAAAATGGCTCGCTAGCATTGGGGAGGTCTGTGGTTCGATTGCCAGGAGGCTTTTTTTTTCTGCCCTTGTTACATTTGCTGCCATGATCTACTGCAGTAGACTGTTTGTATTGTGATTTGCAACTGTGCTGCCGAGTTGAACCAGGGATGAGACTCAGGCTGAAGTATAATGAAGAAAAAATGCCACCAGGACCAGTGGTTTTATTCATGACTGGACTTTATACTTAATATTTGACTGTGGTATTTAACTGGTTACAATTAAGTTTTAATTTACTTTTATAATCCATAGTTTTGTCTCCTATGCTTCGCCTATAAAATTTCACAAACATCTTTTTGAGAATTATTTGAAAATGTTTTCTGACAATTATAATGATTTTTAGTAAAAATTGAAACAAGTTTTGATAAGTATGTAACATAGTACAACAAAAAAGCAAAGGTTTAGCAACAAAAACTATGATACTGTGACTATTTTGGCGAATGTCATTTCCTATTTTTTTTGTAGCTGACTGAGATTGGTGCTTCAAGGCTTCTTCTACTCACAGTGTATTTTTATTCTGCTTTGTCTAGGGTCTTTGATAATAACTAATAACCATAATGTTGTTGATTCAAATCATATTGCCAAAAGCAAAATATAAACTGTTAGCCTGCAAAGCATATACTTATATAGCTGAGGCAAATAGTGTATATCCAGATTTGCCAGCTTCCTGCTGGTGGCTGTCTAATCAGGATCTACACTATTTACAGCTTAGTCTCTAGCTATATGGCTTGTTACACTTGAGTGTAGCGGTTAGAGCTAGAAGCAGTCTGATCAGGATCTGTACTATTTGTTGCTGAGTCTCTAGCTATATGGCTTGTTACACATGAGTGTTGTGGTTAGAGATAGAAGCAGTCTGATCAGGATCTGTACTATTTGTTGCTGAGTCTCTAGCTATATGGCTTGTTACACATGAGTGTAGTGGTTAGAGCTAGAAGCAGTCTGATCAGGATCTGTACTATTTGTTGCTGAGTCTCTAGCTATATGGCTTGTTACACTTGAGTGTAGCGGTTAGAGCTAGAAGCAGTCTGATCAGGATCTGTACTATTTGTTGCTGAGTCTCTAGCTATATGGCTTGTTACACATGAGTGTAGTGGTTAAAGCTAGAAGCTGTCTGATCAGGATCTGTACTATTTGTTGCTGAGTCTCTAGCTATATGGCTTGTTACACATGAGTGTAGTGGTTACCTTTGTATTTAGCTGTAAACAAATAATTTAGATTTTGTAATGCTTATTTAAATATATGTAAATCTAAGGGTTCAGATATACCAAATCTTCACAAAGCACTTTTATTTTAACAGCTTTTCATCTTCATGACTAGATTTTAACATTTACCAGTATGTTTAATGCAATGACTTACTGATAATGTTTTTCACTATTTGCTAAGGCAAGATAAACTTGTAAGCATCCCTATTTTGTCTTTTATTACAGATTTTGGTTGGATGGAAGTCAGGAATTCCTCTTTACCAAATTGGATGGTTCTCCATTTATTCTTCCTAATGGGGAACAAATGCTCATACAGATGCGTGGTGATGCCCACATTGAGCGCATTGAAGGTGAAAAATTCACACTGGGTGTGCACCATGTGTCTAGTATGGTACAGCTTCTGTATGAAATCACTTTTGATTGGGATGCTGCAAGTCACCATGAACCATTGTTCCATGTCATTTCTCAACAGACCAACAAATATCTGCCCTTCCTAAACCATAAGTATGAAGGTAAGCACCTGTCAAAGATGTGATCTTTTTCTTTACATTTTGTGACCTACACTAGAAGCTGCCATGAGACTCATTCATGCCCTGAATCTAGAAACTGTTATAATTTTGTCTTTTTTAAAAAAAAAAAAAATTAACATTAAACAAAATTTACACCCAAAAAATGTAAAAATTTGCTCTTTTCTCCTCCCCGGTTGTTTCCCATTAGTTGGACAAGAAAAGTCATTGATGCGAAGAAAAAATTAGAAGAGGTAAACAGACAGTTTTCAGCATACAGTAGAAACTCCCTAAACCGCAATCTTTGAACTCCAGAATCCTCTGGCAAAAAAAGATGAAAGCCACATGTCATCATGGAAGCTTATGTATTGTCAAAAATACATATGCAATTGGACGTTGCACCTTTACAGCACTTTTGCTGACAGGTGATGGTGTGGACAGTGTACCATATAATTTACAAGGTGTGAAAATCACGTTTGTGTTGGATGCGTTTAATTAAGTCTTTTTTCCCTATTTGTTTATTGGTGATTTCTTTGAAGAAGATGATTAGCAGACAATTAGCAATTACATGTAAGATTTACATGCGATAAATTAATGTTAATTTATTGCAGTTAAAGGAAAATTAATTGTATAAATTAATTAATAAGGTGCAGTAATTAAATTGTTACATATTCGTGGGTCTTATGACAAACAACGTCCGTTCATCGTCAGATCAACTGGATTGACTTGGAATGTACATATGAATGATAAACATGTACATGTTATGTAAATAAATCAATAAAATATCAAATAGAAAAATATATAACAAACATAAAGAAAACATTTACATTATCAAAAAATATGTTATTAGTACAGTTTTAATATAATAATGTATGGTAAATATCATTGCCAAAGGAGAAACACTCTGCAAACTGAAATCTTCTCTAAACCGAAATTTTTCTGCTGCTCCAGAAAACTTCCGGTTTTGGAGTTTCTACTGTACTATAAATCTTGAGAAAAGGTATGTGTAACATATTTTTCTGAGACCATGAATTGGTTAAAAACATAATAAAAAGTTTAAAAAAAAACGTCACCATATAATAGGTTTTCCAAGATGAAAAAAAGTTGCAAAATTATTATATTAACTATAAATCTAAAGTTTACAAGCAGAAATTGCATATGTGCAGCAGCCTCACATTACACAAATAGTTATTGTTATCATAGTATTTTTCTTGAGCATAGTATTTTTTCTTTCTTTCTCAGAAGCTTATTGTCTATTTTGAAAGTTAAAGACACATAAAAATAAAGATAAAAATGAATAAATAAATTAGAACGCTAATACCATATATAGGCATCGCACTCCAGCATGTCACCAATGAATTAAGCCCTGCATGCTTACAGCCAACAAGTTCATCCTCACTCAAACAACAAATTTTGAGAGGCACATACTAGAACGACTCCATCCATAAGTCAGTCATAATTAGTCCCCTACCGGTGTTTACACCAGAGGGGACTATAGGTTTACCCTCCGTCCGTCAGTCCGTCTGTCTGTCCGCTAAAAATCTGGATCCTTCGATAACTTGAAAACTATTAAATCTAGGCGCATGAAACTTGGTATGTTAATAAGTAGCAATGTGTACAATATGCACGCGCAAAATTTGGGTCGCTAAATTGAAGGTCAAGGTCAAAGCATGACCTTGAAGCAAAATTGTGTCCGGCCCATAACTTCGTTATCTGAAGTCGGATTTTAAAACTTTTATACAGAAATGATCACCATATTGAGATGACGTGTCGCGAGCAAGATTTGGGTCGCTACCTTGAAGGTCAAGGTCACAGCATGACCTTGAAGCAAAATCGTGTCCGGCCCATAACTTCGTTATTTGAAGTCGGATTTTAAAACTATTTCACAGAAATGATCACCATATTGAGATGACGTGTCGCGAGCAAGATTTGGGTCGCTACCTTGATTGTCAAGGTCACAGCATGACCTTGCAGCAAAATCGTGTCCGGCCCATAACTTTTTGAGGGACCGGTAGGGGACTAAAATGCTTGTTTATTTAGGGATTTAGTTTTGTATCGGCGTCTTCTCCAATTTAGAGACAATTTTGGTAAAGCATTATCATTCTTCAATATGGTAAATGCAATCATTTCACAACCACCTCCTGCTAAATGTTGTCGTGTTGAACTTACATTAAAAGGATATGATCAGTCAAAAGACAGACAAACTGGATTGAATGTACATGTGAATGATGTACTGTAAATAAATCAATAAAATATCAATAGAAAAATATATAAAGAACACAAAGAAAAAACATTTACATTATCAAAAAATATGGTATTACTACCATTTTAATATAATACATGCATAGTAAATATCATTGCCAAAGGAGAAACACTCAGCAAACGGAAATCCTCCCTTAACTGAAAATTCTAGGCGGCTTCTCCGATTTAGCGCATATATTGGTAAAGCTTGGCAATCCTGGGAACTGTTGTGTTTATAAATGTGTTTAGGTGGATTAATGATACAACACAAGATCAGATTTGTTTACATCATAATTTTCTTACTTGATGTATCTTCATACATCTCAGGGCATGCGTCAGTAAAGTAAATACATATTGAGCAGTCTTTTATTATCATAATACAGGGATCAACTAATATATGCGATGGTATTAAGGATACTACAGGAACTAGTGCCACTGCTATTTTTGTTACAATTAGATGAAGCTAGCGAAGTTATTGTACCTTATAACAATATTTCAGAATCAATATTGCCTGGGCAACTTACAGTTTTTCATAAATTTTGATAAAACTCAAGAACTATGTCAAGTTCAGTTGAAGACTATACAATTATTGATTTTGTCACAATTAGTAATTGCAGTAGTTATTTCCCCTTAAATGATATATCAGACTTAAAGAGATGTCCGTGGTCAAGCAGTAAGAGTCACTAATCCTAAGCCCCTCACTGTGTGGGTTCCAGACCCTATCGGGGCAAGAACTTTCTTAAGGGGAGGTTTTCTCGCTTACCTGCAAAATGCCAATTGTTCTACCCCAACATTAGTCTTCCTGCTAAAAACATTAGCAGAATGTTGACGATATGATCAAAAATGACCCTTCCTTGGACAGGCTCTAGCCATGCCTACCATAGCAATAGGCCCTCGCTGTTACAATGGTCAATAATGGAATCGCTTACATGAAACAAGTTATTTGCAATTGGATTTTTGCCTGTTTAAATGTGTCCAATCAGATTGCATATAGAACGAAAGGACATGTTTGCATTGTATTATATAGGATATTTTCTCAAAATCTGACTGTTCCATGATATTAAACTTGGTGGAATGCTTCAGATTTTAGAAGAAGTAGGTGTAGAAACTAAATAAAATTCTGGTACATCTGAAATCAAATAGCAAAACCCATTTTTTTATGTGCTCATTAAACTTAATTGGCATGATCCCAAAACAGTAAATATCAGTTAATGTCAAGCGTCACATTTTATGTATTCAAGAGATTATATTGTAGTGTTTTGAAAAAAATTTTTTGTATCATTTACTATTTATTTTAAAGTGGGAGTTAAGTATTAAAGTGGAAGGCATTGTAATGTTGCTTTTTTCTAAATTTTTACACAATATATGACTATTTACATCTTAAGATATTCTATTCCATTAAGTTTCTAACATTGCTACACAAAATAGGACAATGTGTTTAAATTCTAATTAATATGTTTTATTTAATAAATCTATTAAACTCTCTCTCTGCTGCCCGACGAACAGCATACATCTATTTCTAACCACCAGCAATGTTGTTATATACACCATACGTTCTGTATACTACTATTTTTTAGTGTTTGCAGCATTGCTAATTTCCTATTAAAGTATTACCAGAGTTACTCCCCTTGACTATAACTTACAGTGTTGTTTCTTTTTCTTATTCATATTTTTGAAGGTGTAGAAGTGAAATACCAAAGTAAAAAAGTAAAAGTGCTGGATTTTTGCAACTTTTTTTTCTATTTTTGAAAGTCCATTACATTTTTATATCACATGGTAATTAAATTTTATATTATTCAGAATCCACATTCAATTACCTTTCTTATGATGAGTAGTTTAAATATCTGTCTATAAAACTTCCATTTTAGTGACATATGTCATTCTCTTAGGAACTTTAAAGAAAATTCCTCAGCATGGGCTCAACAACGAAAGGGTTTATGAGCCAATTAGCGACCAAGGCCATGTTTTAAGAGTTGATTGGTCTGCAATGGTGTCATAAAACTGCAACCCCATTTTGCTGGATTTCCTTGTATAATGTTTTAATCCTTGTGTAGGAGATGGTCACAAGTAAGACATTGTGCTTGTATGGAGCTGTAAATAACACTGATGCTTGATCTATATTACTGAATTTTCACATACTTACCAATATTTAAATGTATTTACTGAGTTTATCATTTTAACATTTACACATGAAGTTATCACTAAGCACTATAGCAAGATAACGTTTAGTTGATACTTCAGAAAACAGTAAATATATATATATATATATTTACTGTTTTCTCTTTCCTTTTAAAGCTGCTGTATACATGGTAGATATAAGAGATGAGCAGGGTGGAGATATTAATCAGCTCTTGACTTAAGGTTCTGGACCTGTAATGGTGACCTTCCACAATCCTTAAAATGATACTGTTTCTTGAATCTATACTATAAAACACATCGTATGGTGAATTTTTAAGGAAGTTTACCATTTGTAACTCAAGTTATGTGCATTTTTATAAAGTGAGCCTTGATTTTCAAAAACACAGTAAATTGTGCTTGGACAAAAAGTGAAAAAGTACTATTTTTTCAAATTCTACTGTTCTGTATTCAAATTTTAACCAATGTTCCTGTTACACAATCATGTCATGATAAATCAGAACAATAAGATTACACTTTGGACAAATACTTTTAAAAATACAGAGCTTTGCATACATGTACCCCCAAGCAAAAGTCCGATTTTTTTGGGTGTGTTTAAAAATTTACTCTATCTATAAAAGCAAATATCTCAAGTTTGAAGCTAGTTAGACACATACAACTAGTTTTAAAATTTTCTGCAATATGAACTGCCCATAATATGAGATTTTAAAGACATTTTACCGTTCCTAATAAAATTTATAAGAATTTGTAAATGTTACTATAATGAAACTGCAAGAGAATTTGTAGCGAAAAATAACGTCAAAATGGTCAATTACAAATTATACTTCTTTATACAAAAAATCACCTACAGTTTGTATTGGAGATAGAAATACAGTATGTATGTAAAACTCTGCATTATCACATGAAAACCTTCTCTTTACTGATTTTGGCTGGCTTGAGGGAAATATTTAAAATTAACCACTTTACACATTTTTCGTAAAAAAAAATCTGACAGTTTAGGAATAACGGAGTCAAGCACTCTTTTGGTATTAGTGACACGTGGATGTCCCGCACAGTTTTGACCCCTTTACATGACTTTGTTGTCGGTAAACCACTATTTTCACCAGGCGCGTTTCTGCCATTACGCACTTTACGCACGTGCGTAACTTCCGTTCGAAAAATCGAAAATCTGAAAGTACCAAAAACACTACGAAAGTCGATGCCTACACCGGGTTAGGAATGATATATCTTATTTCCGTAGTTTCTATGATATAAAAACTTATTACCACACCATTAAAGTTGAAAAGGTTTTAAAATGATTAAACTTACACACGTCAGGATTTTAGTCGTTCATATTTTTCCTCGCATTTTACCTGTTATTCATTAGAAAAGAACCGAATATAATCAAAAGTATTACTACAAATGTTATTTCTCTTGTAATTGTGCGTAACTTCAATAATGCTACAGATACGCGCCTGATTTTTACACTATCGCCCTCGACGATCAATGGAGAAATGGGTAACCCAATGACGTCATGGAAAATCCCTATCACGTGGTGAAAAATTACTAAAAATAGCAAATACGAAACTTGACGACGAATGCTATTCAAATGAAACCGGATCATACCGAGTGCCGATGTTTACCGAAGTTAGTTACAGGTCCAGAACCTTAAAGATCTAGTTTCATTAAAGATATGCCTTAAGCTTAGAATTTTGTAATATATGAGAGTAAGTTATAACTAGCGTGATCATACAGTATAAAAATATGCCTCAAGCTTACAACTTGTAATATATGAGAGTAATTGGGAATGTGCTGTCATTGCTTTGAAAAGATGCACTGATATTTAATTATTGGTATGTTTTTATGTGCTGTTATTAAGTGTTGATGCAGTATATAGTAGATTTAGTTTGTCATTTGCGCATGAAACTTAGATTTTCTGACACTAGTATTGTATAAATATGTACCACATGTGCAAGCTTAGAATTTTGTATGATTAGAAGAGCTACCATGTTTGTACCAGATGAAATTAATGTCAGAGCCAAAATGATTATTCCAAATGAAGAATGCGTTATATATATCAAGACCATATGAACGTATGCTTAAAATGTGGATACACTATTCTAGAATATTTATCTTATTTATTTGATAAACTTTTTGAAAAAAAAATTTTTTTACACTGTATTGTTATATTCATTACTTTTAGAATTCTTCACAATAGAGCATCACCTGCATATTCTACAGAATGCCACCTTTGAACACAAAATGCTGAACTTCCAGTTTGAAACAGAACTAAATTTGGGTCCACGTCCAGAAGCCAAATATGTTGTCAGCCAGAATGGGTCAATAGATATAAATGTAAGAGTTTAACCAGTCTGCTTAAATTTTCTTTCAAATAAACCTCAAGAGATACCTTTATGCTAGTAATGTTGTGCCTGACAGCTGTATTAAAGTTCAGCTTAAAAGAATTGTTGGCACAGAGCGAGATTTCATCCTGAGCGGATGGAGTGAGAAGCAAGTACTGTAATTGTCTCTATAGTTTCCACATCAGTGAAAATCCCTTATCTTAGCAGCCATCTTTGATGGTAACTTCAAGGGATTTTCATATGAATTGTTTAGAAGGGTAAACTTTATTTTCTTGTAATTTCTTCATTTGTGGTTCGATAATTAAAAGCTTTACACCATTGGAAAGCTCAGGAAATTCATATTTTTAAAATACAATTTTTACAATTGATAAATGCACACAGAAATAATACACATAAATAAATAAAAACAAAATGAACATTGTATCATTTTCAGTTGTATTTCTTTGACCTTTTAAACTATCAATATATAATTTTGATATTTAAAATACTTTGTAAAAGCTGTTAAATTTGATGTAAAATTCAGTAAAATAGACTGAAAAATAAAAAAAACACAGTGGTGAGTTTAATACAGCACATATTTCCCGATTTTGGTCTGCATTAGCTTCTACCCACAAAGATGGCTGCCTTAAACTGTCTTATCAGTGTTGATGACATCACATGAAAACTATCTATAGTCCAGTCTGTTAGGCACAAATGGATCAAAGCGCTTAAGAGTGCAACCATTAAGGTCTCAACCATAATAAAGGTCATAATTAAGATTATTCCCTTCAAATGACTATAGCTTTGTGTATTAGAGTGTCTTGGCCACAACTTTGCTATTTTGTATAGGTATTTAACCAAACTTCACTATCTTACTGGCATATACTTACTATTAGCAACCTATGAGGTCAAGGTCATATTTAAGTTCATAGCATGTTTAGTAGTCATATTTCAATCCCAGTGTCATTTTCTTTTGGTATTCAATCCTCATTACAAACTTCAGTTCCATTTCTATTTCCCACTCTAACTTAATTTTCACCAACTGACAGACATTCTCTTGAAGGTGTGTCATACATAATATTTACAAGGTCATATTAAAGGTCAATGTATCAAGTGGGTCATATGTTATTTCCAATGATACTTCATGTTTGCAATATCAAGGTCATATTTTAGGTCAATGTATCATCAGGGTCATATGTTGTTTCCAGTGACTTATCTTGTACGCATTTTATTGTTAGAACTTCCTTTTTGTTCTTGATTGGATTTTATCACAACAGTCAAGTTTGCAAAATATTTTTTTCAGGTCCTGGACATTGATGGTGGGTTTGACTACAATTATAAAATCTTCAAAGACGACAAAATAACACTGGATCTGATTTTTCATTCCGAACCCAGCAAGACAAACATGATCACAATCAAACCAACATCAGACAAAACACTCACTTTCACAAACAATGTAAAAAACGTAAGTGCTATTCTTAGTTCATTCTTTATTTCTTAATTTAACACTGTACAATTTCTTTTTTTTACATTGCTGAAACCAACAAGTAAGAGAGCAATACTGAACAGTTTTTAGAAAGTATCAATCCTTCAGATATGTCTGTTTCTATCAAATACAGAGTCATTCATGCATCTTTGATGTCATATTCTTATCTTATGTTAACATCTGTTCCAACTTTTATAGAATCATGCAATTATTCACCATCCATTCTATCTTTGAATTCATGTATTGATATCTTTTCCTATATATTCTAATATAGAATCAAAGTCCTGATGTGATACCTATGTGGCAGTGTGACTTTACTCTGAAAGGGTTGTCTATTCGTGAAGCCACTTTCACCTGGTTTCCTGCTTTTGATGATGTGATGAACGTTAAACTTAAAGATCCTCTGGGTACCAGCAGCTACCACTTGAGCCAGCTGGAAGCCAGACTGGCATCCCTGACAACACAGCCTGTCTTAGAGACAACACTTCCATTTTCATCTGTTGTAAGTATTTTGCACATCCCATAAAAGAGACTTTAAGGTATAGTCCTTGGTTGGTTTCAGTCCTAATATGATGAGTATTACAAAGGAGTATGTCCAAAGGACTTTATTTGTGGTAATGGATTTCATAGCCTGTCAAAATGCTTAAAAAATTGATCCATGTTACTTATTTTTTCAAATTAAACATCTTAACAAGAAAAAGTTTATGCAGAGCATCAAAGTCAACAGAAATAATTTATCAGAAAGCTACTCATATTTAGCATGGTAGCTTTAAGCACCACGTCATTTGCTGCTATAGAATAAAAATGTTTTAAAAAAACTTATGTTGTTAACTGTGTAAATTTGTAAGTGTGAATGACAATTTTTAATTTCTAGGGCAATGCAACAATATCGGTGAACAACACCTACTCAAAAAATGCCGTATGAAATTTTTGAACAGATAATAGCGGTACGACTTTGCGATGGTACGAAGTCACCTTAGCACGGGAAATCTTTACAACACACAACAAAACATTGAATTCATAAGACCTATTTATTTCTTCATAATATGTTTCCAAAAGTAATATATTTTAATACAAACATAAAACTATGAGTTTTGAATGTGTTAAATACCGAGCAAATATTACACATTTGTCTATCAAAAACACACCACTAATTGTTGTAATATTCACCGAGCTGTTATTGCATGCTTCGCCAAAAAAACCCTTTTTGTTGGGTCTGAAAAAGAACCAAAACTGGGATTTCTGAATAATAAAAATCAAAAAAAATAAATCTTTTATATGAGGAAATGATTAACTACGAATCTCGCACTGAGGAGATTGTGATCGAATTAGTGCAGTCCTGCAATTTGAAAATAAGAATTTGACAACTGACATGCATAAAAGTTTCCTTGTTACTTTTTCATTGTTCTTACATTTATTTTTGTTTATGTAGTAGTTCTTTAGAAGACACAACAAAAGAAACAGAACACTAAGTATGTAACAATGTCTTTTTTGACAGGTGAATTGGAATAACTATTTTCATTAAAAAAATAAAAATATGATCTCTTCTTACAAGCTGTGACCTCAACCCATAAGCATTTTCAAAACCAATTGTAAATATAGGGGCGCTGTTCATGTAAACATTTAAAAGTGGTATCCGACAGTTTCGTCCAGAATTTTTTCTCAAGTTACTAAATAAGTCATTAGTACCTGAAAAGATCTTGCAAAATGCTGTTCATTGATGCCATAGATGCATGAACAGTCAAGGAAAAATCACCACTCGTCATTGCAAACAGGTGTTTCCTATCCGAGCCACGCTGCAGAGATACCTTTTTTTTAACTTAGAAAACCACCTGACCACTTACTTTTAATATAGTCATCTGGTTAATCCGCTGTGAAGTTGATAGCTATTTTCAGCAATGAACATTATCACGCTTTGTATAGAGTTGGAAAAACTAAACATTTAGAGTAATTTTTTCGTGATTAGTACAGCCTAACAATAAAGTTTAAAATCATATTTATAATAACTAATATATGGATTTATGCCAAAAGTATGACAAAATTCCCAAAGCAGTGTTAAGGTATTGGTACATGTATTAAATATACGCAAACTGTTAGATACCACCTTTAAATCTAGTCCCATAGTCTGTCTTTAAACACGGGTTGGAACGTATTATAACTCGATAAATTTATTGCCATGGGATTGTTAGACCCCCATATCCCATCTTGGTGTGTGGCGTTCTTTGTTGTGAAATCTTCCATGCTTACTTGAAACAAGAATCTGTTGGCCTGTTGTGTTGATAATGTGTACTAGTCAACTCTGACGCAGAATGTAGTCCCTGACTGACAACACAGCCAGTCTTCGTGGCAACACTTCCATTTTTATCTGACTGTGCTATCTCTCATGGCATGCTTTCACAGTGGAAGAAGCACTAAACATACCTCTTGTGTGTCCATTAAACTGTTTGTAGGACAATAAAAAAAAAATTGATCCCTTTTATCAAGCACAGGGGTCATTCAGGAAGTTTGAAGACAGCCTTGAAAATAGAAATAGCTGTACATCACAATATGACAAACTTTGTTTTGCTAATTTAAAATATATAAATTTTGAGTGTTCTTAAAAAAATAGAAGTAATTAGAAAAAAAAAATAAAGCTAATGATAAAGCAGTTACATATGATCCATACATATTTGTGACAATGGAGCACTTTTGACACTTTAAGGTGATATCCTACAGTTTGGACAAATATTTTTGTCTCATGCAACCAAATAAATTATTTTAACCTTACAAGATCCAGTGCTGTTTTATTGGTGCGCAACACCCATGTGAAAAATAAAGCAACCCACTTGTCATTACAAAAGTATATTTTCTGTCTAAGGCAAGCTGCACACTTAGATCTTTTAAACTAAGAAAAGGAGGTAACTGTTGTTCGTTAGAATAAATTTGAGACTCATCACTTTCCGTATAATATCGGAACAATATTGTAAGAATTTGGTAACATCATTTAAAGTATAAATAATTGTTTGATTAATAAACTAGGGCAAAGTAAGTTGGCACAGTGGTAAGAACCTCCATTCTACAAGAACCCAAGGTCGCTGGTTTGAGTCAAAAAGTAGGCCACTAGTTCAAATCTTAAAAAAAGCTTGTGAACACACTAAAAGCCCCATTGATCAGAATATTTGCCTGCATGAAATCTTGGATGGACCATGTGGAGTCAAAATGGTGTCACTAGGTCAAATCTTACAAAATGCTTGTGAACACTAGAGGCTACATTTACAGGCCAATTTTCATTAAACTTTGTCAAAAGGTTTGTCTGCATGAAATCTTGGACGAGTTCGTCACATGGGTCACATGGGGTCAAAAAAGAGGTCACTAGGTCAAAACTTAGAAAAGCCATGTGAACACACTAGAGGCCACACCAAACTTGATCAGATTGTTTGTCTGCATGAAATCTTAGATAAGTATATCACGTGGTGTCAAAAAGTAGGTCACTAGGTCAAATTTTAGAAAAAAACATTTAGAGGCCACATTGATGGCCCAATCTTCACCTAACTTGGCCAGAATGTTTGCCAGTACGAAATTTTACATATGTTATGAAGTGGGTCATGTGGATTAAGTAGGTTACTGGGTAAAATTCTAGAAAATGTTATCAACCCAGTGGCCAAACTAATGGTCCAATTTTCACCAAAGATTGCTAAAGTAAATTACTCTTAATTACTTGATGCCAGACATGAGCTTAGTAAAAGCCATCATTGCCCTCTTGTTGCTGAATGTTTTCCCATTAATTTCGGCGGCGTCTGGATTTCCTTGTCCGGAGCCTAACTTTGTCACGGTAGGTCCAAATGACTCCAAACTTGATATGCATGTTTCAGGCAATGACTTGAAGTGCAGCGCACAAGAACCATAACTCTACCTGGTTCCCATTTTTGAATTATTCCCCTTTGATTGATTTTTATAGAGCATTTCTTGTCCGGAGTTTAACTTTGTCACCTTAGGTCCAAATGATTCCAAACTTGGTATGCATGTTTCTAACAATGACTTGAAGTGCAGCGCACAGAAACTGTAGATCTACCTTATTCCGTCTTTGAATTGTTTCCCTTCTATTGATTTTTTTAGAGCATTTCTTGTCCGGAGTGTAACTTTGTCACCGTAGATCCAAATGACTCCAAACTTGGTATGCATGTTTCTGGCAATGACTCAAAGTGCAGTGCACAAAAATGGTAACTCTGCCTTCTTCCATTTTTGTAGTTATTCCCCTTTGATTGATTTTTAGTTCATTTCTTGTGAAGGGCATAACTTGTTGTGCATGTTTTTTGCAATGAGACAATTAAAAGGTTATTTTATATGTGAACTTTGTACAAATACATTGCTAATATCTGTACAACAAAAAACTAATTAACATTTTAAATGTCAACTAACAAATTTTTCGTCAGGCGACACATCCGACTCGCGAGGTTCTAGTTTTATTTTTAAATGCTAAACATACAAAATAACATGAAAACTATTCTAATATGATCGGGGTTCAAACCCACAACCAACTGCTTAACAGTTAAGCTTTGTAACCAATATACCAATTACTGTAAAAGCATTTTATTTCAAGGGGCCTTTAATTTTGTGGAATTCGTGGGCAAGACAATCCACGAAGTTAAGTACCAACAACATAAAATCCCCTCGGTTGGACTTTCGAATGCTAGATTTACTTGTAAATCATGTCAACATATTTTTACTAAACAGGACATAAAGCTCAAACAAACAGACGATTTCACCACACTTTATTTACATTGAATTGACATAGAATGATAAAACATGTTTATGAACATAAGCCATTTAATCATGAAAAACGATCAATGCTAAGTAAATTTATACTGTAATATATACATGAGCACTATGACCTAAAGCACATCGTACAGGTAATTTTACAACATTTTGTCACAACACAACATAATGACACTAGCACAGGCCTGCCTTCCGGAACCCCGCGACGATCAACTCGGTACCCATGTAGGGTGTTTACTCAAGGGTCTGTTTTGTGTCAGTTTGCATAGTATGCTTATTGGCGTTAATTGACAGTCAATGGCTTCGTTAAATTAGACCCTTAAAAGAACCCGCGCCCCTAACAACTTTATGAATATAATCCCTTAAATGACATGCTAATTGACAGTTTGGTGTCATAAAAGTCGTCTGATGAGACTCGGCTGTGAAAACATTGACCGGCTGCCGTGGATCGATATCATCAGGCGTGACGTAAGACAATTGGCAGAGTCACTCACTAATCCGTAGTTTCGCAGTTGACCCTGTTTCAGTGTTAGGCCTCAGTTTCGCATCTGTCAAAAATCGAAGGTAATTTTTTTTAATTTCGTGGGTAGGGCAATCCATGAAGTCAAGTACCCATGAATATGCCCATCCTCTTCAAACAACGAAATTTCTGCCCCACGAAATAAAATGCTTTCACAGTACACATCATTATATGCTCCAGTGTTATTGCGTATTAAAGCTGATTGCAATTGAATTCGAAAGTACAAACCGATTCATGCTTCTATAAATAGATAGCCAAACATATCTAAGCTGTATATTTATTAGTCTCAAGTTAATTCTAACAGACGATATTTACTTTTGAGATCATGTTAATCAGCTCTGAAGTCGATATCTACTTTTAGCCATCATGTAACAGGGGGTAAATGTTGTTACTTATATTAGGTAGAGGCAACTGTTGGTTACCACCTTTAATTTGTTAAAATGTCTCTCCTCCTGCCAATATAGATTTCTGGTGCCACTTTGCTCATTTCAGACAGTACAAGACAATTCCAGTTTATAAATTGGAATGACACTTAAATATGTATACCCAATTTAATTGAAATTTGTGAAGTGAATTCGCATGTTAGTCTTTGCAAAGATGTGAAATTGTAAAGGTCAGTTAGGGCTAGATCTTAAACCACATATCGGTATACACCAGTGCACTACAAAATATATATCAGATTTATTATTCATACCTTATTTATTTATACCTCTTTTAGTGTCAATTATCATCAATTCAATGATCGATTGATGCTGCTCTGGAGATCTGTGTGGCGGCGTTTCTCTTTTGGCGTTGTTTGCCACACAGATATGTATTTCAAAAAAAATTACAATCCTTTTTGTGTTTAAACAATTGATATATGGCATAAATAATAAATGCCCTTTTCCGTCAATATGTGTTATTTTTATTTCAATACATACTAGTACGCTCAGTCGTTAGCCATCTCATTGTGATCAATACATAAATTAAAGTTTATGCCAACATAAAGTTTTTTATGTCATTGAGCAGTACTATCATAAACGGAAATTACAATCAATTACGTCAACAATAATTTGCATATTAAGTAACCAATGATTGGTTAGATTTGTACCACGTGATCGTCTTGGCCTATCAAATTCTATACAGTCTTACAGTCTTTCTTACCAGAAACTCAACAAGACGAGACACGTTTCTCAGAAACACAATTATTTTTCGAGATCCACCACCAACCACACCTCCACCACTTTTTAAACAATTTCAATACCTTATTTTCTGTATTTTAGAAACTATTTAGTTTCTTGTCTACTTGATATACTTTTTTACTGATATAAATTTGTTACAATTTTTTTTTTTTTTTTTTTTTTTGTTTTTGTTTCTCATTGTACTGAAATCCATCGTTTTCTTTGCTTATATTCATGTTAGGGGCGTTGTTTGCCACACAGATATGTATTTCAAAAAAAATTACAATCCTTTTTGTGTTTAAACAATTGATATATGGCATAAATAATAAATGCCCTTTTCCGTCAATATGTGTTATTTTTATTTCAATACATACTAGTACGCTCAGTCGTTAGCCATCTCATTGTGATCAATACATAAACCTTATTTATACCTCTTTTAGTGTCAATTATCATCAATTCAATGATCGATTGATGCTGCTCTGGAGAGAGGTGGCTCGTATGGAATTATTTTTTTATGTATATCACGATAGTGTAGCAGGCAATAACAAGAAATGGCAGGTGTTCTGTGAGATCTTTTTCAGAGAATGAGATCTTTTTCAGAGAAAAGATCATAGCTTTCTGGTTGTTAGCTGTGTAGCTTGCAACAATAATTAATAGCTTGCAAATATTGGAGGGAGACTCAATATTATATGAAAATGAGGGGTGTTTTACACATTTTCAGAAATTTACCTGCAGATAACTTCCTTCATTGTTTATATGAATGTAACAAATCTCCTACTTTGGAATCAGCAAAAGTTCACATGCATGAATTTATATTAAAAAACAATCTTATTATTAAAAGGGAGTTCCTCCTTGAAAATGTTTAACTGTATTATTGTTTAAAGTGAAATAAAAAAACCCACAAATTTCATTTTTTAACCTGCTAAACATGGATTTCCCAGGTAAATAGTGAAGTTTTAGATCTGACTGCTCTATTGCCTCAGGCGATATATTAAGGATGGTAGCTATGCATGTGAATGTGAGAAAACAGCTAAAGATAGGTAAAGATCAATAAAAACTGAAGTCTGTTTATTTTAGTATTATTATTTATATTTGACTGGTAATGAGAATGATTTAACTGCACCTACATGAGACGGTAAAAACAAAGATGACATTTTGTGTTCACCAGACACTGCATGATGTCCTACTACAGTATGTGATGCCACTTATGATGTCATCTGTTCAGACTTCATCCACCTTCATGGCCAACTTTGTTCCCATGGAAACAAGGATTAAGTTGAGAAACCAACCAGGACCCAAGGTGCCTCCCAGACTTGGACTTCTGCTACAGAAGTTGAGAAAATATCAAGAGAGCCGGAACACAGAAGGTTAGAGGCTATAACATAACAGAAAAATTAATGATTCTTTTCTGTGGTCCATTTTGGTTGAAAACAGAACAAAAAAAAAGAATTATTTTTAGTAAGTTCTTATAAAATATTTTTATCAATATATATGTTCCTTAGACACAGTTAGTTGTATTGCTTATCAAGCTGAAAGGAATTTGTAGAAAAAAAAATTGCCATGTGGAAGGACGTTCTTTGGCTATGTTTAAAGTGAGTCCAGTGGGTTCAAGTTAGGGCAAATATCTTTATCAGAGACTGCTCATCTGCTGACAGTGGATCAGTGGTTCTACATATACCTACTGCAGATATAATTCACAAATTATCATTGTAAGGTATTTAATGACCATTATTATGTATATGCAAATTAGACATCAAAACAAAAATCATTTGTATGACTGTAATAATATCTGTGTTTATATTGTTATGCCCCTGTCATTCACAGAATGGTGTATGGGCATTTTCATTAAGCTGTGCCACTTGCCAAAATGTTTTGATTCCAAACATTATCTTTTGAAAGTGTTATTGGATTCAACCCATACGTGAGATCATGTTTGATTTTTTCTGCTATATTTCAGGAGATATTTTACGGCACAAGACTGGGGCTTTTGTTTCTTATGGACACGTTTCTATCCTTGCTTGTTTCAGATAAAGAATTCTCTCTTGTTAGACTTTTCCCTCGGGCAGCTCTACTGACTGTACAGGGTCTGAAGAAAATTAATACGTTAGCCAGTTTGATGGTAGCAGAACGAGCTTCTGAGAAAAATGTTATGAATGACAGGCAGCTAGTTGTGGGCTGGACAGATATTTTCATAAAAACATCTGTTATGGTATATTTTCATTTTTATTCACTGTTGCTTGTAATTACTTTCCTTACAGGGTGTGCGGATTTATGTTACTAATCATAGTAATTCTTTTTTTGTTGTTGTTGTCACTAGTACATCTGCTGCATTTAAGTAAAAATGAACAGAGTGATATGTTGACAAAATGTAAATGTGTGGCAATTTAATTGAATCAAAATTTTATTCAGTAAGACTTTAAGTAAACACCTATGTAGGCAGTGGTCCTTCCCTGTTCATAGGGGAAATTATTTTTGACATTTTTAAGACTGGAGTTTGCCTTGGATAAGCAAATGCACATTATATGGTTGTGTTAGAATTTGGACATTTTGTACACTTCAAAATCAAGTGTAGTTGTGTGATAGTGTGACATTACTTAGAATGACACGGTGGGCAGCCATGGTCTTGTGGTTAAGAATTAGCATTCCAGATTGGAGGGTCCAGGGTTTGAATCTCAGGACCCACTACCTGATGTTGGTCCTTTAACAAGACTATTTGTTGTACATTGCTCCAGGTACTCGGTACCTGAGTATTGTTTTTAACCAGGAAGTGGGTAGTTGTGAGACATCCTTGGAACCCACCATGTGATGTTGGTCTTTGAAAAGGACTATTTACTGCACATCACTTCAGGTACTTTGTACCTGAGTATTGGTTTTAACCAGGAAGTGTGCAGTTGTGAGACATCCTCGGAACCCAGCACCTGATGTTGGTCCTTGAACAAGACTATTTAATGCACATTGCTCCAGGTATTTGGTACCTGAGTATTGGTTTTAACCAGGAAGTGCGCAGTTGAGGACATCCTAGGAGAGACATCCTCGGAACCCAGCACCTGATGTTGGTCCTTGAACAAGACTATTAATGTAGATTGCTCCAGGTACTTGGTACCTGAGTATTGGATTTACCCAAGAAGTGGGCAGTTGAGAGAGATCAATATTAATTGAAAGAACTTATTTCCCAGTTGTCTATAAATAGATATGTTTAAACTTGACTTACACTTAAGAGTGACACTACAGTGGAACCTTTCCACAGCAACAATTTGTCAATGGCACGAAAAGGTGTTGCTGCTGAGAGGTGATGCTGGAAAAGGGAAGATGTTGTGACTGACACAAAGTTCATCTGTACTGTGTCCACAATCTAGAACTAATTATAACAGTTCTTTCTTTGCTCTTGTCAAAAACAAGTTTCAACTATTTGTACAAAAAAGTTTCTGACTTTCTCCCCTGACAACTCAGACTCCATGGGTCTTGGTCAAGGTAAATTTCTTGATGTGGGAAAGTGGTTTCTTTCACCATTTAGCTGGACATTGTAATAAAAATGAACATAATGACATCACTGTGATGTATTCAAAAAAAATTAGACTAATCAAAACAGAAAAGTCCCGATTCAGATCAACTATAGTATCCCCAAAAATAGCATAGGTTTTAGTATGTTGAGAGGAGTTCAAAGTGCAAATACATGAGTTCATTGGTTCATAGTTACCCTTCAAGATCCAGTAGAATCAAGTTTCACTAGTATGGAGGTGTGACATGTTGACAATCAAGTTTTTACTGGTATGGAGGCACATTTGTGACATGTTGAGAATCAAGTTTCACTAGTATGGAGGCACATTTGTGACATGTTGAGAATCAAGTTGCACTAGTTTGGTTGCACTTTAATGATGTGAGGAGAATTTTTGTTCTTAATGTGTTTGATTTAATATCTAAAAAAAAGCTCTTGGTTTTTTTATGCCATGTATATTAAAATGTAATACGTTTTTTTTTTCTGTTGAAATTAGTTCTGACCCAAATTTATTGTTGACTGGACTAACTACACATTAATTAGTGAGAAATTGTTTTAATGTATATGTACTAATTTACGTGTAAAGGTATTTCAAAACCTATTTAGTGCCGTTAAAGATTTCTGCTCAGAGAACTTTTTCTAAACTTAAATTCTATCTTCTTTCAGCCATTTTCAGATCTGAAATTGCCGTATTCTGTCAAGTACATTTACAACATATTCTTTAATTCTGAATGTGATGGCACCTTGTGTTGGAGGCCCAGCAGCCAGGCGGCGGTGTTTGGTAGGTCAGGAGGACCCCTGCACGTAAAGGCACTCGACCGTGATGGATTTTATCAGATACCAGGTAGGCTCAGGAGAAAGTGGTGTACAGTTGTAATACTCTTTTAGAAATAATGAAGGTGGGGATTTGTTTGTGGCAGTCGAACAGCAGTGATGGTGGAAACAAAAATTCTATAGAGCGAATTACTCATTACTGGAGAAAAGCAACTGAATGAAAGCGGCAAAACATACTGCAGCAGTTAGGATTTTTTTTAATTGCAGCATGAAGCAAAGTCCTCTTCCATAAAAGGTAGTGCACATAAAAAAGACAGAAAACTATTATCATTTAAAGTACGACTTCAGAAATCTCACTAAAACATGTCTTGTTTAAACAACTAATAGAAACAGTACAAAAAAATCAACTGGGAGACATGAATATCTGCATAGTTGTGCTCCTTTAATCTTCAGTTTTGGTATCTTTGTAAAATTTCACAATGTTATGTTGGAATATAATTGGCAACAACTATTTCTGTAAGCAAACAATGTTACAAATTTTAATGTAGCATGTTCATCATTCAAAGATGAACAAGAGGCTGTTTATTTTTCTGTTTACCATACAGCCTTTAATGATTTATCCAAATGTCATATTGCTTAATACTAAACTGCATACATGATTTATGTCATTTTAGTGCAGAGGTTCCATTTGCTGCCACAGTAATGGATTCTAAACTTTAAACTTAACTTCAGTTGTTAAGGGATGGGATGGGATTTGCCAGCATTTTTGCCAATACTGTGCAGCAACATTTCTATCATTATAGAACAGGGGCACTTATGAGGTGCCCAGAGACTGAACCCAGCCGGTCCATTATACTGACCCTGAAGAGTCAGGCGTAATGCTGACCTCTTAGCCCCAAGTGTTAGGAGGGAAGCCACTAATACCAACTTTAAAGTCTTTGGTTTGACCCGGCCGGGGTGTGAACCCACGACCTCCCAATTCGCAAGCCGGCGCTCTACCACCTGAGCTATTGTGGCCGGTTCTGTTATTTAGTATGTCAAACTTATAAAGGGAGTTTTCTTGTATGCAGGCCCAGATCTAGATCTTTTCAGCTGGGGGGGCCGAAGACTGAATTTGACATGCGTTTTGGGGGGACCTGGGAGGGAAGTGGTTTTGTGGCTATGCTCTCCAAAAAAAAAGTTTCTAAAATGTCTAAGATGCGTTCTAAAGTGTCTATGGACAAAATGTTACTAATTTTTAATGGTTTTATTAAACTGACTAAAAATCTGAATGCAAAGACATAAACCTTTAGCAAAATAACTTTGTTGTTGTTGAAAACTGGTTCAAATTCTTCACAAAAATATGCCAAAACAGGCAAACACAAAAGATCATTAGTGGGGGAGGTTACAGTGAATGCATACAGCGGATGTTGTACGAGAGCCAGACAGCCTCTGGGTCAGGCTAGCACCTGGGGACCCGAGTGGCCTTAACTACTGCTCGGGCGGATAAGTATATGACAGTCTGGGGGCCTTAGATACCTGTCATTAGATATCCCCACCCTCTGCAGGTAGAAATACCTGTCTGAGGTAAAAATTGCTTGCTATTTAGTGTCTGATTTGTCCTGGGTTAAGCCTTTTTTCTAACTTTGTTACTATTACGACCGGCCGCAATAGCTCAGGTGGTAGAGCGTCGGCTTTTCGGATCAGGAGGTCAGGGGTTCAAACCCCGGCCAGGTCATACCAAAGACTTTAAAGTTGGTAGTAGTGGCTTCCCTCCTAATGCTTGGAGCTAAGGAGACAGCATTATGCCTGACTCATCAGTGTCAGTATAATGGACCGGCCGCGTTCAGTCCCAGGGCACCTTATAAGTGCCCTTGTGCTATAATGATAGAAATGTCGCTGCGCAGTATCGGCAAAAGTGCCGGCTAGTCCCCTCTCTCACCTTATTACACATAAACAATTATATTGCAAATACTAGTAGTTTAGATTCACATATATGTATGCCACTTCCAACAGTTACTGTGTGATATGACTATGAAGTTTTTGGTGTTAAATATTCAGTTTGATTTAGATTTATTATGATAGTTCAATTCATAAAGAGTGACCTTGTTAAGAAAAATATATGATTGTAAAAATCATTATAAATTGCGAATCTATTATTAAACGTGGTATTCAACAGTTTGGTCTAAATATATTTTCTCATATAACCAAATAAGTCATTGGTACCTGAAAAGCTCTTGCAAAATGCTGTTCATTGATGCCAAAGATCTGTGTTAACAGTCAAGGTCAAATTCCCACTCAACATTGCAAACAGGTGTTTCCCATCCGAGCCACGCTGCAGAGATAGCTATTTTTAAACTTAGACAACAATGTGACCACTTTTTTTTATATAGTCATTCTGTTAATCCGCTCTGACATCGATATCTATTAGCAGAGACCATTATTGCGCTTTTTTTATTGTTGGAAAGCCTGAACATTTAGAGATTTTCTTTTCGGATTGGTAAAATCTAATAAAGTTAGTGTTAAAAATCGTCTCTATTATGACTAAAGTATGGGTTTATGCAAAAAGTATGACCAGATTCCCCAAAGCAGTGGTTAGATATTGGTATGTGTATTTAATATAGGCAAACTGTCGGATACCACCTTTAAATTCCATTTTGGTTCATATTTAGCTATCAACAGAGAGATTTTTATTTTCAGCTAGTAGATTAGAAATTCATTTTTTTTTAACATTCATCATATTTTTTTTTAAATTTTGTATTCAGCTATAAATTGACTAATTTATTTTTATTTGGTATTCAGCTACTGATGCACTTAATTGAGTTTATTTGATATTCAGCTATTGGTGGACTTAATTTTTTTTTATTTGATATTCAGCTATAGATGGACCTAATTGATTTTTAATTTGATATTCAGCTACAAATGAATGTTTTTTATTTGATATTCAGCTATCAATAGACTTAAATTTATTCAGCTACACATGGACTAATTGTTTTTTATTTG
Organism: Sinonovacula constricta; assembly: GCA_007844125.1. Lineage (NCBI taxonomy): Eukaryota > Metazoa > Mollusca > Bivalvia > Cardiida > Solecurtidae > Sinonovacula > Sinonovacula constricta. The sequence goes on from CM017562.1 coordinate 29,145,177, forward strand.
ATATTCAGCTATCAAAGGAGAAGAATGTACATACTTACTGAGTGCAGACGTAATTACTAGGTTGTTTGCTGTCATCCATTCTCCATCATCGATCACAGTGCTCACTGAACATATGACCGTTACTTTAGACAGAGAGAAAAATGTCTTTATCAACAATTGCAAACAAGCAAGGTAACCAACCTGCGTAGATGGAGCATTTGTAGAAGATACAGGAGACCTGGTGTTCAAACCCAGAAAGGGTTTTTAATGGTCTAAATTTACAACCCTTTTAAAAATATTCCTTATAGGAAAAAGCATATTTTTTTTACAATTCTTGCAGAAAATCACATTTTAAATTCCTTAGCTTAAAACTAAACAAGAAATCAAGTGTTAATTAGTTTTTTATGCTTGGGCATTGAAAATCATCAACAATGTTATTCTTCTTATAGTGATTTTTTTTAATTCCCCAAACCCATGTTTTTTATGGATAAGGGCCATCATCCCAAATGTACTGGGGAAAAAATCACTGCCAGGTGAAGTTATTCTTAATTTAAAAAAAAAAAAATATTTGTATAGTTATCTTGTTTATAATTATGTATATTCAGTAAAATCACTCTATTACAACTTCATTCCATTCTGAGTCAAAGAGGTCTTAATAATGAGTTGGTCTTATTAGTGAGTTTATATTAGTGCGTGAAACTGCCACTGTTTGTGTATCGAAGTGTCCACCTCATATGTCTCAGACTGTTAAAAAGAGGCGTAAAACAAAAAACAAACTACCAAATTTCTTTTCAAAACATTTTTAACAAAATTATGCTATGTCATTTATGTTATGAATAGATTTTATCTCATATAAATCATTGATGCTTTAAAATTACTCATGATAATCATAAATCTAATGAATAAACTGTAAATGTACAAGTAATAGATACAATGGAGTATACCGTATATCATTTTAGCAAAAGATTAAAAAATATGATCACACTTAAGACATTCACAAACTGTAAATGTGCAAGTTATAGATACAATGGAGTATATATCATTTTAGCAAAGATTAAAATATATGATCACACTTTAGACATGTTAATCACATGTAAAACTGTCCAATCTCTCTGACAAGTTAATTGTTTTTCACACATTATTCGACTGATCCGAATCATAAAGCACTTTAATGTTTCACTATACCTATCAATGAACACCTACTAGACTAAGATCATGACCTGATGTGACCTGGTTTCCTAGGTTGTGAATTGAAAACCGCAGTGAGCTGATAAGTGAGTGTAAATCACACCTTGGGTGACTTGTTCCAGTCAAGGTGGTTGCAATTGATGTCATTGTTTGCGTAAGGAATATACAATATGTTCTAACAGAACTGGTTGTTATGCTGGGTTAATGGCATGCCAATTACTGTGGTCAGGTTTCTCATTGAATAAAGAAGCCAATTTCTTTGTACTTTTGGCGTTTATAGTGACGTGGTCACTTTAGTGTAATACCATCATCCGTTTCTAACATTTAATTTTACTTTAAAATTGTAAAAGAGATATAAATGTGTCAGTTTATTTATTTATTATTTACACTATTTTCTTCCCACATATTCATAACATCATCAAACGAATTGTGATCTCAATTTTTTCAATCATTATTTATTATGAAATACCGTAACTAAATTAACTACTGTATACTCTTTTGGAAAAAGAAATCTACTTATAAATGTTCTGTTCAGACTTAAAATTCTGCAATTTTAAATTGAAATGTAATTAACCAAAATTGTACAAGACCTTTAATATAAAATTGGGGTCAGTTTAATAATTTTATTAAAAAATGCAGGTCGTCGGTTTTACAATATATCCAAAAACAATGCACAGTACAATTCTTCTGTGTCTATGCATTTAATAATATATTCTTTATGTGTGTTAGAATGGTAGTTCAACATATGACACCTCTATAATCATGACTGGTCAGCCTGGTGTCAGGATACTGTGACTGTGTGTGGTCAGGTGCTCTAGGCTTGTTACCATAGCAAAATTCCATTATCTAAAATGACATTATTTCTTAAAAGTTTTGTTGACAATAAAGCAGCACAAATAAATGCAGTAACACCACACAGCAGTTATTTTCCTTGAAGTATACATTAATCACTGCCAACACATAGGAATTTTCACTCAAATTCATTTGAACCTTTAAGTTTTTGTTTATCCTGTCATTCTATCTTATTGATTTGGAGAATGAAGTTGTTGTTGTTGGCATCCTTCTGTCTCTAGAGACAATGGAGTCTGCACCTGAGTGTTTATTAAGTTGTGGGGCAGCAGCGGCAACTGTGGCTGAATAAGCCAATGTGGGAGCTGCAGCTTCTGCCACACTTACTGCAAGTTTGGTCCTTGTTAATTTCTATTGGGGCAGCAGTGGTAGGCTGGGTTCTCTGCTGTTTGCAGCTCTTCCTTTCCTCATGCTGGATCTCTCTTTTCTCCTCAGCCTGCTTGATGCCGTTTTGACATTTGCACGCCAGCTAGAGCGATCGGAGGTTTCTCTTTCGAGATCTGCTGGGTTGATGTTACGAGACTTCAGATCCCTCTTGCAGACATCCTTGTAGCGCAGGAATGGTCGTCTGATTGGCTGTGTTTCAGTGGCGAGCTCGCCATAGAGGATGTCCTTTGGGATGCGGCCATCGTCCATCCTGCATACGTGTCCGAGCCAGCGTAGGCGCCTCTGGGAGAGGGTGGCGAACATGCTTGACATGCCTGCCTTGGCCAAAACATCTGCGTTGGAGATGCGGACGTGCCATGTGATGCCGAGGAGTCGTCTGAGGTTGCGCATGTGGAAGGCGTTCAGTCTTCGTTCTTGGTGCATGTTCAGGGTCCAAGCCTCACTGCCATACAGAAGGGTGCTAAGCACACACGGTACACCTTCATCTTTGTGTTGAGGGTCAGCATGCAGTTATCCCACACACGCTTCAGTAGGCGGGCCATGGCGGTTTCTACTTTGCCTATCCTCGCGTTGAGCTCGGCATCCAGGGATAGGTTGCTGGAGATTGTGGAGCCAAGGTATGTGAATTTGTTCACCACCTCCAGGGTGTGATCGCCTATGGTAATTGTGGGAGTGGTGCTGATATCCTGACCCATGATGTTGGTCTTCTTGAGGCTGATGGTGAAGCCAAACTCTGTGCATGCCTTTGCAAAGAGAGTGATTATTCGCTGAAGGGCGCCTTCCGTGTGAGCAGTGAGGGCGGCATCATCAGCAAAAAGCATCTCCTGGATGAGGACCTTGTGCACCTTGGTCTTTGCTCTAAGGCTGGCAAGGTTGAATAGGTTCCCGTCGCTCCGTGTGTGGAGGAAGATGCCATTTTTGGACCCACTGAAAGCGTAGCGCAGGAGCAGAGAGAAGAATATGCCGAAGAGTGTTGGGGCCAGGACACACCCTTGTTTCACTCAGCTCTTGATTGGGAAGGGGTCCGATGATGCTCCGTCATACTGAACAGTGCCAGACGTGTTGTTGTGGAATGACTTGACCATCTTCAGAAGCTTGGTGGGGCATCCAATCTTGTGGAGGAGGGCGAAGAGACCAGATCAACTGACCAAGTCAAACGCCTTAATCAGGTCGATAAAGGCGAGGTACAGGGGGCGTCGCTGTTTGTGGCACTTTTCCTGCAACTGCCTGAGGGAGAACACCATGTCGATGGTTTATCGCTTGGCCCGGAACCCACACTGTGACTCTGGATACACGCGGTCAGCAAGTACCTGCAGCCGGTTGAGGACTACCCTGGCGTAGGCTTTTCCCACAATGCTGAGGAGGGAGATTCCACGATAATTGTTGCAGTCGCTGCGATCACCCTTATTCTTATAGAGCGTGACAATCTTTACATCCCTCATATCTTGGGGTATCAATCCCTCTTCCCAGCACTGGGAAAGCTCATGGAGGTGTCCAAGGAGGGAGCTCTCTTTTGCGGCCTTCACAACCTCTGGTGGGATTCCATCACTGCCCGGTGCTTTCCCGCAGGACAGTGAATCAATGGCCTTTCTGAGCTCCTCGATGGTAGGTGGCAAGTCGAGTTCTTCCATGGTGGGCAGTGGGGTGGTGTTCTCCATGGCTGCGTCAGTAACGACATTCTCTCTAGAGTACAGAGTTAGTGCTCAACCCATCTCTCCATCTGCTTCCCACGGTCCTTGATGATGATGCCGGAGGTGGACTTGAGGGATGCGGTTTTGGTGACACTAGGTCCAAAAGCTTTCTTCATCCCCTCATACATGGCACGGCTGTTTCCACAGTCTGCAGAGGTCTGGATGTCATTGCAAAGCTTCAGCCAGTAGTTGTTGGCAGTCCTGCAGGTGACCCTCTTGGCATTGTTGCAGGCTTCTCTATAGGTGGCCAGTGTTTTCTTGCAGGGCTTCTTCTTGTACTTGAGAAGCGCAGCACCCTTGGCAGCTAAGGCAGGCTCCATCACTTCGATTCCGGCCTCGAACCAGTCCTTGTTCTTCCTGGCTCTCTTCCCGAAGGTGTCTGAGGCGGTCTGGTATACTGCATCACGGATAAAGTCCCAGCGTGCTGTGGCACTGTCTGTGGGGCAGTCTTCCGGGATCTTGTCAATATCCCCAGCAAAGCATTTGCGCAGCTCAGGCTTTGAGGCTCTTCTGCTTGGAGTGGTGGATCCGTCTGGGTTGGAGACGCACCATGCTGCCGACTAGGGAGTGATCGGTGTCGCAATCGGCACTGTGGTAACTGCGCGTGAGGAGCACGTGGTTCAGCATGGACCTTCTAGTAATGACGAGGTCCAGCTGGTGCCAATGCTTTGACCTGGGATGTCGCCAAGTAACTCTGTGGTGGGGCTTGGTGGAGTAGAAGGTGTTGGGGATGGCGAGGTCATGGAAGGAGCATAGCTTAAGTAGCCGCTGTCCGTTCTCGTTGAGCTTGCCAACTCAAAAGTGTCCGATGCAATGTGGCCAGGAGGTGTGGGCTGCGCCTACTCGGGCATTGAAGTCTCCGAGCAGGAACAGGTTTTCCTTCGCTGGTATCTCTCTAATCCTTGTCTCGAGCTCCTCATAGAATGCATCTTTGGCCTCGGCTGTGGAACAGAGTGTGGGGGCATAGACGCTAAAGATGTGTGCAGATCCTGAGGAGGTAGTGAGGCGTAGTGAGAGAATGCTTTCGGTTCTCTGTGAAGGAGGTTCGACTGATTGTAGGAGGGAGTTGCGAACTGCGAAGCCAACTCCGTAGAGTCGGCGCTCATCTGACACCAGACCTTGCCAGAAGAATGTGTAGTCCTTCTCTTTGAGACTGCCACTAGAAGCGAGGCGTGTCTCCTGGAGGGCCGCGATGTCAATGTTCCGCTTGGCCAGCTCGCGGTCCATGATGGCGGTTTTCCTGGCGTCGTCTACTTTCTGAAGGTCGTCAGATAGGCCAGGACACATTGTTCTGACGTTCCAGGTTGCCAACCGCAGGGCTGGTGATTTCTTTTCCTTTCGTTGTTTGCCTGGTGCTCAATTTTACAACAAGCCTGTCGATTTCGTCTAAGCTTCACGCACCCGATGAAGCAAGCAAGTTGTGGTGGGGTAGTACCTTATTGCCCGGGGGCTGCCCTTGTTGAGGCGGGCGGTAACTTCTCATTGGAGTCAAAAGACTCCTCCCACTGTTGAGAGCAACCCCTAGCGCCAGGCTCACGCCAAACGAGCCTGGGCTTATAACTGATGTCTGCTGCACCCCGTGTTTAGTCTTCGCTGAGACGGCGAAGCTGGAGTGACCTCTCCAGGTGCAGGCCTGGGCGGGTGGTATGGATATCCTAGAGTGCCCAGTGCCAGGATCCCCCTCTCTGCATTACTGGCAGAGTCCAGCAGAAAGGCAAGCCAATATGGCCGGTGCCAGCGCAGCTGCAGGAGGTGCCAGAAGGCATCCCAAAGCTCAACCAACTGCCTACGGGTCTCCGTACCGGATTTTCTATCAGGGTTTACTCCCATAGCCTTTGACCAGCCAAGGTCGACCTGCAAGGCAGCAGGAAACTCGTGGATGGCGGGGTTGTTCATTTCCCGTGCAGATACGAAGCATCTGCCCACTGCCCTCAGAGAAGGAAGTGCCAGAAATGATATTGATGCATTCTTTTCATCTACTTTTTATTTTACTTGTTTACTGCCCTGTCATGAGTTAGACATAGGGTAGAAGGTGCTTTCTGTATGCTCATATCCCGGGGGTCGCTCATTTTTATTGTAGTTCCACGACTGGCCAGCCCTGTGTCAGGACACTGGAATTTCAGGACAATGTAACTGGGTGTGGTATCATGCCAGGTGTTGATGGCATGCCATACATAGTGAAGGCATCATTATGTCTTGGTCATGTGAACACCTTCTTCAGATAATTGAAATACTGTTGGTGGGATGATAAACCCAACAAACAAACAAACAAATAAACAAACAGCTTTTCCTCCTTCTGTAACTGTAAGCTGTGAATAATCCATAGGAAACCTTTTACTTTGTTGTTTCGGAAATCCTGTTGATTTTCAGTGATAGGTGATAGTAACCTATAATAATTTACAAAGGCCATAGATCAATTTCTTTTTGCAATGCATATAAACAAATCGTGGCATTGTTCTGTGACATGACACTCAAAACCAAACTCTCTATTCATTCTAGCACATTGTTTTTTTGTTGTTGTTTTTTCTTAAAAGTTATCAAGGGAGAGAAATTTGTCAGTTCATTTTACTTTGCATTATTCATTTGATAATAGAAAATATGACATTATTTGTTGCTGTTATTCTTTTTTGTATACAATACTTAAATATACTTAAATAATATGAACTATATAAATTCTTATAATAATAATGCTAATAAATTAATACTTAATATGTATTTGAAATACCATAAATGCTTATCGTGTGCCTAAAAATGCTTCATAATGGTTAGTCTAAATGCAACAGCATGAAATAAATTTCACCAAAATTATGGTTATACAAACATGGATAATGGTTAAAAATTTGAAAAAAAACCACAACAAGCACAACAAGAAGTATCTGAAATAAAAAGTAGTTATTTTACTTAACTAATCATGTCTTACAAAATAATGCATGGTACAATCCTTTTATGTTTATATACATGTAGTGCATTTTATTGAACATGTTAGAATGATTATTCCAGCACAGACCCAGAGATCAAGAGCTCAGGGGAACATCTGATTGTAGAACAATCTGACCTCTCTGTAAAGGTGACATATCAATCTGTCCTGGAGCTTATCGGTTACAAAATCCCTGGACATTCCTGTGTCTTAACAGTAAAAAGAGGATTCTGGAATGGAACAATAGGTATGTTTTAATGTTTTTTAGATATACATGTATTAAAGATGTACTGATGCGCTGACATGATAATGGTGAAGGTTTTTTTCACCTTACATAGAAGAGGCATTTAAAGGCCCTTCCTCTCTGAAAATATTTCTAGTTTTTTCCCTAAAAATGTAAACTCCCCACTGATAAAATTCAATATTTCATTGTGGAAATGAGATGCATTGATGCAGTAACTACAATAGTAGCCTCAGTAAAATGGACTATGATAATCTAGTGGAGGACTTCAGAAACAAGAAAAAAGAAATAGCCTTGTCATAAACAAACAGTATACATAAGAATTAAAAAAATTAAATAAACATGCACATTTTTCTTCTTTTCTAATAAAAAGCTTCAAAATTGTCCCCTTCTCAAAAGCCCTAGGCCCAATCCCCTTTTTCAGAAAATAACAACAACAATGTGCAATATGGCATCTTTCTTTCTTGAAGATCCAAAAGGCAAAAATATACAGACCTAGCAACACTTTGTAGGTCATTAGGTAATCTTCTCTCACAGTTCTTATTGTCACAAAAAGTGAGTATTTTTTCCAAAGCAGTGAACACCTCAGTACTTGCAGTGTTTTGATTTCATTTCAGGCCTGTTTGGCACAAATGATGGCGACTCCTTCACTGATCGCAGACTTCTGGATGGAACACTTGCTGTAGATGTCCCTTCATGGCTCTCTCAGTTTGCTCTTGCAGGCCCTACCCACTGCTTCTCAAGTTTACCAGTGAATGACATTGCAGAATTGCAGCAGACGGAATCTCAGATAGATGGCTATTATGACAACTGTTCTTCCCAACTGTCCAAGATAATAAAATGGTCATGTCCATATGAATTATATAACTCATTGAAGGTATGTTTTCTGTCAGTTGATGAATTCTTTTGCTTGTAACGTGTAACATTTATTCATTCTTCTAAAGTATTTATCGAAAGTTTATCTCCATTTCCCACCTGTAGTACATGCCACTTTTAGAGGTGGTATCCGACAGTTTGCATATATCTATTGTAAGTAAAATAATATCTGACTTCTGGTTGGGGTATTTGTGTATAATTTCTGCAGAAAAATCATACTTTAGTCTAAGCTTTGACAGTTTTCAACAGAATCGCAATTTTAGGTCATTTAATCAACACTTGCAAATGTTAATTCTTTTCACATCTATAAATAAGACCGGACAAATGATAAGCTTTCACATAAGTGGTCACATGATTTTCTTGGTTTAAGAATAGTTAACTGTACAGCTTGGCTCAGATAGGAAATACATGTTTGTATTGACGATTGTGGCATTATTGTCAACTTTTCAGACAGGTGTAGGACATCGATAAACAGCATTTTGTGAGATCTATTTAGGCAACTATGGTTTAATAAAATGTTTAATGAAATTACTTTTGATACAAACTGTTGGATACCACCTTTAAAATAAAATTCCACAAAACCTGCAAATGCCAGTCCTTTATAATATTACATGTATAAATAAATTCAGTCTTGTCCTTATAGCTATTTGCAAACAGCTACTGACAAATGTCACATGGTTAATTTCCAGGCATTTTAACCAGGGGATGTATTTATACAGAAACTTAAGTTAAGAATTCTGTTTGGGATTTATTTTTCCTTAGATATGAAATTTGTAATTTCTGCAGTTTTTGTCATTTTTAGATAAAATTTTCTTATCCAGTCTTCATTATCATCCTTATAAAATTGTTTCCTACAAGATTAACTTATTATTTCCAAAAAGAAAGGATTTATAATATTTAATATTGAATATTGCGCCTTTTGTTATTTCTTCTTACAGAAAGTCTGTAGCACAGAAAGCAAAACATCACTGCAGTTTGAAGATACTTGTCATTTATATGGTGCTGGAGCAGGTCTCTGTAGTCCTAGCGATCCACAAATACCAGGTACAAACCATATGTATTCTTAAATTGACACCCTTGAGAAATATATAACTTAAATGCCCAAAGATTCATGCAGTTTTATCTTTGGTAAGAGACTGTAAACTTTAAGTTATTACAAATATACATCCAACTTTCATAGCAATAGCACTATTTTTATTATGCAAGGTCCAAAATTAATAAAGGATGTGGTGAATTCCTGATGGAAGTTTATCTGTGTGGTAATATTCTAATAATTCACTATTTTAACTTTTAAGTTTTACACACAATATATTTTGAAAGCTTTACCTGGAGTTTTCGCTTAACTTCTTTGGACTACATCATCATCAGCAGACTGGTTGATTATTCTCTGCTTGTTAACACCACTCTGGGGACTGAATGATGTTAACAATCTTAGACCAATCTATGAAGGGAAGAAAACTGTGAGAAAGATTTTTACTAGAGAAAAGTAGACAACCTAGCCTTAGTAATAGTGAATTATTAAGACCAACTTGAGAGAGTGCCAGGGACATTTGGTTTCATTAGAAAACAGGACTCCTAGTACATTGTGGTTTGAACAAGGTCTGAAAGAAGCCATATACATCTGGGTTTTCACACCTGCTTTAGATACGGACAGGGGGTGCCATTTCAACCTTCTGCATGTAAGGGATAAGACATTAAAATTGCTTGCAGCCTTGAGCGGTATTGACCAGCAGTCAGTTAGACCCTGTCATCTTGTACCTGATCAGGCCCCCAAACCCCATGCTATGCTATTTAAATGACTTGTTAATTGACATGCATTAACTCTTTTCTCTTAGTGTTTTGATTGGCAAATCAACCTATCAATGTCTTAAAGGTTCAGGAGAGGTTGATAAAATCTGATGGAATTATAAGCCAGAGGTGTAGCTAGGCATGATATGATGTGTACGCATGGTCGCTAGAGGGGTCTGGGAGCATGCGCCCCCCGGAAAATTTTGTGTTTTTTTAGATCATACATTTGTGTCTTCTAATAGTTTTTGGTATCGAGATATTACTAGATTTTGAGTAAAATATAATATATATATATGATATAATATCTTGAGGACAGAATTACCTGAATAGTTCCGATTTTAAATATAAAAGTACTAAATTTGTCCCATACCAGGAGCTACAGAAAAGATACTAATTTGCTTTAACATTATTAAATATTTTTCATGGACAAAATAGCGGTACTGTTTGATTACAATAAATATACACACTCCACTTCTAGCACAAGATTTTTGTTGCAGATTTTTTTAATTTTTTTTTATTCTTTGGAGACAGTGTGTACGTAGCAGCGTATTGTGTGTACTGGAAGCTACACACCTGTAAGAGAACATTTGCTTATTTTATGACTGATCAACTTTATTTTCTCTTTCATAGCACATTGCAGTTCTTGCTCACTTTATATTTAATCATTTCATGCTTATCCAGATAATTATTCTCTTTTTTTTCATCAGACTTCTGCAAGCAGATCTTCAAACCTGATGTACTAGAAGAGATAGAAGAGACCATTTCTGATGATGTTGACAACGACGAGGAGGCGGATGAGCAAGAGGACAGTAACATTGTCATAGTGCCTTATAATGGTATTCAGGCAGGGTCACTGGATGTTGTCTTTGTCGTGTCTCAGCACTCAAGTATGGGCCAGACACATGCTTGGGAGTACATAACAGATCTGGTGGAGGCAGAGTGGCCAATCCATCGAGCCACTGTCCGTATGGCAGTTGTCAGTTTCGCAGGACAAGGGGATCAAATACATCCCACACCAATAAAGGATGCAGAAAATAGGTATAGGAATGTTGCTGTTGTTTTTTTTGTTCTGCATGCTGCTGCTATTTCTAGAGAATGCATGAGCTCAAAACCCTCAAATTTGGTAGCGAAAGTGATCATTGTGAATTGAGGTCAGTAGTGCAAAGGACAAGGTCACAGCAACCATAAACATGGTTTTAATATCAGATCAATATTTAAGAACAAATAAGCCCACATTACTCAAACTTGGTAGACTACATTGATCATGATGAGTATGACTCCTATTAGTAATGGGGTCAGAGGTGCTAAGGTCAAGGTTACAATGACCTGGAAGGGGATTTTTTTTTGGAGTGAGTGGGTAAAACCAGGTACATGTACTGAGAAGGACAACATCTCTTGCTTCGAATAATGGGCCCATAAATGGGTTTCACATGATCTCCATTGACACTAACAGAGTTATTTCTTTCTTATTTAAAACTTACAATAAAACTAATTTTTAAGATTAATAAAAATGTTTTGTAATATAGAAAATTAAACTAATTAATTATTTATGGTAAGAACAAAGATGTTAGATAACATGCTTTTAGTCTTCTACCTGTCACATTAACTGAAGATGCCTTTTTTTGCAGATATTTTTTCAGCATGGATGATTATGACGAATCAATGTTTGAAGGTGTTCAGATTGTTGGAGACCAGAGTCAGGACGCATTTGAAGCCATCAACATCGTTGCCGATCTACCTTTCAGTCTGACAGCCCATAAAATCATAATTACACTCATGACACAAGAACAGGTACTGCAAAATCAAAACTTACCAGCTGTAAAAAATACATTTTACATATTTGATATTCTTTAACTTATTGACATCATGCGGTAAGAGTGGCAGCCTTAAAACTGCTTGGCCATCTCTGCATGTGTCTATAACCATAATTGTGTCAGCATGAGGTACATAACGAAAAAACCCCAACTTTTTTGTGTGTGGTAAATGATACTCTTAAATATGCAACAAACATTGATGTCTTGCTTATGAAGCCAGTGTGTAAGCCTGGTTTTATTATTGACCTCCTCTGCATTTCAATGCATAAGTTTAAATATAAGCTGCTTTGTTTTTCTCCTTGGCTTTCAGTAGTCTTTGTGTATCCTCTCTCTCTGCTTGTCTTGATGTGGTCACAAGGGACCTCCAATAGTTTAGGATGGACTTTAGTCGAGGCTCAGAGCCCAGTGTTCCATCTTGTTGGAGGAACTTAAAACTCGCTCCTGGCCAAAGGACATGCCCTGGGATCACTGGGGCTATTTCATCCATAGCTGGGATATGAATTATGAAATGCATCATGTTTAAATACAGCAGAATTGTAATCTAGTTCCTGGTAGCACATGAATGTTGACACCAAACTGGTCAATATTTCCTTTCAGCATGATTCTTCAAGGGTACCTGTGGTCAGGTGTTAAAAATCTATCACTTAAACCCCACACTGCAGCTGAGGAGGCCTTCTGTTGGACATAAAGTGTGTCACTTGTTCTATCCAGCTTTTACTATGAGTCTTTCTGTACAAATTATAGCTTACACTTGCCATAATGCCTATATTAACGGATGGGACACCCGTGGCGTAGTGGCAGAGTTTCCGATTTGTAAGTCCTCTGACCTTTTAGCCTCTCACTGAGTGGGTTGGAGTCCTGTTGGGGGCAAAGGTCTTGATGTGAGAAGGTTTTCCAGCTGACTTGAGGCATATGTCTGGGGTCTTCCTCCACCTCAAAACTGGATGTTGCTAAAGTGATCATAAATATAAATAGTCGCTGCAATGTATGAAAAAACACAACATGTATTTAAGGCAAACTACTTGTTAAAACTGTATTACAGTTAGAGAGGTTTGTCAGCTAGCCAGCAGTCACTGGTGACTGAAATTATGTTGATCTCTGTTTTGGCCATCCTGTTAAACGATGACATAATCTTTACCTGTTGATGTCCCCGGTCTTTTTTCACTAAGCCTATTATTGATAAGTGGCCCAGATGATTGGATTGAACAAACATATTGCACAATCATAGGTTGTCTGTTACTTTTCATTGTAACAATATGTATTATTTTTTCTGTAGTGAGGTGCCCTATTATTAAATGCATTTATTATGAATATGTTGTCATTGAGTGAAAGACCTGTATCTTTGCCTTGTGAAATTAAACACCCACATCAACTTGTCGTATATTTGTTCAGGCTTCTGGCATTGCTCCTAATTTGGAAACCCTGAAAGAAAAACTGGTGAAGAGAGGAATCGTGTACAACCATATGTCCACCTATGGCAAACTGGCCAACCCCAATGTTATAGGGGTAACATGGTCAGGAGACACCATTACGAAAAGCCAAAAGTATGATAAGCCCAGAGAACTTCCTCAGGTAAGAGACATATCATCACAAGGCCATCTATTATTTTAATATATTATTTAGTCAACCATTTAGTAACATGTTTCACAGAAGTCTGTCAAGTGAAAAAGTACAGGTTTGGCAATGGCAACACAAACATTAATATTGGAGGCTTCATGTGGTGAGGTTTTCCAGCTGACTTGCAGTGGACTGGTAGTTCTACCCAGGCATAAGCCTGGGATCTTCCTCTACCACTTATTAGCTGGATGTTGCCAATATGACCGTAATTGTGCTGGTGCAAGGTAAAAAAAAACCCCAAAAAAACAACAAAAAAACAACAACAAAAAAACAATATTGGTGGCTTCATCCTTTCTTTAAAATGTATATCTGTTTTATTGTTCTGGCTGTTTTAGAATTTTGTGGTAAAAAAAGTCAAATATGGCCCCCAAAAAGCATTAAATGCCATGGGTCTACAAACAAATCTTTTACTTACTTTGCCTAAAAATGGGTTATTACTAATAAAAGTTAGTAGGAGAGCAACGGCAACAAAAAAATCATAAGGTTCATTTCAATCTTATCTTTTTTAGGATGATTATATGGCCTTGGTTGTGGCTACAAAGGGAGCTGTATGGGACATGAGAACTCTAGACAGAGGGAGAGTGGACAAGGTGAATCGAATCATCCAAGAGTTCTATGCCCAGACCATGAAAAACCCTGCCTCCTGTGATGCATGAGGTTATCATGGTGATGCTGAGCTGGTTTTTGAATGGTTGGCACATATTGATATTGAATTGACTGATGCATTATAATTAATGTGTTTCATGTGCATTATGATTATGTTCATTTTTATTTGAAAGATAATGGCTGGCAGAGATTTGTGTGATACTACTGTGGGATAAAAACAGATATGGGTGTACCAGCGTGTAATTTCTTACATTTATACCTTTAATTACCCTCACAGTATAATGTACTTTTTTGTGGTCATTTTGCAATATATGGCATTTGATGATATTAGATGTTGTATATGTTTTATAATTGTAAAATGATTTCATATGAATAAAAAGATGGTACCCTGTAAATTGACTCTTAGGAATGAATTATATTGTGTGTAAATTCTTGTAATACATGTATTTTTTTGACTTACTAGAATGCAGCAATAAACATAGGGTATGTACTTATTATGTTCACTTGATGTTGATTTATGTATTCAGCATTTTCTAGGGCAGTTAAATAATCTTAACATTTTAATGTAGTGTTAATATTTTTATTGATCAATCTTTGATGCCCACTTGACAATAACAACACTTTTGGTGGGAAATAAAGATTAAACCACAAGTATTAAACACTGCAACAAATATGCTGAATTGAAAGTGAGATTTTATTGATGTTTTTGTTCTAATGAAACATTAATTTTGTTTTAAATGTGAAATTTATGATGTATTTACAATGGAAAAGTGATAAATATAGTGAATAGTGAGTACTTTTTTATGGTAAATCCCATATTGGTACTAAAAAAATGCAAACAGTTTAATATCAACATTGGTAACATGCAAACCAGATTATCAATTACAAAATAATAGAAACAATGAATTAATCAATGGTAGAATCAATGACAGCGTTTGCATTCTCATTTGCATTGTATATCCTTTTTTTAAACATTTTACACAAAACTAAATAGCATCAAATTTAATTTGTACTGTATGCTAAAAACAGTCATGTATAATCTTGCATGAAATAATGAAACATAAATGTAGTATAATTACAATTTATAACTATATGTATGTATGTTGTTCAGTGGTTAGTGATATTGACTTTTACTGTTTTAGAGATTAAAAAATACGCTTATTATTTAGACTATATTTTCTTTGTTATCTGAGTTCTTTTTAGCTACTGTGTTCTTTTTTCCATTTGTATTTACTTTCAAATACTTTTTAAAAAGAAAGAAATATTTTTAAAAATATTGTTACAATAAGTTTAATAAAATAATCCTATGTTGTAAGATACTTTATACCATAAGTTTTATAAGTATAAAAAATACATTTGCTGAAAGAAGCAACATTTTAAGTCGAAGTACATGTACATATTACTATATGTATGTATTTTGTGCAATATATTTCTAGATTTGTTTAAAGGACCCATGCATTTGTAATGTAAATAAATGTATGATATGTTGTAAGAGCTTTTGTTGTTTGTTTAACTATTATTGAGATATGTATCCTTTGGAATGTCCGTAAAAGGCTGCTGCAGTAGCGTTTGGGGGTAAACTTACACACAAGTTACAGACAGACATGGTGGCTGGCAATTCAGCAATAGATAGCTTCCACATCAGTGAAGATCTCTTATCTTGGCAGCCATGTTTTATGGCAACTTCAAGGGATTATCAGATGAATTGTATAGAAGTGTACATTTTATTTTCTTGTAATTTCTTCATTTGTGGTTCAAAAGTTAAAAGCCATACACCATTGGAAAGCTCTTGAAATTTATATCTTTAAAATACAATATTTTTAAAATTGATAAATGCACAAATAATGAATACACATAAATAAATAAAAATATTGGCTCATCCTTAAACCAAAATGAACAGTGTATCTTTTTTTATTGTATTTTTTGCCTTTTAAACTATCAAAATATAGATTCAGTATTTAAAATAATTCATTAAAGCAGTTAAATTTGATATTAAATTCAGTAAAAAAGACTGAAAAATACTTAGTATAGCACATATTTCCAGATTTCAGCTTGCATTGGTTTCTGCCTTTAAAGATAGCTGCCTTAAACTGTCTGAACAGTGCCTATGACATCACATGAAAACCATCAATAATGGGGTACATTGGTGAAATGGAAATTGTCTCCCTTGTTAGTTAATATCCGAGGTATTCTATCCTTGTAGTTGAAATTCTCGGACTTTATCGTCTGTTATTTTGTAGTTATTGCTATAACAAACAGTGAATTTCTTACTTTTGCATAAATATAAGCTTAAATTAATTTAAATACTTACAGAGATTCTATTTAAAAAATAAAATGGACACATTTATTGATGGTGGTTAACCTGGGTATCATAAGAAAGGCAGAAAAGTCAGCACACACTCCAAAAAGCACAAGCATAAAAACCAAGTAAAACAAATGAAAGGACCTACTTGCATTTAGGCATTATTCAGGGGAGACTATTCATTAATGTCTCTCATTACAAGTACAACATTCTGGTAAATGGTTAACATCACTGTGATTTAAAACATAATTTAAAGCTACAAAAGATAAACTGAAACACTGCTTATTAAATCTACTAAGAAAATAGCTAGAGACAAACAGTAGAACCATTAAATACATAACTAGAAGACATAAGAAAGAAGGGGTCTTGAATATCCCTTGTGATTCAGAGTTGGTGGCATGTCGTAGAAAAACACACACCCTACAAACAACAACATAAATAATAAATAAAAGTCCCAATGAGAGACATCAGAGGATAGTTTTCCCTTTCTAATTGCAAGTAAGCCCTTTTATTTGGATTACTCTTTGTTTATGCTTGTTCTCTTTGTGATGTCTGTTGATATTTATGCTTGAATTGTGGTACTCTGATTTACCATCATTAATATAGGCAATTTCCTTGTTTAAATTACATATATATCTTGATATGTTTTAATTAATTTAGAGGGCATATTTATCAAACAGCAAGAAATTCCACTGTTTAAAATGGTACCATCTCCTAAAAAAAAACGGGCGATTGAGTCAAATGATTCCAACTAAAAGGGCCTACCACCTATTTTGACTACCTCAGATATTATCAAACAAGGGAGACAATTTAAATTTCACCAATAGTGTCATACTTTACGAATAATGTAACATAACAACACATACCACATTTCCTGAGGGGTGGAGGAGGGGGCTTACTGGATAAATTTCTTATTACATTAAAAAGCGACTTCGAAGTAAACACGACTTTTTTCGGAAAGAAGTGTTGCACCTTTTTTATATATAGTTCTGAAAGTATGCAATAATTTTGGATAATGGGATAACGAATATGACACAAAAACTGACCTGAATGTGTAATAATTAAGTTTAAATAAGGTTTGACCTCGGTATATTAAAGTAGGGTACAATGCTAGTTGCGACCTTTGAAAAGCCGTGAAATATATAAACCAGCATGTGGATGTCAATTTTTAATGGAGCCCCCGAAAGAAACATGTTCACTGTCAATGTCTTTCTCCTTACTGGGTTATAATAGGCTCCTTTTCCTTACAGATCACGAATTGTGTGAAATTTGAAGTTGAAGATGATTCACAAACAGTTTTATGAGGTATACAAACGAAGTCTTACTTTTATTTTGAATTATTTCATAAGAATTTTACACATGTCCACGTTGTATGTATGTTCAGGATAGGTTTAAGATTGGGTATTCTGTCGGTAGTTTAATAACGTCATAAACGTATATGGACATAATCGTTACTGCAATTCCAATCACCCAGTAAGTTGCGAATAACGATATTTGTGCAATTCAAATCAATCAGTAAGTCACGAACAACACGTTTTGTGCAATTCAAATCAACCAAGAAGTCACAAATGACAATGTTTGTGCGATTTCAACCAGCTAGTAAGTCACTAATGACAATATTTGTGCGATATCATCTAGCCAATTAGTCACGAATAACAATATTTGTGCGATTTCAACCAGCCAGTATGTCGCGAATGACAATGTTTGTGCGATTACAACCAGCCAGTAAGTCACTAATGACAATATTTGTGCGATTTCAACCAGCCAGTAAGTCACTAATGACAATAATTGTGCGATTTCAACCAGCCAGTAAGTCACTAATGACAATATTTGTGCGATTTCAACCAGCCAGTAAGTCACTAATGACAATACTTGTGCGATTTCAACCAGCCAGTAAGTCACTAATGACAATATTTGTGCGATTTCAACCAGCCAGTAAGTCACGAATTACAATATTTGTGCAGTATGTCGCGAATGACAATATTTGTGCGATTTCAACCAGCCAGTAAGTCACGAGTGACAATATTTGTGCTATTCCAATCAACCATTAAGTCACAAATGACAAAAATGTGCAATTCTAACAACACAGTAAGTCGCGAATGATAATGTTTGTGCAATTTCAATTAACCAGTAGGTCACGAATAGGGCCTGAAAATTGGCAAAGTACACGTCGTAAAATTTATCACTTCGTGTCACATTCTTGTTTTACCAATCGCACGTGTCTGCTTGGGAGAAGGTCGATGGACGTGGGCGAAAACCAAACCGTTACGTTGCAATCCGTATTGCCACACACAATAAGTGCATGTACTGGAAGGGGATAAAATCATTTCATATTTATAAAAGAAGCTGCGTGAAAAACACATGAATTTATGACTAAACTCCGCTTCCGTTTGGACGTGTTTTTGTCCAAACAGTCGCACTCTAAAGTACTTAAAGTATGCATGGATTAATTTATTCTTTCATTTGCGCTTCAGTGACAAGTTAATAGTGCTAATCCGTTTTCATATCAAGACACACAGCTGTTGACAATGGCGGGAAACTGCGGGTTCCTTTGCCTTGGGCACGAAATGTGACATGTGTTTCCTGGATGTTGGCTGTTTTATGACAGTTGCTAAGAACTGCACGAAGAAGACCCCGGTGTCTCTCGTGAGATCTCTTTTGGTTTCGCGTATTATCAAAATGTAGGCTATCTTGGTCCAAGATTGTGTAATAGTGTCCAGATTTACAACCTGTGTTTGAATATTTTTTTAGAATATACATATGTTATCATTAAGCTCACATTGGTCAGATGCATGCGATGTTTAGGCCTATCCGATGTTCGAGATTAGTAATACGAGATTACGATACAACTGCAGTAGTTTCAATATCTTTTTTTTTTTTTTTGAAGATTACTCTTGGTCTGAACCTTAATAAAGGAAATAGACGAGCTCAAGTTTTACACTCACGGCTACGAGCAGAATGTAGTTCACTAAAACACCACCTCTTTCGTAAGGGAATTGTACCAAATCCACTTTGTAGATGTGATGTAGAAACTAACTACCACTTCTTAACCGAATGTCCATTATACTTCCAACAAAGGCTAGCCATGTCCAAATCATTGGAAAACTACAACAGCAATGTCGATACACTTTTATTTGGTAATGTTAACATGACCCTTTGTCAAAAATATGCAATTTTTCATACTGTTCAGAAATGCATTTCTGGTACTAAAAGAGTTTGAAATCTGCGATATTAACCAGTAGACACGGTAGACCCCTCCGTCTCTCTCTCTCTCTCTCTCTCTCTCTCTCTCTCTCTCTCTCTCTCTCTCTCTCGCTCTCTCTCTCTCTTTTAAGTGTAAACTCCATATACCTGCACACTTCTCTCACTTATATTTAGTATATTTATATTTGTCTGAAACTGTAAATTGAAACTGTTATTCGAACGCCTAGTACTTATATTTTCTTGCAAAAGTATACAACCACTCTATTTACATGTTGTTTTGTTGTTAAGAAAATGAACATCATTAGCTTTGCTTTCATTCAAATCCTCTCTCTACTTGTATGCATATCCTGTGTTTGTGTACTGCAAATGTATTGTAAAATATGAGAATAAATGTGTTTAAACTAATCTTAAATGTTTAATTTAAAACAACAACAAACTATCGATGGAAACCTACTTTTACACAAAATTCTATCTCGTTCTGGACGTTTAGGTGCTTTCCGCTGTTTCATCGTCATTGTGTGTTAGCCAATCAAAACGGTCCAATCAAAATACGGTATTCAAATAAGAGAGCGAATTTTGAAGACAACAAATCACTTCGTCCAAAACCGCTAGGCGGTATCAGAGAAATCCGTTCGAAAGTAAGCATAATATTGTATAATGGACGTTCTGATTTCATTCATATTGCATAATTTATTGTTGCCTGATTCCATGCCCATTGCATACCATTGATATTTTGTTGTTTTCAGATTCTAATGAGTTTTCGTGGCATAGGACTTTTACGTTACCAATTTTGTTCATGTTTCAAATACTACCGTGTCCAGCGTTTTAATACGATGTCATGCAGTTATGTTCAACTATTGTGATTTGGAACATAGTTTTTTATTAAATTTTTGCCTCATTTGGTTTACTTTATCTCTGTTGTTATAAAATGAGTAATGTTTAGTCTAGAAATGTCATTACTGTCACTGAAGCAGATATTTTGTTTCTTATATTACAGAAGCCTTTATTGATCATAGACAAAAATTAATTAAAGGGAAAATTAAATGCAAAAATAAAATATTGTAAAATTTCAGGATGGATCATAGTCACAAGGTAAAAGGCAGCTTTGAGACCGCCTACAAGCTGTCAGGCGCTATCAAGGATACTAAGGGTATGCGTCTTAAGAGGAGATCCATTGAACAGAAAGAATTGCGTTTTGATGAAGTCAAAAAGAGACGAAACCTGGTAGATCTTTCACCACTCCAGGAATCCGATGTGACAGTAATTAAAGACAAAAGTTACAAAGACAAGACACCAGTGAAAACAACAGTTGGTAAATGCCTTGGATACACATTTTTGCTGAAAGTAAACCAGGCCATTTTTTTAATATCTTGCTCAAACAGCATAGTTTTGTGAATATATGACAATTGCACATTTATTGGTAGCTTGATTTCATTTATATACAAGGAAAAGTTTTTTCTCACCATTTTGGTAACTTGCCCGATCCCCAGAATTGAGAATATTTTGCATCATTTTTGATAAAATTGGGAAAACTCAAACTGTAAACTGTATTATTATATGTAAAAAAAAAGGATTCATTTAACTCCTTTTATATTTTACTGTTACACTTTTACAAAGCAATGTTATTTCTCGTGACAGTCATTTATGGCATTTATTGGACCAGGGATGCAAATTAAAAAAAATGCACCAAAACCAGCAAATATATAATTAAATTTTCAATTTCCTAGAAACTTTAAGACAGTGAGCGTCATTTTAAACAAATGTGCTGTTGGTATTATATTTATACTATTGTTATGTCCCAAAGTGCATCATATAGAAATCATACTGTCTTCTTTTCCTCCTGTTTATTGTGTCGTGGCATTAACGTCCAAATTATTTACTGTGCTCCAATCTAGCTTCGCCACCTTACAGACACACTCTTGAAGGTGTGTTTTGCATATCATTAACATGTCTAAACCTCATGATCAAGTTTATATTCAAGGACATATTTAAGTTCAGTGCATCTTTTATTTATATTTTTTTGTTGTAGATAAAACAAAGAAAGGTACTGACAGGTTGGAGCAGTTGAAGAAATGGAAGGCAGAGAGGGAACAGAAGAAAAAGAAGGAAGCTCAGAGTAAATCTAATGTCTTCCGTGTCAGCAAGAATATGGCATATGGAGATCAAAACTTATTTTCACATGGAAATGTATGTTTTTTGTCTTACTTTTATTTTCATTTAGACAATTTGAAAGCATGCAGTCCATTAAATGAATCGTTAAAAAAAGCCCAAAACCGAAAAGGCCCAATACCAAAATGGCCTGGACCAGAAAGACCCATACCAGAAAGGCCCTACATCATTGTAGAGAAATTTAAATTAAGAAAATCATCAGTATTTAAAGAAAGATTCTTAAAAAGATGAAAGAAAGTTAAAGACCTTCAATGAAAACACTTCCATGGTAATTACAAGATCAAACATGCCGCATTCCTATCATCTTCAGTTACTTGTTCTATCGACAGTAATTAAGAGATAAGAGAATTTGTGAAAATCAATACCATACATGTACATATTACAACACACGTGGATCTTTATGACCCCCTATTTGTGGGCTGTTTTGGTACCCTTGAAACATGGGCTGTTTTTGACCGAGCTGTCCCAGATTAGGGCCTTTATCAAAGTTTATGACCCGACAACAATTAAATGGATCTTCATTATGTTGAAAGTACACTGTCAGGTAAGAGTAAATGAGCAGTTAATCTGTTAGCAAACTTGTAAATTTACACATTGTCTCAACACCTGGCAGACTGCAATAGTATTATGCAGGCCTTTGTCTTAAATCATTTTCTTTAAAAAAAAATCTACTTGCTGTTTTACCTTTTCCTTGAATTTTTATTTTACTTCTTTTGAAGGCTCGTCATTCAGCAAAATCAACAACAGTCTTACAAAAAACAGCCAGTAAGTCTGCGCATAAGCCAGGTGCTACCTCACACACTTCTGTCTCCCAGAACGAACCAGCTCACAAAAAGCGGGAACCATCCACCAAAAGACCCGAACCAGCTGCTACTCGTACTAGAACCAGACAAACTTCAGGTCAGAAAGAAACAGAAATCAATGAAAATGAATTCTTAGAACTATTATCCCACAAAAACTTTTAACGGGGGGCAGGTATGTAAACTGGAATCCAGTTGTCCTTGAGCTAATCTGTCGTGACACATTCCATGCAAAGGCCTGTATTTTCGTAAATCTTTTTTGTTTTGTTACCAAGGTCCATTAAAAGACATTTACTTGTGGAATCCATGTATAAATTTTGTGGTACATGTGTTGTAAATTAATTAAATGTGACTATTTGAAAGAGCTATATATCTTCAATGCTTGGCTAGTATATTTTTAGATAGGACAAAGCACTGAAACATACAGATGTAAGAATATAATAATAACTGTATAGATATATATATCAAAATGTAGTCATAAATAATACCCTAATAAGGCTAGCATAGGAAAAAGATGATGTTAGTTTTTTTTCTCTAAGTGTTCAGTTGCCATATTTATTTGTGATATTTCTGATAGGGTCAAGTCGACCTTCAGCACCAGCCAGTACTTATAAACAATCAAGTCGCAGTTTGAGCAGAGAACCTTCTCGACCTGATACCAGAGCCAGACCTAAACAGGTATGCAATGAATAAAAAGTTATTTTGTAACATGGAAAGTTGAAGGGGTATTTAAAAGTAATATTTTAAAAAATTAAACCATTTTTTATTCTTTGATTTATTAATTAAAAAGCGAATAATTGTGACTGAAGCATTTTTTTCTATTCTTTTCATCAATGACACTTTTTTTTTTTTGCATCTTACAGAAGTGCAAATATTTTCATAGAACACTTACTTAGCCCAGCACCACATTTATCTATGTGATAAAGAACTATTCATGGCAAAAACTCATGTAAGGAAATCTGACTTGTGTAGACGGTTCTTTGCAGAAGATTTTCATCCTCCACCATACAGCTGCTGAATATTTTGATGAACAAATTTGCAACAAATCTTTACATTGATTTTTGACAGACTAAGGCAGAGACCACTGTGCAGTCACGTACAACAAGAAGCGGACGATCGATAGCTCCTGCTGCTACTGCACGTGTCACAAGACAAACCACAAACAAACAAGGTATTTGTTAATTGTTCAACCATTGCTTTAGCAAAATGATTATGTATAAACTAGACCTCTTTGGGTTGTTTTAACTTATTTTTTTTAAAGTGTGTACTAATTATTTTTTTGTTTCTCTTGCAGATAAATGTAATTACTACTACTGTTAATATTTTTTTTAAAGTGTGTACTAATTATTTTTTGTTTCTCTTGCGGATAAATGTAATAACTACTACTGTTTTATTACAAAAACTTTTCTTATCTTTTTACATATTTTCAATAATTTTTATATACAATTATTAAAGCATTTAACAAATTTCAACACCTTATATTTATCTTTTTCAGCTTCGAAACCTCAAGAAAAAGAAAATGAGTCACCAGATCTTTCTTGTGTGACTATGCAGAGGGGAGATAATACAGACAATACTTCGTTTGCGCCTCCCGACTTTGCATTTAATGCCTCCTCCTTTGTATTCAAACCTCTGAGTCCAAATAGTGCTGCAGGATTCTTGTTTGGTGGACAAGATTCTACTTGTACCTCCTTCCTGGAAACAAACCCAAAAAGGTTAGTATGAGATATTTCGAATTTAAAATTTCTCATTGTCAGGTGACGGGTTAACCTTGTGAGAATGACCTTAACAACAATGTATTGTATATTCCTGCCCCACCCACTTATGGCTACTGTAAAAAGTGACTTGAAAACAAACATTGGCCAGTATATATGCAAAACAGAAACAGAACAAGGCAGAAATCTATTGGACACTTGATTTGTAATCACAATTCCTTCAACTCTTAACACTGACATTGAAAAGCTGTTCAAGCTCATGTTTCCAGACAGTAGCATTTCAATAATTTCTGATGTGTTTTTTTTATTGAATTAACATATATATGTGCATTTTGTCAGTGTGCCTGAGCATGATAACTATATTCAAACATTATATTTGATGTCCAGCATGTCCTTGAAAAATGACGTTTTAAATTGAAAAGTCCTTGGAAGGTCCTTGCATTTTAAGTTAAATTATCTGTATGAACGATGTTATTTTGTTGAAACTTTACCATTAATGAAAACTATTTTCCTTTATGGTTTAATGAGAAATAACTTCTAATATGACAATAATTTAAAAGAACTGGAAACCGAATAATACCACATTTGTAAAATAATTTCACCTCTTGTGTATTAGGAGTTCCACACCGAAGCGAGGCAGCCGAAGTTCTCAGTCTTCCAGTCAAGTAGAACTGGTCACAGACAAGTGTTCTGATACAATACAGCTAGAAAATACTGCAATCAATGTTACGGGTAAGTATAAGTTTAGCATACAGTGTGGCAGTATAAGCTTTTCACCGGGACAAAAATTTGATATAATCTCATCAAAATGTTCATAAATCTTTTCTGAATATCATGATATATCAACTATTTGTTGCACATACTTTTAATATATAATGGACATGCAGGCATTTGGTGGTTTGAATCCAAGCTTTCCAGTTTACCTTCATAATGGGGTCATAATCTCAGTTTATTATATGCACGAAGGGATGTATTATGATATTGGGCACAATGACCTTCTGCCTGTTAGCCGTTTTTGTACAGATGACTACTCTTTATCACACCAGAATTGTTCACATAAGTGTAAGAAAGATATTTAGGGAGGTTGCCAGTGCCGTAGTAGTAGAGTCGCCGATTTGTAACTCCTCTGTCCTCCTCTCACCGCGTGGGTTCTAGTCTGGTTGAAGCGAAGGACTTAATGTGAGAAGGTCTTCCAGCTGACTTGCGGTGCGCCGGTGGTTCTTCCCAGACATTTGTCTAGAGTCTTCCTCCACCAATAAGTTCGATATTGCTATTATTTATAAATGGTCACTGCAATGTATTAAAAAACAAAAACAAACAATAGATATTGATGTGGTATGCATAAAGAAGATAATTCAGAATTCATGAAAATTCAGAATTCATCATTTGTTCATGTTTTTGCCATCTCTTATTTAGCAAATTCCTCTCCTTTATTTCTGAATGGAGTTTCTTCACAGATAAAGTTTTCCACTGGTAATTTCGTCATTGTATCGGTAAAATTAACTACATTGTCTGCTAGAAGTGTTGGCACAATGAACAAACTGAAACTTTAAATGACCTGTACGAGTATATAGATACTTCCAATAGAGTTCAAGCTGAAGGAATGCACAATTATTATTTTGCCAAGTTGTTTAATAGGGTCCATTTTGAAGACCTTCACTGGATCTACACAGTTAAGCACTCTACCTCATTTTTAGTGGGGCATCTGTGGTGTAGTGGTAGAGTCGCTGATTTGCAAGTCCTCTGACTGCACAAGGTGGGATTCGAGTCCCATTCAGGGCAAAAGTTAAAACAACCCAAAAAGGTCTAGTTGTTACATAATCATTTTGCTAAGCAAAGTGGAAAGGCCTTCCAGCTGAATTGCATTTTGCTGGTGGTTCTAACCAGATATTTATCTGGGGTCTTCCTCCACCACAAAGCTGGACATTGCCATAATGATTATAATTGGTAACTGCAATATACTTTAAAAAACACCAATAAAAAAGCACTATAACAGTCATTCTTTGTAGTGTATTTTAGACCAGTTGGTTTCGAAAGCACTTACCCTTACATCCAACAGTCTTTCTTCACTAGTAAAAGCTGGATGTTGCCAATGACCATAATTTTGTCAGTGTCATATGAAAGTTAAAAAAGCAGTAACCAAAGACCCATTCTTTTCTTGCCATATTTATCATATTATTCATAATTGCCATTTTTATTTCATTTTCTTCAGGCTTTATCAATCAACCTGTCAGCAAGAACAGCCCTGTTGCCACTACTCAGTCTGCACTGGTAACCAGGACTCCTGAGCCAGCTGTTGAAAAAGATGAGGTAGATGCTGAAACTACCGTCATCAGTCAATCTGAAAACCAGGCCACTGACGATAAACCAGAGATGAAAACACCTGTGAGGAGAACTCGACGATCAGTTGCATCATCATCTATATTGTCAGTGTCCGACTCTAAGGCAGTAGAAGAACAAGAAGCACCCAAATCAAGCACGAAGCCTAGACGCAGCATTCGGCGAACTTCTACATCTGGTAACTCTAATGAATCAGAGATTCCGCTGTCAGCAGATGAAGCTCCATCTAGTGTAAGAAGATCAAGACGGAGTTGTGTAGCCACAATTGTCGAAGAAACACCTACAGCTGAGGTGACAATTGCCAAGACGCCTAAATCTGTTCTAAAGAAACAAAAACTCTCTGATGACCAGGATGATGCTATGGATACCACTGTTAGCAGTAAAACTCCCACATCTGTTTTGCGCAGCTCACGTAGAAGGTCAGTGACCATTAATACTGATGCCGATAACAATCAAAACCAAGTGCTGACTCCTTTACGTTCAGCGAAGAAGTTGCCAAGCCGTTCAGTGTCCGTAAGCTTCAATCCAGTTATAGAGGTTCCTGAGATGGTTGCAGAATCTCAGGATGAGAGCTCAGCTCCTGAAAGTGACTGTGTGTTCGAAGATGAGGTCAAAGTATCGGAGGCTGAACCCATGGAAACAGTAACAACTGATGTACCTGCTGATATCAAAGGTCTAAAGTTCGCTGACATTCCAGAGACTACAACACCTGGCAGAAGGTCGAAGAGAAACAAATCTTTTGGAGGTTTCAGGTGAGAGCTTTAATATGTTGTCCATTTTAGCTTAAGTAAGGTTCATATCGACCCATATTCATCCTCAACTGTTAGGTTCAAGTCCGTCATGGCCTGAGTATGCCTAGACCCAGACATAACTACTCTGTATCATTTACCATACAGCCGACTCTAAATCAGGGCTTAACATGAACTTTTTTAACATTGGATCTTTTGGGCAAGTTTACTTGTCAAAACAAATTACTTTTCAGAATTTACTTAGCACTGTCTCTAATTTATTTTATTAGCATTCACTGCCACTTTTTGTCACAAAAAGGAACAAATATCTAATAATCAAATGTCCTAAACCAAACGCTACTTACCATATCTTTTAATTAGTGACAGTCATTTGGTATATGCTGGTTGTCGGTCTGGTTGACACAATTGCAGACGAAGAGATTACATAGAATTCACTTACCTGTGACTTTGAAATTTTTAAGAAATTCATAAGTGTGACATTAAAAATTTACTGGACACAGTCATAGAAATTAGGATTAAAATTTACAAGCAAGTCGGACAAGTAACTAAGCAATTTTTACTAGCAGGAAATAAAATTCATTAGCCTGAATTAAATTAAGTTTTAATTTGACAAGTAAGCTAAAAAAAATCCAAGATATATACAGAAAAAAAGCACCATTTAAGTAGCAATCGTCTGGTAACTTCCAAGATTTTTCCCAGGTTTTGCACCAGAAACATGTTTCAGTTTAATTTTCTCTGCCATTTTGTTCTGTGGCCCAGCTGATTTTAATTTAATTTGATTTTAACAGTAAACATATTATTGGTTTAGTGTGCATCACATGTATATGATACAAGCAACAGCTTGTCAAATAAAATAAGCAGCTTAAAAGTTTACAAATTAAAAATGAAAGTACAATGATTTTTTAACAATCAGGATCTTAGAAGCCCTTCGGGCTAGTAAAATGGTAATTTTTACTAGCCCGAGAGCAAATCTACTAGTTGTTTGCTGTCAGGCTAGCGCTAATTTCGACCACTAGACATAGCGGCAAAATTAGTAGAATTTTGTTTTACTTGTCCGAGCACAGTTTACTTGTTCGATAAGTTTAAATGTCCAGCCCTGTAAATGCCTTAATTTCCATAATAACTAAAGACTCTTCTGTGTTATTTTCAAAACATTGATTATTATCTGTTGTAGTTAGAGCTCTCCCCTTATGCTCAAAAGGGTGGCATATAGTAATCATACTGTTATATTATTCAATTTTACACTACTTAAGTCAAACACTATGATCATGAAAGGAGTGTCCGGGACGTAGTGGTAGAGTCGCTGATTTGTGACTCCTCTGACTCTTAACCTCCCACTGCTTGGATTTGACTTCCGTTCAGGGAGAAGGACTTTATGTGGGAAGGACTTCCAGCTGACCTGTGGTGCGCCGGTGGGTCTGCTCAGACATTTGTCTGGGATGCCTCAATCAGAATAGCTGAATGCCGCTATAATGATTATAATTCATTGCTGCGATCTCAAAAAACATAAAAACATTTACTATTCTGAAGACATTAACTTGAAGGTATGTTGCCATGATTAAGGTCACATTCATATTAAAGGAAATATTAGGGGCCATTACTATCAATGGTTATTCATGCTATTGTTTAATATCATGCCCATAACATTGCCATTATTTACATGTATTTAACAAAACTTGTCCATCATACTGACATACATAAAGGTATGCAATTACACAATGTCTTATCATTTGTAAACACAACCCTAAGTTTATATTGAAGGTAATTACATCGTTGGAGGCATATTTTTATTCCAGCAACATTTCTTGTTTATATTGCATTTTTGTGTGTGCATTGATCAAAAGACTTATATTTACAAGGATAAAAAAGACAAAAAAGTATGAATATTTTTTTTACAAAATAAATTAGAGAAGCACTAACTTGGTCTGTTTGAGATTATTTTCTTGTTTAATAATTGTTGATGTTCTGTATTTTTTTTTCATTTCAGGTTACCAAATACAGACTCGCTTGTTCTGTCAGCCAAACGTAAAGGCAGGAAGAGTATGATGCCAAAGAGTCCTGAAGAATGGTAAATGATTGTTGTCTAACTGTATTCATTTGGATGAGCAAAAAAACAAACCAATCATAAAAACAAATTATATAATTTCATTAAGACTAGTTTGTAAACAAAAAATGTTTCCATAATAAAATCATTATTTGTACATGTACATTTTTTTTCCTTGCTATCAGTCACATTGAATAATTTACACAATTTATGATAGAAACTGTCTTTTATGATGATGATTTAAAAGGGGTTTAGGAAAAAAAGTGTTCTTTTTTTAAACAATTTTATTTACTTCTCTTCTAAAATATGCTGCCATGATTTTGATATTATTCAGTTCTTTGCTTTTTTACTTTAAATGTGATTGTATTTAATTGTAGTTAACCTATTATTTTACACAAAATATTTTGTCTTTCTCAAAGCCATCAGTTACATTAATCATATATGCAATTACAAATTAATTGCCTCTATTTACCAAAAAGCCATCCTGTGAGCCCTAATTACAGGAAATAGGAAATTGATGTTAGCTGTGGTGTGAATACAGATTGATTTGTTGACAAGTAGGCAGTGAAGTTATCTGATTGGTCCACCACCTATGCTGTCAATGAAAATCATGTGCCTTACTAGTATTTATAAACTGGTCTTAGATTTATATGAGTACAAAATTTAACTGTGCAAACTTTAATGAAACTTTAATGAGGATTTGTTAAAGAAGTGTAGCTTGATATTTCTTTATCATTTGCGAGACTTGCACATTGATTGAGGGAACTTTGTATTAGGTTAATGACAAAGACAGGATAAATTGAGAGAACATTTTGTTTGAGCATTCAAGATAGAAAAAGTCCACATAAGTGGCTGTATACTGGATTTTACATCTGACTAGACAGACTGTTTATCAGGAGTCTTGATTTTACAAAGTTTTAATACTTTTGCTGATAAGCTTAGTCCTAAGTGTGTTTGTCCAATGGATTCAGAAATTTTGGGACTAGGAGGCTATAGACTGTATTGCTCTCCTGTTTGTGTTGCTAGGGTGGACCTTCTTAGCAAGAGCCCCATGGTTGAGATGACCAGGAGAAGGTCTAAAATAGGTATGTATGTGAATGCTTTACAGTGTTCGTGATTGCAATGAAAAATGTAGGGTTCCAGGGACCCAGTGCCCAGAAAAAGGTGAGGTCCTATACAAAATCCACAGAGTCCATATGAAATTATACTCTGTTTATTGTTATGATCTAAAACATTGTAGAGATTGGAAATACTGGTCGCGTTTTATTTTTTTTTACTGGAACTGGTGATGCCATTTTGTCAGCATCTGGCAAGGTGCGCATAAATATTCAACCACAGTTAATATTCAGTAAATTGCTACCACTTTTCACATTTATGAAAAACCAGTTGGGGCAGCGATACTTTTATCATGCTTAACCAACACTAGTAGTATTTCCCAGGCTATTTTCAGTTAAATGAGGACTTTTTTACATTTTCGAAAAATGGATTGAACTGGTGCACTATACACGTGGGCAATGTCAGCGTGCACACTCATCAGAGATTTCTAAAATCCAAATCCAAATCTAGAAGTAAAGATTTTTTGGCACATTTAGGTCTTAAATCAGAGATATGAGACTAAAGGGCTATAAGTTGCTGACCCTTTAAGCTAGGAACTGGCATTATGATGTAGAATAAATGTTTTCAAATAATTTTTACTGTTTGTTTGCAGGTAATACTAGTTTACCTGTTCTGAGTTTTGACGTTGACTTGGACGAGCCCAACAGTACTGTGGATGAGGTGAATGGATCCAAGGAACTAATGGCTGGAACAAGCCAGTCAGAAATGGGTGATGCCAACTCTTCTTACAGTGATCTAGGAACAAATCATTCGGAAGTATCCCCTGCCAAGACTTCCTGTGAAGAACCAGAGACTAAGGAGGAGCGTGATGTTACTGTGATGGATGAGGCACTTCCTAAAGGTACACTTTTGAGATATTTAGGGTAGATAAAGGTTTAGTCAAAGGTTGTCCTGGTCGGGGCAAGAACTTTCATGTGCTGAGGTTTTCCAGCTAACCTATGGTGCACCAGTGTTACTAACAGGATGTTGGCCTGGGGTCTTCTTCCACCAATAATAAGCTGGATGTTGCTAATATGATCATAATTGTGGCGGTGTGTTGAAACAAAAAAAACAACAGACACAGTGTAGTTTTCACACATTTTGCGAGCGGAAAATAGCTATAATGACCAAGCTTAAACTTGTTGCTTTTGTTATGAAATTTTGATGCTATTTTCATCCAAATCACAGCTTTGAACTTTTTTCTTGTAAATGATCATGTAATTTTTTCCAGAACTATGTTGTTATGTTATAAATACATTTATTTGTGGTACACACTTTTACATAGATTATTGAGATTCAGAAATGTATAAAAATCAAGACAATTAAAGATGCACCCAGGAACCTCTTACAGTTAATCATATTTTACTACATTGTATTGACACAGACCATATTTGGTCAAAATATTTTAATGTCAATAGCATATACGAATTATTTACGACAGTATCCGATGCTAAGGTTGTTTGCTTTCTGATTGAAATTGATATTATTAATAAGTTATAATTTTTTAAAATGTTTATTATGCTAACATTATACATTTTAACTGTTTAATATGTTAACCTGTTTTAGATTTTTATTTCTACTCACGTATTTTAGTTTTAACCTGATAATATTATATTGTCGTTAAACTTCAATGTATTCGGCGCCGTATGACCTATCAAGTGTCGGTGTGCCGTAAAATACAAAATACAAATAAAGATGCACTCGCAAAATTGATAAATTCTTCTATCCATTAAATTATAATTAAAGCTTTTGATGTGTTCAATGTCATATGTGTTTTGTTTTATTTTGTTCAGATATGGAGAAAGAGGCTGCCACAGTGCAAGTGGAAGAAGTCAGCAGCACCCAGGAATCGGCAGAAGGTAGGCCTTATTTGAATTTAATTAATGTTAAAATTGATTGTGTTTTGAAAACTTCAGGTTGCTTGCATAATTTCACAATGACTTGAATAATTTTATGTACTTTTAATGCAATGCAAATAAGTGGCAAAACAAACACCACATATTTAAAACATACATGTAGAATAAAACATTGAATTATTACAGAAATCATTTAGTTTAACAGTTTTAAAATAAAAACTCTTTATCCATTCTTTAAAAGTTGTTTGTGTAGCCAAATTTAAACTTATAATGTCAAATCCCTATATTTAACCACATGTCATATTGAGTCACATGGCATTAAGTAGTGTGAGCCTGTGACAGAGGTAAATGTAATGGTGTCGGGTCATAAAGGCCCAAATCTGATATGACCCGGTCCAAAGCAGCCTGGACCAAATAGGCCAACATTTCAAGGCTACCAGAATGGCCCACAAATATGTAGGGCCTTTGTGGTACTGGCCTTTCGGTTCCTGGGCCTTTCTGGTCCAGGCATTTTCGGTCCAGGGCCGTTGTGGTAAAGGTCCTTTTAGCTTTTGGGCCAATTTGGCCCTGATTCAACGAAATGAACTGGCAATCTCAAGGGTGTTGCATCTGTATGACAATGAGGCAGTTTCTGTTGCAAAGAAGACTAAAAACTGCCATTTAAGAAAAATCTTTTAGTATATTTTCAAGCATTATGTATAATATGCAGTTAATTTATGTAAACAAAAACAAATAACTCATTTTTAGATTAATGCATGCAGGAAAAAAGTGTATTTGCCTAATTTGATACGGTCCTTAATTTTTCTCAAAACCCAATATTGCTGATACACATTAAAATATATTGTGCATTTATGATTATATATATATAATAATAAATAAATAATAACTTGAATTTAATCCCAAGCGCCATTTATGTATTGTAGAGAAGCATGATGTGCCATATTTCCGCCAGCTCTTGTCTACTCAGACCGAACGTCTGTCTGTTCTCAGTGAAGAGTGGACTGAGATAAACAAGGAGGCCAAAGTCTCTGAGGAAAGTAAGTATACACTGTGGCAATGAAGCACTGTCTATACCTATAACAAAATTTTTCGTTTGTCTTTTCCATTTCATCTCCAATCCAGTTAATAACTTCATATTAGGCATATTACATCAAGTAAATTATTTGTGTTAACCAATGGAACTGACCATGTGAACCAAACAAACAAAAGTAATCTATTAAATGTTTGGTCTTTTGCTGACTAAAAATTGGTTGAAAGGTCATTACACCTTAGAAATTCATATCTTTAAGTTGAGATTAAATGAGATGTTAAGCAATCATTATTTATAAAGCATTAAGTTTCTGTCTGTTTTTCTGTTGTTTCAGTGTTTTGCTTTATT
Source organism: Sinonovacula constricta (assembly GCA_007844125.1). Taxonomy (NCBI): domain Eukaryota; kingdom Metazoa; phylum Mollusca; class Bivalvia; order Cardiida; family Solecurtidae; genus Sinonovacula; species Sinonovacula constricta. Next base: position 29,178,782 of record CM017562.1, read on the forward strand.
CAAACTTGCCTTTATTTAAGTTCAATTTTTAACTATAACAATAACCTACTTCAGATTTTAGTAAGTCATTGCCATTTTATATTTTTTATTATATTATTGAATTACCAAAAATGCAAGACAGTTAGGCATTTCAACCTTGTGTGTTAAAGTGGATAAAAAAAATTAAAATTAATATTTGGAATATCTGTTAAACAAGAACCATAAAACTTGCCTGTATATTTTTTTTTATTATTCACTTTGTGTATTTTGCTAACAGTTCATGGCCAGATCCGCACAACAGTGGGCCAGGCCCAACTATTGATGGACCAGAGATTTAAACAGTTTGAAGGCCTTGTTGACAACTGTGAGTTCAACCTTGGGGAGAAACTGACCACCTGCACTGACCTCCAGGGATTCTGGGATATGATCTACTTTCAGGTGAGTGTTAAATTATTAATATTCAACTTTGTACTTGCTTAAGTTTTCTTATTTTAAAAATAAAGGTTTATATATATGCTTGTACATCGACATGTACAAATTGTCCCAGGTTCTGTGGCAAGAAGTATTATAAACTGATGCCCTGAATAAAAAGAAAAAGATGGCTAATTTTGTAGCCGTTGCTGCCTGGGCTTATTACCAGTGGGAGAAAGTTTACTATGTTTTTCCAATTTTTAACAGAACAATTTCCAGATGGTCCACATTTTCAACATTAGATCCCTTATCAATGTCCAAAAACTAGGATTTTTTTGAAACAATTTTGTTCAGACTGTTACTAAATTTTTCATACATTGACATACTAACTTAATTTTTTATACATGGGCACACTAAAAACAAACTATTTTATATTATTTTATAATGAAATATTCTGGCGGGAGTGGGGGTGGGGGTGCCTGTGGCGTAGTGGCTGACTTGTTACTCCTCTGACTGTGTGGGTTCGAGTCCTGTTTGGGCGAAGGACTTAAGGTCTTCCAGCTAACCTGTGATGTGCAAGGAATTTTACCAAGCACATTTGTTCGGGGCCGTGCTCCTTTAAAATAGCTGGACGCCGCTATAATGATGATAATTTGTTGCTGCGATGTATTTCAAAAACAAAACAAAGAATTCCCTCACTCAATATTGTTGTTTTCCAAACATTTCCAATGTTGGTGGAGTGGGTCGTCTTCCCAATATTGTGGAAGAAGTCCCTGGGTGTGTGTCATTATTATAATATTTTACATTATTGTTTAACTTATTATTGTCTTTATACTAGGTTGAAGATGTTGATGCCAAATTTGAAGATTTAAGGAAACTTAAAGCAAACAAGTGGATAGATGACAAGCCAAAACCGATAGTAAAGAAAGTTAAGGTGGGTTAATCTTTCAGATTATTTAATTAATTGATTAATTAATTAATAGACTTTATAGTATAAATAAAGTTGATGAAGTACTTTTTGACCTTGATGTTACTTGAAACAGTATTATGTCAAGGGTTTCTAGATTGGTCAAGAAGATGCAGCGCTGTTTGTGAAAACCGTTTCCTTACATATATGGAGCAAGAGTAAACCTCGCATTGTTCCACTCCACACAGGTGTATATATGGTTACCTTTGAGAGTTATTCATTTTGTGCACATGACTTTCTTGAACCACATGTCTTGACTGCTGATTCTGAATTTATGAACATACCCAATGACCAGAGGGTAAAACTGAAGTTTGCTGAAATGTTTTATATTAACATAGAAGTAGACTTTAAACCAGTCCTTTACCTTTTTGTTGTTGACAGAAGCGTAACATATAAAGTCAATGTTTAATTGTATTTTTTTTTACTTTTTTATGTTTTCCAGAAGGTCAGCAAGCCAGTGACAACAAAACCTGTTGTGAAGTCCAAGTTTGCAGCCTTTAGGAAGCAGATGCAGCAACAGCAGAAAAGCGGAGACACTCCAGCAAAGACAAAGGAGGAAGAAAAGGTATTTGAGGTACCAGGATTCTTCACAGTTGCCTCCCCTGTTAGGACTCCAAAGGTTCATTGTGAAGGTATGGTTGTCATAGCGATGGCTTTTTGAACTTTTAAATATTATTAGGAAATTGTAATGTTATTTGTATTTTGCCATAATTTTCAGTATTGAATTTATATTCTATTTATACAGCTACATCTTGAGTCTTAATTTTTGTTTTATCATTTTATTATTTGTTATTATAGTAGCTCAGTCCATACTCTGCATGTAGAGGTTGCTTAATAATACAGTACTTAGATTGACTTCTTTGCATTTTTTTCTGTCTGTGGCCTTGAAAAAGTAAAAAAAATGACATTGAACATTTTTCTATTTAATATGAATGGTAAATACTTTATTCTTTTACCATACACATCTCCAGGAGGCACACCCAGAAAATGTACACCTGTGACCTCTACCACTGATTCTACTGGATCGGGCTCCAGCTCTACATCTCTGAGTGTACCGAAGCTAAACAGTGCTGAGCTGTTGCTCAGGAACCACACCCCTGCCCGCCCTCGTCCCAGCTACCTGCCTGCCGTACCAAGCCCCTTGCTGACTGACAGCACACCCCTCCCACGCCCTACCAGGGCCTGCACACAGAAAACTCCAGTGCCCAAACGCCTATTGGATGTAGATCCAATTGCAGACGCCCCTGTCAGTTCTGTAAAGAAAGCTAGGTGAGTATATCTTATTTATTTTAGTATGTTATTAGGAAAAAAGTGAACACAGATAAATAACCAGGGGTGCATTTCATCATAAATCTTAAGATTTTGGAAATAACTCTCAGAGTGAAAACGCTCTTGAATCTTAATAGTGTTTTTGATCGATTTGCTACCAATCACACTTACTACGGTTTGTTGAAATGCACTTAGGTGTGATTGTAAGACCGAAATTTAAGAACATTTTTGAATTGATTTTAAGATTTATGTTAAAATGCACCCCAAATCGATAAATTTTATGCTAAATCCCACATTTTTTCTCATTTCATTCCAGATTTTAACCAATTGGGATAGGAATTTATTGATGAGGTTTCAAGCTATACAGAAGTTTATTGTTTATAAACTTTTTTACTATAAATTGCTAACATATGACTGACATAATTATAGTAATTCTAAGATAGACAAAAGACTCACAAGAGAACACTCTGTTTTCAGGAGAAGCCTGCGAGTCCAAAATGCTTTATTGGATTCAGAGATATCAGACACTGCACCGACTAATACAGAGGAGCCGTGTGAGAACAAGACAGAGGAACCCTTGGGTAACAAGACGGATGTGGACTTTGCGCGGCTTTTACAGCCAATGGCGCCCCCACAGCCAGAGGCCCAGGAACCCGAGAACAAACTAGATGATTCTTTCACCAAGTACTTGCAACCCATCTCTGCACTAGACAGCCAAGGAGAAAAAGGTAAATAAGTTTATCATTAGCATGAAATATTTATATTGTTGTTTCTAAACGACCGAACCTGATAGCGCAATCGGTAGAGCGTCGGCTCCAGATACGGGAGGTTCGATCCCGGGCCCGACATACCAAAGTCGTTAAAAATGGTAGTGGTATAGCTCCCTTGCTAACGCTCAAGCAAATATAAGGGTAGTTCCACGACTGGTTGGCCCGGTGTCAGGATAATGTGACTGGGTGTGGTATCATGCCAGGTGTTCACGGCATGATATACACAGCGAAGGCAGAACATATATCTGCTTCAAGTGGACACTGTCTCCAGATAACTGAAATACTGTTGGTGGGACGATAAACCCAATGAACAATGTTTCTAAACAGCTCCAAATCTTTACCTCATAATTTGTTTTATTCACATATTACTAGTATATAGGAGACATTATCTTAGGGAAAAACCCACAAGATAATGGATGGAAAACATTTTCAATATTCTCTGTTCTAGAAGTATATTTTGGAAAGTTCTAAAATCTTGGCTACAATTTTCTGACCCTGTACCCATCTGCCCCACACATACATACAACAAATGACAACACAAAAAGTTAATTGCTTATGCTTGGAAATGTGTACTATTTATGCATGAGAAAATTTGACCCAGCAATTACAGGAAATGTTTAAACATGACCTTTAGTGTGACATTTGAATTAAACACAAAACAGAAATATAGAAAGAGAAACTAGCTGAAATACCCAAATGATTTAGCTACGAGTTTCTTAAAGTACAAATGAATAAACTAGAAATCTCGTTTTCATTTTAGAAAACACTCCAAAGCGAACTGGTCGAAGGAGATCTAGCAGCCTTAAGCAATGTCCCTCAAAAGAGAAGCGTCGATCACAGTCGAGAGCCGTCCACTTCTCTGCATCTGCTTCTGATGATATCTCCCATGTAAGGCTGCCACACACACCCTTCAACAGTGGATCTCTTGGTAAGATTTGGTTCATTTATTCATGGTTTGTGTGTATCTTTTATTACCTTTTATTAAAAGTGTAAAAAATAAAACTAATTATAATTATAAATAATTAAAATAAAATAATTATTTGGTTTTCAGTTTTGTTCTATTTTGTGGGATGGGATTTGCCGGCATTTTTGCTGAAACTGTGCAGCGACACTTTTATTATAGCAAAAAGGCACTTATGAGGTGCCAAGGGACTGAATCCGGCCGATCCATTATACTGACACCCATGAGTCAGGCGTAATGCTGTCCCCTTAAGAGGGAAGCCACTACTACCGATCAGGGTTTGAACATGCGACCTCCCAATCTGAAAACCAATGCTCTACCAATTAAGCTATTGTGGCCAGTGTATTCAGTTAATCAAATATTGCATTGCAATGAATTTACATACAGCATACATAAAGACTTTTTTTTTCTAGAATCCGTAAGCTGTAATACAACAGGAAACTCCTAAACTACTTAGGACTTAAAATTAAATGCGTTGACATTGATATTAATTTTGTTATAATCAGAATGAATCTTGGTTAAAATAACTAAATTCTATTCATTTATTATATTTCAGTGAAACAGAAGCGAGTGACAAGACGTTCCGTATCTGGGACACCCAGTCGAACTGTGGAGGATGAGGAGGCTGATGATGTGTTTAACATTGAGAATGTCGACCTGGACAAAAATCTACAGAACCTGCCATCAATTGGACACAGAGACCCTGTAAGTATAGCTCCTTGTTTAACATGCTCTTTATGGGTGCTTATATGCTAGGACAATAAGAATTTCATTAAAATAGTCATTTTTTTAATAGGAGCTGGAAAAATGAATTAACCAAAACTGCACATTTAAATAACATTTTCTGAAACCTCTATATTTTAACTATACACTTCTGTATATGATGCAGATGGTTAAATCAAACTAAATAGGTAAGATAAAAATACTGTTTAAATGATAAAAAAACATATTCTAGTTACATTATATATTTAATGTTTTGCAGCGGCCCAGCCTCCTTTTTACACCTCCAGAGCTGAAGAGGTCACCGAGAGTTTCACGCAATGTTCCTACCGCCAAATTAATCTCCTTCAGCCCGTGAGTGGAGAGTGGAGGTTGAAGAGATTAAGTGCTTTCTTATGGCTTCTACAAACATACACAAGTCACAATCACAGAAGAAAGATGGGTTAATGACACTTTGGTTGGGTAGACCAATGACCATTAGCTGTAGAGATGAAAGTTGGGAGTTTTCTATAAATACCAAAATTTGTGTCCGCTGCAATTCTATGGTGCTTTTATAGTGAGACTGTTTTTGGGGTTTTTTTTTCATAAATTTATCTCCAACACATTGGAAGAGCTGCAGGCTTTATATTAACTGCAGATCTGGATTGTGATTGGCTGCAATGATTTGTAATTTGCACCATTTGTAATTCAAGTTTTTAGTATTAAAGCTGAAGTCTGTGGTTATTTGTCAGCCCTAGCCTGCATCCACTGACTTTCAGATTCAAGATTTGGCGTTTTGTTACCTACCACGTCAGGAGATCCTTTCTGCTACTTGTTTTATGTTATGGCGGCAACAGAATTGTATTCACCTCTATATAATGTTGTGTATCCTTACATACATCCCATGTTCAGTGTGTGGTGGAATTTCTTCATCACTTGAATGAGAAATGTATAATTGTACACACTTTTAAAATGTACATTTGTGTAACATTTCCAGGTTTGTTTCTACTTCCAATTATACGTAAATAGTTTTTATTGCAACATTTTTACTCCTCTATACTTGTTATATAGACATAAGCTGTGCCAATATTTTTGTGTGTTTTTTTTCTCTAAAAATTATTTTGAGCATGTTGGTTCTTTAAAGGGCCATTTAGACATGGAAGTAAAAAAAAGAATATACTAGTACATCAATTAAATTAAAATTAAAAATAACTTCAGACATTGCAAAAAAATTGTCTATTTTTTTTTTCATGATTTAAACAATTGTATATTTCATTTCATTTGTTAAATGTATGTATACATTTTCTTTCTCATAAAAAACTTGTAATCAATGAAGTTCCAAATATTGTATGTTCACATTTGTTATTATGCTCTACTGTAATGTAAAATCGTAGAGCATTGTTAATAAAGTTTATATGTTACTGTGTTGTTCTTTTTTCTTTCTTTTTTTCCTTTGTTTCAAAATCTACTACAAAACAAATTTGCTAATAAATATGACAAAAAATTATCGTTTACATATTTTGAAGTCTAATCAGTAAATTACAAAAATAGATTTACAGTCTGGCAAAAAAAAGTAACCAAAATACCATTTGTATTGTAACATAATTTGTGTGGATTTTTTCTTTAATAATTTCAGATATTCCATCTTCTCAAAGTGTGCAAGATTGCAATAATTTGCTTGTTTGAAATCGGTGTCGCCTATTCAACCTCAGCTGAAAAATTTAAGATGACTATCCGACCTCAATGTGCATGTATTTCTGTTTTATATGATTGGTTATTTGGCTATGTAATGATAAAAATAATTGATATCTACAACTTTTGTAGTCAAATAACATTTTTCTAGTGTCAAATTTTCTCATAAACAGCATCATTTTGGTATTGTTGTATAAGCTTTTTAACCTGTCAGAGACTAACCTTGTGGAAGGCAGTGTCTTCAATTATTATTTCCGCTTTTAAATGAAACTTTTGACTGAAATAGCAGAAATTTAAACTAATCTTTTGCAGAAATTAATTTTTAAGAGAAGAGAAGTAACTTTATATATAAAAGTTACTTTTATATTTTGAATACTGTCCTTGGGGAGAGCAGTAACTTAGGATCATTTATTATAGACCTATATTGAAGAAATGCAAATTAACTCTTATGGCTAACAAAGTATATTGATAAAAAACAAACAATTTCTAGATAATTTCCAAATATAATGCATTGATTCTAAAGAAATTCTCCTTTATACATTGCATTGTTTTGCTGAATATATATAATAATAGATATAATTTGAGAATTTTTAGACATATCTGTACTGACCATAGGCCTGAATGAAAACTCACTGGTGGTAATGTTCACACCAACATACTCATAACACTGTTACATTTGGCCCATTCACCAATGGCCAGGACAGTCCAGACAAAAAGAAAATGTGGTACAGCTTGATAACAATTTTTGTGTACTGAATGGTCGTGGCGTGCTATCACAATATCAATGTTACTATGCTGCTTTTTAAATAAAATTCCTTTTACACTGGCGTACTGCAGACCAGCTCTAAGACCATAATAAAATTATAAAATCTATATTGTAGGTAAAATCTTTTAGCATTAGTATCCAGCATATGTGTAAATATATTTTTTCTCTTTCAGAATAGTAATTATGGTAGAAAAAGAACAACTAATATACTAAGTTTTATACAAACATATTTATTCACAAAGAACAATAGCAATTGTACAAGCAGTAAGACAATACAATATCCCCACATACATTTACAACATATTAAAAAATAACACCCAAAACATAACAACATACAAAACAAAACAGGGTTTAATAAAAATAAACCGCAGTCGTTTAAGAAAGGTAGTACTGAAAACATGTTCCATAATACACACCATTTATATATTTTATAACCTTTTAAAGAAGTTTAAAAAATCGATACTGCAAAGAAATAACATGAGAAAATAAAAAAAAAAATCAATGAAGTGACATTTTAACATTAAATTTTTATAAGTAAGTTCAAAACACATTCATGTAGAAATATGTCATGTCAAAACATGTATGAAACAGATGTTTGGTTTATAAATTCTTTGTGCTGTATTTGTATCTGCAGAATGAGATCAAAGTGTAAGTTTTATCTGGTTTTCTACAATGTAGCAGTATCATTATGGTCTTGCTTGATTTATTGGTAATAGTTTGTTTTAATAACAATAGTAAAATATCCTTATTAAATATAAATACAGTGGATCACCCATGGCGTGATGGTCACCAACTTGTAACTCCTTAGCCCGCCCACCCCAACCCCATCACTGAACTTAATGTGAGAAGGTCTTCCGTGCTGTTGGTTCTACTCATACATTTTATGGGGTGTTAGCTAAATGAGTAGGAAGACAGATGTTGCTATAATGATCATAATTGGTTGTTGCTAAGTATTTTAAAAAAAGGAGTATGAAGATGGATGTTGCTTTAATGATAATTGGTTGTTGGCATGTATTTAGAAAAAAGAGTAGTAAGACATCAGCAGTATTTACATGTAAAATAAATGAATATTCACTGGCCTCAACTCAAACCCTTTGCATCTGTTTGCTTGACTCTGACATTTTGTTGTAAAAGTGTTAGGAATAGATTGCAAATGTTTTTAAAATTTTATGGGTTTTCTGTTGTGTATGTAAGGGGAACAACTCTTGTCTCTTGGTTTAACGCAAGAGACAGTTAAAGTGCAGTTCATCTTTCAATGTTAACACCTCTTTGTTGACATACAAAGCTACAAGCTCTTGCCATGATCATATTTCTATATTTCTACCTTTTCTATCATCAGACAATAGCCAGAGCATCTTAAATTATTTGATAATGATTTCATATACTTGTGTGTGAAATGTCCATGGAAATATATTTTTCAACATATATATCAGAGATATTAGATATTATATTAAATACACACATTTTGATCTGTTCATACACAAATATATAAACATACTCATTTCATGCTGTTCTTTTTTATAATACAGCATATTAAAATATAATAAACAATAAAAGTACAACAAATATTTGACTTTGAAAGGTTTGGGGAGTAGATATTAAAACTTCAATTTGCTAAATCATGTAAAAAATAAAACCATACTAAGGCTAAAAATGTGTATTTATGTTAAGCAGGCTATTTTCCTAACAATTTATATATTTTTAATAACCAAAAAATAATTAACTGTGCTAGTATCTTGCATTTAAATTCAATGTCAAGCATTTTCAACTTAAAACTATTTTAAATCAAATTAGATTTCTTTAGAGACAGCAAGTCATTTTAAGTGTCTTTCAAAATCTTTGGAGGCAAGATTAATTACACCTTTAGATAAACTGCACTGATGGGCATAATTTATGTGTTCCTGGTTGAAGGAAATATTATTAAAAATGTATGGTTCTATTAATAGATTTTACTGGCTTACTGACCCAGAAGATTTACTAGGTTGCTGAGCTACTGTTTCATGACCTATTATATAAGCCAACCCTTCTATTTTTAATAAGCAAAAAACAAAAAAAGAGGAAGAAGTTACGGCAATCAATAGCATTGCAACTCTTTTGAAATAGCTTAGAGATATTCATTTTAACATCATGGGTAAATCAGTATTTAAATTTTCTGTATTGAGCTAATTTGAAAGTTTAACACTTTATGCATTAACAAATAGATTGTTTGATTTTTTTTAATACATAGTATTTATTTTGCCCATCTGTCTGAAAGGACCTGTAAAAAAATATTTTTATTTAATTAAGAATAACAATCATTCATAAGTTACATTAACTTATAGGTAGGCAAAAAAGTGAATATCCCATAAAATCTTATATGTTAATTATAATATAATTAAGTATTGATTTCCATTCATCAATATTGACTTGTACTCAACACGAAAACTGACTTATTTTCCAATGACTACATGCAAAGATAACCAGATCTATTGGCTTGGTATACTGCAGCAAAAGGTGCAGATCCTGTCAGACAGCTGTGGCAGATCAGGATCTACAAAATTTGTCTTAGCCTTATCAATAAAAGTTATATCGATATTAGCCCTAAAGAGGTCAACATGTTGAAACAGTAAAACATTTCTAAGCATGGAATTGTACAAGGGGTTATCCTAAACTATGAGGACTTGCTTCACAAAACAAAACATCTCTCCAGCGGTATGCAGCTGATTCAACAAGGATATATGTCTGGGGTCTTACCCCATCAAAAAATGAGCTTCATGTCTCCAATAAGACCGCTAGTGTGTTCGTGAGATGTACCAAAAAAAAAATAAACACAACAAACATTTGAAAACATGCTATGGATGCAGCATTTGGCTCATATTTAATCAAAAATCAGAAAATTTTGGTCAAATTTCTATGTTACAAATTGTAGCTCTTTTAAAAAACGAACCCTCAGACTGCTAAATTAATTTATAACTTTAATTGTAAAATAATTGCAAACAACTTCATGCTGGTTTGGAAACAAGATCAATGTCTAGAGAGAAAAGCAAGCTGATTAGGATCTACACTATTTGTACCATACAAAATCAATGACTGGAGAGGAGCTAGCTGATCTAGATCTGCACTACTTGTTCCATACAAGTTTAATGTCTGGAGGAGCAAGCTGATCTGGATCTACATTATTTGCACTATACAAGATATGATCTTATACCGGTAAGTTCAAACGGTCAATAAATTATACAAAAATGCCCTTCGGAGTTTGCTTCCTGTGATTTACATTTCAATGACATGCAATTTAACTCACAATAAAAATTAAACAATAAAAAAGAAAATATGATGTGTAAGATTTACAGATATGTTAAAATTTGAGAAGGCACAGGACAAAGGTATTGACTTGCAAGTCAGTTGTAAAATGTACAACAAAAGTGTGACAAGACATAATACAAAATCGAGCCAACCCATAGTGTCCTATTAATTGCTATATTCCTCAATCAATTCTTGATATTTTATCCATAATTAATGTACTTTATGTAACATATTATACACTTACCAATATTCTCTCCATAATTTACATAACATGTAATTTCTTTTCTTTTCAATACTTTATACATTCAGCATAGAGTAATCAACCAACATTCTCCACATGTAAGATTGACTTGACATCTTTGTTGTTTGCTTAGTAGAATATCATTTTATGATTATAAAGTTTTACAAATTATAGCTCAAGATTATTATATACATATTTAACAATCATCATTGTTTTTGACCAGTAAGATCCTGATCAATTTATGATTATTGTTTTAGAAATAATCATAGTCATTTTGGCATTATATTTTATGCAAAGCCAAATTATGGGGAGAGTTTAATCGAAGTCCAAAAATCATTCCTTGATCTGTTTACTTATCTTTCTTGTTACATGGATCGTAAGGGGAAAAATTATTTAAGCAAAATAATATGTACAAACTTATCACTTGTTAAAAAAAGGTATAAAACAAATATAAGAAATTTAGTAATTGTAGTGTCATATGATACATGTATACAGGATAATGGTAATTAAAGATTTATTATTAATTCCTTGTACAAACAGTTATAATCCATTATCTGATGTCATAATTGCTTTGATGCAATAAACTATGTGCTTTCTTAGCAATTTAAAAAGCTATCTGCAAACATATATACACATTATAGAATGCTTAAAATATTCATCATTTACAAACATAGTACTAGTTATTTTAGTACACAGGATAAATCTTGGATCTATGAACACTATTCTACAGTGAATAAAGTAAGGCTGAGTGGCTCCCCAGACTCTCCAAATCTTGCCCTCATTTACTTCTGGATTTGACAAATCAAATCAAAATTTATAAATCTGGTAAGAAATCTGCTAATAATCTTGGACACTCTTTGACCAGGTCAAAAGTCGATCAAATCATCTTTGAACTGGAGAGCGAACTTTGTCTTTGAGCTGGTCTAGGGCCCACATTACTGCTTCAGGTAGGTGGTCAGACAACATCCTAGGACTGATGATAACATGGGTGCAATCCTCTGGACAGGTCCAGGTGGCTTCATGCTCAGGAATGCCACAGGTATTCCTGCAATATGACAACAAGGAATGATTTATCAAATGTTGACATTGTTCATATTCAAAAATACTGAAGATCTATATTTTTTTCTGGACACTTAAAAAGTAGATTTAAATAAAAAATATTCTTTAAAAAAAAGTGTCATTACTAAGAGACACATGGTTTATAGACATAATTGTTATTAGCTTCAGATCTATCACATGTCACAGTCCAATTAACAAAATAAGAATGAGTGTTTACATTCATGGGGATTACATATGTACATGAACAAGTGTAACTTGCACTGATACAATACAATTTTTTCAGGCTATTACAATATCTATACATATGAATCACCAGTTTGATACCATTTACCATTATATTTTAATAACAACATTTGCTCGTAATTCATAATTAACTCACAATAAAAGTGTCGGAAAATTAAAAATCTACAAATAAGATGCAACAGAGTATTAAGTAAAGCTAACATACATGTACTGCATAAAAAAACACCAGGTTTCTTTGGCTCGTTTTGAAGACTGATATTGTGTTGTGTTCCCAATAAAAAAAAGTATGGATTTTTTCCCCCAATTTAATGGAGAAAACTCAGAGAACAAAAAATGTAATTGTTGCCCCTGGTCCAATAAATGAAATAAATGACTTCTTCAATCACATGAGAATAGATATTGCTTTGTCGATGAGTGAAATATAACTGGACCAAATGTGATATATATATATACAAAATTGGAAAAAACTCAAATTATATTATATAGTTTGATTTTTTTCCAATTTTGTCTAAAAAGACCCACCCTGACAGGAACAAAGATGTGTTTATAATATGTCACTGCTTACTGAATCTCTTTGCCTCATGAATAGCTGTATGCAGAAGTATAGCAATAGCTCAATAAATGTTAAATAAAAAAAAAAATCTCCCAAATTTGATATTAAATTGAACAATTGTATAAAAAAAGATGTTGTTCTAGGAAAGATTTGCCCTCCACAGATTATTAAGAGCTGCTTGTCAGAGGCACTGCTGTGTTAGGGACCCACCTGAGGGATGTGTCTGTCATGAATACAGTTATAAACTAGAGCTATAAAGTCCACAAAACTTTCTTTCTTAAAGGGGAAAGAGTAAACCAAACTAGCCTCAGACACAAAAAAGTTATATAAAATATAAAGCACAGAAGAAAATGCTTAAATCAAATTGAAAACAAAGAGACAAATGATTTTGATTTAAATAATACATCTGATCACTAGATTAAAATTGTACGAAGATGTTATCTTTAAAAAAATGCATTTAAATAAGGTTGGGAGAATAAAAACCATCTCTAAAGTTTTCAATTAACTTTTCTAATGAAAGCCATTTGAAGCCCAGAAGTAAAGAATAGGTCTGAACTATATAATGCCAGAGTACAGGGAATGTGGTTCTATGGTAATGTACATACACTTAACTATGACCTAGTCAGTTGAAAAAATTAAAAGATAGATGTTTTAAGAAGATAAGAGCAGATAAGCATGCTAGTGTCTGTAAAAGGCTTATAAATATTGATATTGCTCAACTTTATTTACTCATAAAATAACTAAATTGTATTTCTATCTTTACTGCCAACAAAAGGAAAATCTGGTAAGCAACATTAAAACACATCTATTAAAGGGCACCAAGAAGCCTGTAACATTGTACATACATTTTTATAATTCACTTAAAAGCATCTCGAAAGGAATGTGGTATCCCACTGAGCCAGGCCCCTACCTGCTGTACAACCAGACCTGCTAATTGCTGGTCGTCACTGCAGGGAGTCTTTAGCCAATATAGTACTAATCTGTCACAGTAAAACCTCTAATGGGTTAATGCAAAACTAAATTACCTGCTAGTATGGAAGTGAGACAGTAGGCTAGTTTTACACAAAGTCATAAACATGTTAGTGATAATGTGGGTTGTTTACTGTATGATCCCTTACATATTCTTTATTGCATTAATTACTAGGTGACAATTTTGTACTGCATGATTATGTATTTATTTCATAGTTAAATATTTGATTTTGAAAATACATGAAAGAGATTTCTCCTTATGTTAATCCTGTACTCTAAGAAATAAAACGAAATGTTACTAACATCGTAATATGTGCTTATTTTATAATTTGATTGAAATTAATAAATAGTTTATGGAAAAACAATGAGTGTTGTTTTTATTTTTCATTTATATTATTATGACATAACAAACAAAAATCAAGTATTTAAAACAGTGTTGATTTTCTTGCATAAACATGAGTTGTGGGAAGAATTGAGAGAATGAAAGTATTTAGTAATACATAATTAATTTCCAAACTTAATGTCACTTTTTATGATAAATTTTACAAATCAAAATAAAATCAAAATTAAAATATATGTGAGAAATAAAAGAATGAAAGAACAAAATGTATAAGAAATAATAAAATCAACCAACAAAGTAAGAAAGAAAACAAATAACGTTTTGTATTTAATTTAATAAAAAAGAATAAAAAAGAACTGATAGAATAATTTAGGATTGCTTAATTGGTATATTCACAACTATTTCCTTTACAAACTGTGAATGACTATGTTCAACCCACAAATATAGCATAAATACACTTGGATATTTTGTGTGTGTGTGTGTGTGTGTGTGTAGGGGGGGGGGGGGGGGGTCGTATATAAGGCTTTTGAGATGCCTTTAAAAGCAGACAGTTTTTACACAACATAGTACAGTATTTTCTTATATTGCCAAAAACATTTTTTTTTTTTATGAAAAAAAGAGACAACAACAGAAAATGCCCTGCACCCCACCGCCCTCAACCTCCCGAAAAAACAAACATACCCGAAAACACAACAGGATATACTGTATTTCTGATTATCAAACACGCAAACAAGATAACACCAGAGCTAAATGGGTGGTGATACTAAAAATCCACCGGAAATAGAATCTGTGACAGGCACTTTTATTTTTTAATAACAACGTGTTGTTCAGTTTTGGCATCATATTTCCAGTTTTGAAAATTATCTCTATCTTTTGGTGTCAACAGAAAGCATAAAGAATATAAATAAAGCAAAAAATCTAGAACTCATATTCAAAATAATGGACTGATCCACTTTTACCGGAAGTATTAGTGCTTAATATGGGTTACCGACTGGCAAATTAATAGAATGCGCTTTGCATGAAGCAAAACCTCCTTACAAGTTACACTCCTGTAATTATTTGGAGGTCTTTCTGACAGACAAATTGCCTCTTTCACCTGTGTATGGCTATGTGGGACAATCACAACTGGGCCATGATGCAATTCGTTCCTTTCTTTCTTTAATTTGCTTTAGAATATAATTATATTAATTTTAATTGCCTCTAACCTAAATAGTGGACTGATCCACCTTACCGGAAGAACATTTTTCGGGATCCTTTGAGCTGGTGCTTATTTGGCTTAGGAAGCGGAATGGGTTGTGTTGCATTTTCTTTTTGTTTAACTTCGGATTATGAAACAATTACTAATTTTTGGGGATGTGCAGCAAGTTAAATGGTATGCTTTGCTTTAGTTGTGCATTGTTTCTACAAGTTGACATGCTGTAGAAAAGCGTTATTTGCCTTCTTAAAATGAACCACATTGCTGTGTGTTCTATAAGTGACGTCATGTACAATTCTGTCATTACTTAAAGGTGGTATTCGATTCGATTTGAACCAAACATTTTTTTTTTAAACAAAAACCAAAAAAAGTCATTGTTACCTGAATAGGTCGTGCAAAACGGTTTCAGTTGGTGCTCTAGATCAGCGTGAACACTTCAGCATAAATCAGCACTTGTCATTGCAAATAGGTATTTCCTATCTGAGCCACCTTGCAGAGTTATTTTTAAACTAAGAAAGCCACATGACAACTTACTTTTGAGATTAAATCATCATCCGGGTAATTTGCTCTGTCATTGGTAACTATTTTTAGCAGAACTCACCATTGTGCTTGTTTATAAAATTTGGAAAGAATGAACATTAAGAGCAAATTATTTCATGATTTGTACTGTCAAACTGTTGAACTTTTAAAACATCTTAACTTAGAATAAGGTATGAGCTTATACAGAAATTATACGTAAATTCCCCCTAACTGTGGGAAAATAATGTTACATGCATTTGACACATTTTTGGATACCACCTTTAATTCACTATAATTAAAGATAGTGTCTGACTATTTTGCCTATATCAAATATACCCTTTTTACTTTCAACAACAGCAATCCATTGTCTTTGTGTATTTGAGAATTATAACTTACTACATAGGTACGGTATTGCTGGGGGGTTTTCACAACTAAAGAAATGTATGCTTGTTTGTCACTAAGTAATTCCAAACTCTGGGGGGCTGGTTCTAAACAGCTATTCAAAACTATTCTGCATATGCAGAGATAGGATTCACTCCAGTGAAAAAAATCATGTGTAACAAGGCAACAAGCAGGCTTGAGTAATATTTTAATGTAAAAGTTGCTTTTTTTACATTTTCTTAAGATACCACCTTTAGGTAAATATTCGAGCTCAATATTCAATTACAATGAAGTGTTGATAATCATTGAGAAGTATGGGTGAATCATAGGAAGTGTGCTGCCATTCATGCTGTGGGGTAATCTGTGAAAAGTGTGGAGTATTGTGTGGGAAATTGGGCTGAAATTGTCTGTGGGTTATCAGTGAAAAGTGTGGGGTGATGTGCAGATGAAAGTGATGTTGGTGAACATTTGGATTATTTCTCTGTCAGTGAAAAGCTAGGGATAACTTTGAATGGTAAGTAATATTCATTTTTTGTAGCAGTGCATTAATACATAAGAATGTTAAAAAATGTCAAATGCGCACATTTTTTTGGTCCTTAATCTCTAATTATACATTAATCTCATGTCAGTAAATGTATAGTATGTGTGCTTGGTGTCTAGTGGCCAAAAAAAATGAAACAAATACTTGCCGGGTGGGTGGCAGTGGTGAGTTCACAGAGTGTCTTGGTTGTTGCCCAGAACAAATTTCCTAATCCTACTTAACGTTCACACTTATAATACATATCCTATCTTTAATTACTTTAAAAGAAAATAATTGGGCCCCTTTGAATTAAATTACATTAAGAAAGAGAGAAAAAACAAAAGATGATGATGATGATGATGATGAAGAAAAAAAATGGAACGAATACTTGCCGGGCGGGTGGTGGGGGGCTCACAGGGTGTCTTGTGGTTGTTGTCTTCTTGGTGGTTGTCGTCTTCGTCAGGGGGCCTGCATCGTCTGTCTGTAATAAAAAATCTTTTTACCTGGAAAAATAGAAAGGAAAAGTGATTAGTACATGTTATATATATAGAAAAGTTTCACAAATTATAATGGTGGATGAATGAAGTTAGAAAAAATTAAATGTATTAAAAATTAAATTAAAATTAATTTTTTTTATCCTACCAACACTTATAATACATATCCTATCTTTAATTACTTCAAAAGAAAAAAATTGGGCCCCTTTACATTTAATTACTTAGGAATGAGAGAAAAAGATGATGATATGATGATGATGATGATGATGATGATGAAGAATAAAAATAAATGGAACAAATACTTGCCGGGCTGGTGGTGGTGTTGGGTGTCTTGGTTGTTGTCGTCTTGGTTGTTGTCATTGTTGTTGTTGTTGTCTTTGTTGTTGTCGTCTTCGTCAGGGGGCCTGCATTGTCTGTAATAAAAAATTTTTTTACCTGGAAATATAAAACAGAAAAAAGGATCAGTACGTGCATTATACATGGGAAAGGGTACCATATTATAATTTTGAATGAATGAAGTTAAGAAAAAATGAAATACATTAAAATTAGACGGACGGTCGGACTGCGCAGAAACTAAATTAAATTTTCTAATCCTACCTAACACTTATAATACATATCCTATCTTAAATTACTTTAAAATTTTAAAAAATTGGGCCCATTTACATTAAATTTAAGAATAAGAGAAAAAGATGATGATGATGATGATGATGATGATGAAGAATAAAAATAAATGGAACGATACTTGCCGGGCTGGTGGTGGTGTTGGGCTGGCAGGGTGTCTTGGTTGTTGTTGTCATCGTTGTTGTTGTCGTCTTTGCTGTTGTCGTCTTCGTCAGGGGGCCTGCATCATCTGTAATAAAAAAATCTTTTTACCTGGAAATATAAAAAAGAAAAAGGATCAGTATGTGCATTATAGATGGAAAAGGGTTACAAATAATAATTTTGAATGAATGAAGTTAAGAAAAAATGAAATACATTAAAATTAGACGGACGGTCGGACTGCGCAGAACTAAATTAAATTTTCTAATCCTACCTAACACTTATAATACATATCCTATCTTTAATTACTTTAAAATTAAAAAAATTGGGCCCATTTACATTAAATTTAAGAATAAGAGAAAAAGATGATGATGATGATGATGATGATGATGATGATGATGAAGAATAAAAATAAATGGAACGATACTTGCCGGGCTGGTGGTGGTGTTGGGCTGGCAGGGTGTCTTGGTTGTTGTTGTCGTCTTGGTTGTTGTCATCGTTGTTGTTGTCGTCTTTGCTGTTGTCGTCTTCGTCAGGGGGCCTGCATCATCTGTAATAAAAAAATCTTTTTACCTGGAAATATAAAAAAGAAAAAGGATCAGTATGTGCATTATAGATGGAAAAGGGTTACAAATCATAATTTTGAATGAATGAAGTTAAGAAAAAATGAAATACATTAAAATTAGACGGACGGTCGGACTGCGCAGAACTAAATTAAATTTTCTAATCCTACCTAACACTTATAATACATATCCTATCTTTAATTACTTTAAAATTTAAAAAAATTGGGCCCATTTACATTAAATTTAAGAATAAGAGAAAAAGATGATGATGATGATGATGATGATGAAGAATAAAAATAAATGGAACGATACTTGCCGGGCTGGTGGTGGTGTTGGGCTGGCAGGGTGTCTTGGTTGTTGTTGTCATCTTGGTTGTTGTCATCGTTGTTGTTGTCGTCTTTGCTGTTGTCGTCTTCGTCAGGGGGCCTGCATCATCTGTAATAAAAAATCTTTTTACCTGGAAATATAAAATAAAAAG